>CM033476.1:13312481-13437768 GCA_019447015.1 Hymenochirus boettgeri | reverse complement strand
ATTATCTATCTCCATGCTATAAAACCACTATAACATATCTAATCCACATACCTTATGACAATATCATCATCTTTGACCTATAGACTTGTATACCCACGTTATACCACAATAATCTTATCTATCTATCTCATACGATATACCAACTGATAGACCTTGAATACCCACGCTATACCAGTATAGGCCTTATCTAATCCCATCACTATACTACCCACTATAAGACATTATTCTATCCCTCCTTTACCATATCGATCGTTGTATAACCCCACGTTATCATAAACCACAATACATCTTATCTTCCATACTATACCATCTACACTACGGGCCTGAATAACCCACGCTATATTAACCAGTAATAGACCTTATCTATCCTGCATCAAAAAACCGAATATAGATTCTGTTATATACCCACCTATAAAAACCATAATAACCCACTATAGACCCTTATCTATCCCTGCTATAACCATATAGATCTCGCATACCCCACATTATACCACTATAGACCTAATCTACTATCCCATGCTATGCCACTATAGACCTGTTTATCTATGCTATACCCCCACGACTTATCATCCCATGCTATACCACTATAGACATTATCTATCCCATGCTTTACCAATAGGCATTGGCCATATGATGTGAGCACATTGACCCCATGCAGTAACCCCTCTCTCTGCATATTTAACTGAACATCAAAGGAGAAATTTTAATAAATTTTCCCTAAAGCATATTCAAACACCACATTTGAAGTAAAAATTTGGTTTCTCTTATACAGACGAGACCGCCTCCTCTCACCAATAATTTAACACAGTGATACATTCCCTGCGCATATACATGAACAAGAGAACGTTTTTGCTTGGTACTAGGGTTCAGTGTGCATCTGTGTCGTTTTTAACTACCTATCTTTAAAATTAAATTTTTTGTTTTCCTTGCCCTAAGAGTCGGCATATAAACTGTCTGCCAATTGTAGTACTAATGGTGAATGGGAGGAAGCATCCACAGGACAGGAATAGCAGAGGGGTAGATGAAAAAGCGTAACCAAAGGGTGAAGTGGTGCAAGGCAAACATTAACTAATCGATTAGGATAGGCACCATAGTACAGACGTGTTCCTTCGTGTTTAAAACATTAAAAATAACACTTTACATTGAACTTTTTGAAACGAAGTTACTTAGTTGAAAATAAAGTTTTCTACCATCTACCATACACCCCCAAATGCATTATGGAGATTTTACACATCAGCTAAATCTGTGTGTGTCCAGATAGCTGACCTGTTGTGTTTTTACATTTCCTGTTCTCTGGCCTAGAACTTCAAGTTTCTTTTATACCTTCACTTGCCAACTAACTTCAATCATCTCATGCTTTTTTAAACCCTAGACCTAGAAGGTTCCGCATGCTTGTCCTCCCACCACAACCATGACAGTATTTTACCATAACGAGAACTTATAATAATTCATTGCCTTTAAAGGCACCTATACTGAAAAATGGTCTTTTAAAATTGACCCATTCAGAAAAATTATAACTCTCTAACCATTTATCGTGTAATATTTGTTGATCTGGTTAGTTACTATTGGAGAATAGAGAAGATGAACTTCCTAAACTTTGGTTCATGTTGACTATCGAATGTCAGTCACTGGGGAAAATATTTGAAAAAGTTAAATTAATACAGTGAAAATATCATGGTATAACTTACTGTACATGGCTGTGGTGACCTGGGAAATGGTCGGGGAACATGTCCTACTATAACCAAAACTTGTTAATAAACACACTAACTTCCCTTTACTCTTCCCACGTCGCGGGCATTGTCAGCCTTCCCACATTGAATTTTAAATGTGACCAAAATCAATCGCTACATTCGTGGGTTTATGGGCGGAATCGAGGTAAGTAAACACTCTACATTTAGGGGTAGTAACACTACACTCGAGGGTTCGTAACACACATTCGAGGGTTGAGTACACACTACATTCGAGGTGGTTAGTAAACACTACAGTTCGAGGTAATTAAACCTATTCGAGTTATACATATTCGAGGGTTAGTAAACCTACATTCGAGGGTAGTAAACCTACATTCGAGGCGTTAGTAACACGTACATTCGAGGGTTAGTAAACACTGAACATTCGGCGGGTAGTAACACTCTACATTCGGAGTACACTGATTCAGTTAGAACACTACATTCGAGTGGTTAGTAAACACTACATTCGAGGGTTATAAACACTCACATTCGAGGGGTTATGTAACCTTACATTCGAGGGTTAAGTAAACCACCTACATTCAGGATGAATACCGGTTAGTAAACACTAACATAACTAATCGAGGGGTTGTAACTATCTGGTTTTTAGTAAACACTATCATTCGAGGGTTAGTAACACTCACTCCAGGACATACATTCGAGGGTTAGTAAACTAACCTCGAGCTAGTAAATACGATGGGTTAGTAACACTACCTTCCAGTAGACCTGATTATACTACATTGGTTAGTACCTACATTCGAGGGTTAGTAAACACTACACAGAGGTTAGTACCACTCTTGAGGGTTAGTAACACATACATTCTGCTGGAACTTTGAGTTAGTGAAAACACTAACATTCGAGGCTGTAACTAATGTTATAACACTGACTACTTCAGTATAACATACAATTCGAGGTGTTAGTAAACCCTACATTCGAGGTTAGTAACACATACTTCTGAGGGTTAGTAACACTCATTTCGAGGGTTTATGTAAATCACTACATCGAAGGGTTAGTAAACCTACATTCGCGGTTAGTAACCACTACATCAGGGTTATTAACCACTACTTCGAGGTTATAAACACTACATTTCGTAGGGTTAGTAAAAACACTACATTCGAGGGTTAGTAAACACAACATCTTCGAGGGCTAGTAACCACTACTACATTCGAGGGTTAGTAAACACACATTCCAGGGCTTAGTAAAACTACAACTCTCACTCGAGGGTTAGTAAACACCTAGCTGTAAATCAATTTGAGGTTAGTAAACACTACTCGAGGGTTTGACAAGAGGCTAGTATATCGAGAGTAAACACTACCAATTCGAGGGTTATAAAACTATACGATCGGGGCTTAGTAAACATCATTCAGGTTATACCTATCGAGTGTAAAACATCGGTTAGTAAACACTACATTCGATGGTGTCTTTCGAGTGAAACATATCAGTGTACACTATCGAGAGTGTCCATACATGGGTAGTAAACACTACATTCGAGGGTTAGTAACACTAATAGGTTATAACACTCAATTGAGGGTTAGTAAACCTACGATTCGGGGTTAGTGAAACCACTACGATTACTGAGGGTTAGTAACCACTACTAGTTTTCGATGAGAAAACTACGTCGATGGTTAGTAAAACACTACATTTCGAGGCTTGTAACACTTACGATTCGAGGGTTTAAACACTACATTCGAGGGTTAGTAAACACTTACTGTTCTGGGGTTATTAAACACTACATTTGAGGGTTAGTGAACACTACCATCGAAGGGTTTCACGTTCAGTATAAACAACATTTTGCGGAAACCTACGTTCGAGGTTAGTAAAACATCGAGTGTAAACATCATTCGAGGTTGTAACATTAATGGGGTTAAACCACTACATTCGAGGGTTTAGTAAACACTACATTTCGAGGTTAGTAACACTCACATTCGAGTTAGTAAACACTACATTCGAGGGTTTAGAAACCTACATTCGAGGGTTAGGTAACACCACTCACGAGTTAGTCGCATTCGAGGTTAGTAACACTACATTCGAGGTTAGTAAACACTACATCGAGGTTATAACCTACAATTCGAGATGCACTACATTCGAGGGTTAGTAAACACTGACATTCGAGGGTCCTACATTCGAGGGTTAGTAAACACTACATTCGAGGTGTAAACACTATTGATAACACTACAGTTCGAGGGTTAGGACATACATTAGGTATTACACTACTCGAGGTATTAAACACTATTGTTAGTACATCGAGGGTTATAACACCTCTACATTTGATGGTTATTGCCGTTCCATAACCCTCAAATTCATTCCATAAACCCTTGAATGGGTGCATTCACATTCTACGAACTCAGAAAATCAGTTTGCGTTCAGTTTTTGGTCCATACCTCCTGGAGCAGATGTTCTGCAGCAGCCATCAGCTTCACGCTGTTATTCTGTGGTGTCTGGGAATCCTACCTATTGCTCTGCGATAACAATGTTGAGGGTCCGTGTACGAACCACCCTTTCAAACCTCCATATACATAAACCCAGAGCATGTTTCTCATTAGCTCTTTAAAAAAAATCTGTTTTGCATAAAAGTCACAATTAAAATTCCAAGTCCTTACACTATTCTATGGAGTCGTTCAGAACAGGCATAAGGGTCTTTTCTGGAATTTTTCAGATAGTTGAAGATTTCTTATTCCTTACCAAGCAATCGTATCTCGGTCATGTTAGTTTAATGAAAAGCAATGAATACCGTCAGTTTAACTATAATCATCCCTGTTGCAGTACGTGTGCCAACAGTGTCTAAACGTTCTAATTAAACTCAGTGACTGAACATGCAACCAAAACCCTCAATAACATTTTACTTTGCGATGAGGAAAAAAAAAAAGATTACAGAAGATTGGCAGTCACTACAACCCATAAAAGTTAAAACAGTGCTGTAATACAGTCACACACTTGTTGGTGGCGCTATAGCACATTGGGTGTTAGCTGGCCACACTATTGGTGGCCAATATTTATTAACCATATTGGATCTATGGACCTGCGATCTTTACAAGTTTTTGGCTTTAGATCTTTACAGAGTAGTAAATGCTCGTGTCAATCCTGAGAATATCCCATAAATTTACCCATGAATTTGCAACAATGTACAGTAAACCAATAAGGTATTATTTTTTATTTTTTACCACAGTAGACGCATAAAAAGTTTTTTCTGATTGGTTGCCCTGCAAATTTCCAGTACAGGGTAACCCATTTAGCCATTGGGATTACTGGGTCCCAGGCCACCCCGCCCCCTTTGGTCTTGGTCCGGGCCTGGCCTAATGGGAGATCTGCTCTTCAAGAATCGTGTCTTTCCATTGGGCTGAGTCCTGCCTAGGATGGGGAAGCAACAGCTGCTATTCATTGGTTTTTAATTTATCCGAAATGTGGGCCTGAACTTCCTGCTGTATTATATGTGCCATGTTGGTATTTCAGCCTTGGTGTACGCAGGTGCCGTACAAATAAACCCCCACGGACCATAATCACCAAGACTCTGCAGTACAGTAGGATTCTGTTGGCATTTGGCCCGGGCCCTAATTCTTTCAGCAAGCGCGGGTCCATTACATTTTTGCTGATGGCTTCTGGCACAATACAAGCAATTGCATACAAATGCATAATTACCAGTGGAATTGTACCGCTCGTAATACTGTTACCAAGAACAGTAAGTATCGTGTGGTCTAATCTGCCAACCTGCAACTGTGCGCTTTCACTTACAATTTTAACGTGCATCCGATCGCTTTCCGTGCGGCTGGATAACAATGGGGCTGATTAACATCAAAACAAAAGTTTTTATAGGCGCAGAAGTTGCCAAGAAAGTTGGGCAAAGACATAAGCAGGAGCTGTTCCTTTTATTGACCATTGCCCTCAATTCTCCTTGTTTGCAAATAATGCCAAACCTCACACAGCTTTACCCAAAATTTCAAGTCTATAGTGGCATAGCATGGGATAGATTAGGTCTATAGTGGTATAATGTGGGGTATGCGAGATCTATATTGGTATAGCATGGGATAGATAAGGTCTATAGTGGTATAGCGTGGGATATACAAGATCTATATTGGTATAGCATGGAATAGATAAGGTCTATACTGGTATAGCGTGGGTTATTCAAGGTCTGTAGTGGTATAGTATGGGATAGATAAGATCTATAGTGGTATAACGTGGGGTATACAAGATCTATATTGGTAAAGGATGGGATAGATAATGTCTATAGTGGTATAATATGGGATAGATAAGGTCTATACTGGTATAGCGTGGGTTATTCAAGGTCTATAGTGGTATAGTATGGGATAGATAAGATCTATTGTGGTATAACGTGGGGTATACAAGATCTATATTGGTAAAGGATGGGATAGATAATGTCTATAGTGGTATAGCATGGGATAGATAATGTCTATAGTGGTATAGCATGGGATAGATAATGTCTATAGTGGCATAGCATGGGATAGATTAGGTCTATAGTGGTATAATGTGGGGTATGCGAGATCTATATTGGTATAGCATGGGATAGATAAGGTCTATAGTGGTATAGCGTGGGATATACAAGATCTATATTTGTAAAGGATGGGATAGATAATGTCTATAGTGGTATAGCACAGTATAAATAACATCTATAGTGGATTATTGTTTTTATAAATAACATCTATAGTGGATTATCGTTTTTATAAATAACATCTATAGTGGATTATAAGATTTTTTAGGGGTATAGCAGTTTAATCTCTGCTTATTAAGGATCTGTGCAGAAATAACATGAAGTAGCAGTTACATTGTCAATCTAATAGATTTACAATAAACAATAAAATGTTAATCGCCGTATCTTATGACAATTTATTGCCTACTCTGCGTCTTCCCAGAGGAAGCAGCTGAAATAACCAGTTGGGGGTCACTGAGGGGGGATAGCATTAAAGGGATCACTGGCAGTTTAGCTGGGAAGAAGCAGGTGTCCCTGATCAAAAAGAAGCGCTATTCCTGGTTTTTATGGCTGTGTTCCTGGTGCCACCTGGAAAGGAATTCACCCTGGATTCCGAGCCTGGCACAAGTGTAAATTCCTCCCTGGCGATGAGTTGGCATTGATTACTTTGCAGACCTTTGTTTTACTGCAGGTCAGGGAAGGGATGTCAAGTAACCCGAGACACTGTGTAACAGCCAATATGTCTACTGTGGCCAAAAATATCTGAGCATCAATGGAAGAGGTAAAAGGCCAGGCCGAGACAGGAGACATTTATTGTAACATAAACATCTGCACAAACACCTGGCAGGGTTCACTTCTTGGATGTATAAGGTTATTAAGATTTCCTGGTTTAATAGATATGAGCTGGTTAACACATTAGTCCCGCAGAATTGGGGACTGCCCCCTTAATGGTGTCATTGGCACAGTGCGGTAAAGCGAATCCTGACAGGTTCATTAATGGACTGTTGAGCAGTTGTAGGGTCTCTCTCTATATATAGAAAACCCCCTCTCCCTTTCTTTCTTAATTTCAATCTCTCTCTCCCCCCCACCTCTTTCTCTATCTCTCTCTATACACTTTTTCTCTTCTCTCTCTTTCTCTCTCTATACACTTTCTCTCTCTTTCTCTCTCTATACACTTTCTCTCTTCTCTCTCTTTCTCTCTATACACTTTCTCTCTTCTCTCTCTTTTTCTCTCTATACACTTTCTCTATTCTCTCTTTCTCTCTCTATACACTTTCTCTCTTCTCTCTTTTTCTCTCTCTATGCACTTTCTCTTCTCTCTCTTTCTCTATACACTTTCTCTCTTCTCTCTCTCTCTATACACTTTCTCTCTTTCTCTCTCTATACACTTTCTCTCTTCTCTCTTTCTCTATACACTTTCTCTCTCTTTCACTCTCTATACACTTTCTCTCTTCTCTCTCTTTTTCTCTCTATACACTTTCTCTATTCTCTCTTTCTCTCTCTATACACTTTCTCTCTTTTCTCTTTTTCTCTCTCTATGCACTTTCTCTCTTCTCTCTCTTTCTCTATACACTTTCTCTCTTCTCTCTCTCTCTATACACTTTCTCTCTTTCTCTCTCTATACACTTTCTCTCTTCTCTCTTTCTCTATACACTTTCTCTCTTCTCTCTCTTTCACTCTCTATACACTTTCTCTCTTCTCTCTGTTCTCTCTCTTTCTCTCTCTATACACTTTCTCTCTTTCTCTCTCTATACACTTTCTTTAATAATAATAGCAATAACGATTATACTAATAATAACAATAGTAATAATATTAAAATAATAATAATAATAATAAAATAATAATAATATTAATAATAATAATAAAGTAATAAAAATAAAAATAAGTAGTATAAACTCAAATAATAATAATAAATATACTAAATAATAATAATAATATAATATATAATAATATATAATATAAATAATATTAATGCTAATAATACTATAATAAATTAATAATAAAATAATAGATAATAATAATAATAGTAAAATATATAGTACTAATAATAGTAAATCATAAATAAGAATGTATAATAAATAATAATAAACTAATAATAATAATAATCATATAAAGTATAAAAAATAGTAAAATAATAACTAGTAGTAAAACTAAATAATAATATAATAATAAAATAATAATAGTATAATAATAATAATAATAGTGAATACATATAATATATAGTAATAATATAGAGAAATGACAAAAGAGAGAAGGAAGAGAAAGTTGTATATAGATGTGAAAGAAGAAGAGAGAAGAGTACCGAGAGAAAGATAGTAGGAGAATTAGTAGAGGAGAGAAAGAGAGAAACAGAGAAAGTTATTAGAAGAAGAGACGAGAAGAGATAAGAGTGAAAGAAAGAGAAAAGAGAGAAATTGTAACAAGAGAGAGAAGAAAAGAGAAAGTGATGAAGTGTATACGAGAGAGAAAGAGAGAGAAGAGAGAAAGTGTTTACGAGAGAGTGAAAGAGAAAAAACGAGAAAGGTTGATAGAGAGAGGAAAGAGAGTAGAAGAAGAGAAATGTTGTACAGCGAGAGAAAGAGAGAGAGAGGATGAGAGAGGTGTTATGAGAGAGAGGAGAAAGGGAGGATAAAGGAGAGAATGGAGAGAAGGAGAAAGAAGACAGTGTTGTATAGAGAGGAGGAAAGGAGGAAGAGAGAAAGTTTGTATAGAGAGAGCGAGTAGGAAGAGAGGAGATTTTAAAAGGTATAGAGAAAGAGAGAGAAGAAAGAGGAAACGTCTAGAGAGAGGGAGAAAAAAGAGAGAAGAGTAGACAGTGTTTAGGTTTTTGTTTAGTAGTCGAAAGAGAGAGAGAGAGAGAGAAATGTGTATAGAGCGAGGAAAAAGAGATGAGAGAGAAGAGAGAAAAGGTTATAGAGAAGATTTAAGAGAGAGAAGAGAGAACGTATATAGAGAGGAGAAGATTGAGGAGCATTATTATTATCATTGTTGCTATTATTATTAATATTATTATTCATACTGCCCAGAGGGGAAAATCTCTCTTCCACATTTGACAGACTTTGCAGGGGTGTATCTTTGTGTAGAAAGCACTAGGAAGTGCCCCAGTTATAATCAGCAGATACAGAGATTTGTTGGCACAAACGTGTTTTCTATGGTTCCCTTCTCTCCCCCAGCCTGCCAGGAAGGGACTAGGGTGCTGCAGCAGCAGCTTTCCACCATTCACATGCCAGACTTCTCCGGGTCTACCAGAATTGGTCACATCAAAGCAAAATACAGTTTCAACAGGTAAGTTTTACCATCAGGACTAATCAGAATCACTGATCTTCATAGTACTATGGGAAAGGTAACGGTCTATTTCTTTAATGTTTATTGTTTACATACACGGTCCAGCTGGGCAACTTCAGAATGTGGGTGAGACCGAGCGCTGGCGCCAAGGAGCTACTGGCAGCTGGAGTGGGTCACGCTCTCTGTGTTTAAACCGACGTTTACTTCTCCTTTAAATGATCACACCCCATGCTAAAGGTTCGTACACACACTCAATTTGTGAGCAAGCAACGACCCAGACAGCCGAGCATTACCCGTGACGAAACAGAGCGTGTGTACGAACCTTAATGATACTAAATACATACAGGGAGATTCAATAAAACTTCTTATTGTTTAAAATGGTGCTAATTTTGCCCCAACCAATCAGATGTTATCTTTCAAATGTTAAATAAGATCTAATTGGTTGGGGCAAAATAAGCACCATTTTAAACGATAAGAACTTATATTGAATAACCATGATAGGGCCTCATTCACCTACAGTAGGGTCGTATCGGCAATTTAACACTGGATTTGCACCTGGCGTTAGAAAGTATCACTAAAATCAGCGTAAACCTTGTTATGAAGTACCTTGCACCAGCTGTGTCTTTTGCAATACCCACGCAACTTGCCCAATGAAGGGGTTAAACTGGCACTAACATGTTTAACCCTTTATTTTATGTATCGCCCGGTGTTAAATGAGGCCGATGCTGCTCTTGGGAAATCACTTTTTTGTATTAAGGCCGTATGATTTTGCTGCCAGCTAAACTTTATAAAATTTCCCCAAACACAACAAGCGTCTCTTTAAGAAATTAGCGTTTCGCCTTTATGTGAACAGCCCAGTTTGGCTTCTAGCTGCTCATTGGCTAATTTTACTTTGTGGTGATTTCTTTATTATTATTTAAATGTAGAATTAGATTAGAATTTAGAATTGGTTCTATATAAATTCCAAATCAATAACTGGAAATATCAAGGTTATAGTTTGAGGTACGTATATATTTAAAGGGCAAGTCCAGCCCCAAAATGAAAACTTACATACAGGTAAATCACCCACCAAACCCTAAACGGTAATAGTTTGAAATGTGAAATATATAAGTCTAACCTGAAATCCTGCACAATGTCCTGTTTACCCTGTTTCTGCTTCCTGGTTCTTCCAGTTAGTGACGATCAGTTATGGATTTGACAGTTGACATCACAGCCAATGACTGAATGTTAATCCCCTGTCTGCCTCTTCTGAGCATGCCCAGGCTCAGTACAGGCTCAGTACAGGTTTTTTAACTTGCTCAGTTTCCATGAGGCATCCAGAAGCATAGCAGGCATACAGTAATGAATTCATAGGACAAACTATGATATATCAACACATTTATATAGCCTTTAACTATATGTAGGATAATATAAAAACATCAGAACTCACAGACTCTATATAACAAGGTGGTGTTAACCCTTTCTCAGCACGTGGAGCAGGGATACAAGAGCCGACCATGTTTCTACTTGAAATGGAAGAGGAATTAGAGTTCTACGTATTAATGTCCAGGAAAGAGTTAAACTCATTGCATCATATCCCCTATACCAGTCTGGGAGGGAGCGATGTCCCTGACAGTCATTAGCTGTACAAATTGTACAAATCACATTAATAAAAGAGAAAGATCAGAACATTGATACGTGTAAGATGTGAGTCTGTAATATTTTTGCCATTAAGGGATTTTCTTTAAGGACATTTTGTTTACAGAATCTAATTCATCACGGCCTTGGTACTGTCTGGTCTGAAGAAGGATCAGCCCATGAACATCCTACTGTGAGATGTTAACCCACGCCATCCCATGAGATAACGATCTACTAGTACAAATACATTTTTATATATGTCCAGATCTTTATCTCACAGATTTGTAAATGTGTTCATGTATGGGAGGATTAACTTGTTCGGTTGCCCACCGGGGGTGGATTTTTCTCGTTTTATTTGCAGCACAAAATATAAATGGTCTAAAACCGAATGGGCTGAATATGATGTCACAACTAAAACTCGTGAGGTCATTTTGGTGGTTGTCCTGGAAATGTGTTATATTCTCTAGTTATACTCTAGTTTGGCTGCTAATTTGTGCAGCAAACAATGTTCACCAGCCAATTTATGTGGTCTCCTGGTCTCAAAACCATTTTGGTCTTCCCATTAAAATCCTTGGATTAGTTGACTACCAACTGGGGACTATATGTGTAGTTAGATACTGTGGACTAGCCAGATTATTTGTTCAATGTCCCACTGTGCCCGTATCTATGTTTATCAGCCATCACCCAAGGTTCAATGTTCTTTAAAAGAAATAAATTCCTTTTGGCAAAATTAAGAATAAGCGCACAAAGCTCGTATCTCCCAGTATCCATGGCTAGCTAAATATTTAATGGAGCTTTATTACAATAACAGGCAACAGAATGTCTAACCTTGGCTATAGCAGAGTTAGAAAAGATTACGGTCAAAGATCCTTTGGACTTTACAGGTAGATATTGGACATCCCTGAGATCTCCTTCCATGATCCTTTAATTCAATACACATCTCTGTGTCTTTATATTTACTGGTAAATGAACTTGCAGGGAGATTCAATACAAGTTCTTATCGTTTAAAATGGTGCTAATTTTGCTCCAACCAATCAGATGTTAGCTTTCAAATGTTAAATAAGATCTCATTGGTTGGGGCAAAATTAGCACCATTTTTAACGATAAGAACTTTTATTGAATCTCCCTGTTGATCTTCTATCCAGATTAATTTCCCAGTATTTACCCGGCCGACCTTGCCAGAAACTAGAAGGGACACTCATTAATACAGTTTAATACGCCATCAGCAGTGACCTTCAGCAAGTAAATAATGCATTACAGTATGGAAGGTCTGTACAGCCGTGTGAATAATGCATTACAGTAAAGATTCCCTTCATGGCACCTCGATTCAATGATTAATCTTATGGACGGGGGAGATAGAGACAAGGAGAGCCACAGTAGGTTGTGACTTTTAATTTAATAAGGATTAGTTATTAAAGAACCTGCATTAACTGTTAATGTTAACTGTGTCCCCCGAGAAAAGGGTTCTGGGGGGTCAATAAAACTATTCCCCCAAACATGTTACTTTGTGTCTTCGTGTTATGGGACATAATGTGTCTTCATGTTATAGGACATAATGTGTCTTCATGTTATAGGACATAATGTGTCTTCGTGTTATGGGACATAATGTGTCTTCATGTTATAGGACATAATGTGTCTTCGTGTTATGGGACATAATGTGTCGTCGTGTTATGGGACATTATGTGTCTTCGTGTTATGGGACATAATGTGTCTTCGTGTTATGGGACATAATGTGTCTTCGTGTTATTGGACATAATGTGTCTTCGTGTTATGGGACATTATGTGTCTTCATGTTATGGGACATAATGTGTCGTCGTGTTATTGGACATAATGTGTCTTCGTGTTATTGGACATAATGTGTCGTCGTGTTATGGGACATAATGTGTCTTCATGTTATAGGACATAATGTGTCTTTGTGTTATGGGACATTATGTGTCTTCATGTTATGGGACATAATGTGTCTTCGTGTTATAGGACATAATGTGTGTTCGTGTTATTGGACATTATGTGTCTTCGTTTATGGGACATAATGTGTCTTCGTGTTATGGGACATAATGTGTCTTCGTGTTATGGGACATAATGTGTCTTCGTGTTATAGGACATAATGTGTCTTCGTGTTATGGGACATTATGTGTCTTCATGTTATGGTACATAATGTGTCTTCGTTTGTGGGACATAATGTGTCTTCGTGTTATGGGACATAATGTATCTTCGTGTTATAGGACAGTGCAGTAGAATAGTCTGAATCAGCAGTGGAATTTGCTTGGGGGCTACATTTGAGGATTTTCTTGATGTAACCACCTGGTCTCGACATGCAGAGAACTGTACAATCTAAAATGACCACGATCCAGCCAACAAGGGGACTTCATCGCACCATTGATACCTATGATCCTCTAGAACAAAGTTGTGGAGCATTTAAGAAGGAATCACACAACCCGGGGGGACTAATTCCCTTTCTACAATTGGCCATGGCAGATTTTTAGAATTTACTGTAGGCCACTTATGTATGGATGACCAGACGGAACAATCCATGGATAGATTCCTTCTTTTTGCCATTTGGATAAACAGATCACTGGGGTCTCAGTGCCTTGAGTCAAATGGATTTACTGTTAGGTCTGAATGGAATGTGTTTGACCCCTGAGAGGTTTCTAAATAGAATGTTGGGTCCTTTTGGTTCTGCTCACAGATGGCAGACCAATTAGTTCAAACGCCATGAAACCAGAAGGAAGAAAAGGCGGAGATCTCACAAGATAAATATGTTCAGCTTGTTGTACGCAGTAAGGAGCAGCCGCCACACTTCATTACGGGTTTCACAACGTTTAAAGGCTGGAAATATCTGATTCCTCGTTAAGAGGATGAAACATGGTGATAGATCTGGGTTACTGATCACAGATATACGTACCAAAGACTGTTCTGAAGATGAATGTCTTTACTGCAGCAGAAGGAAAAAACATTTTGCCCATTTTATTTCCTTTTAAATTATAAAAAAGCAATTCCACCCTCATCAGCTGGGAATATTATCTCCTGCATAAATCTTAGCACAGATTTGCTTTCTGGACTCATTACATTTCCATTTGAAGTAGCGTCTTTTTCTCAATGCATGAATATTCTTTCTGAGTCCCATTAAAGAACATGTCCACCCATCCAACAGATAAATTCAGCACATTATTAGATGTATTACTAACCAGATATTTAAGGATAAATTAAATAAGCTGGCTCCTCCCTCCATGCAGTCAATCAAGGCTGTCACTGCTGATATCACACCAATGATTGACTCCTCTGCACATGCTTAAGTTCCTAAAAGCTCATTAAGGTGGGGAAGGAGGCAGAAACATCTTCTAGAATGGGAGATGCGAGGCCTGCAATGTTTTTACATCATCCCAATATTAGTCATTTTGTTAATCCCACTGATATGGCAACTCCAGCACTGGATAAATATTGATATGCGGGAAGAATAACCTAAAAACTCAAGAAAGTTTGCCTTTTTTTACGATTATTTTTGTAGAATTTTTTTGAAAACTGTAATGCCTCTATTGACCACTAGAAGGTGCAGTTGCTATTGCCTGTGAAATATCTCTCTGTGCAGTCTCATGCTTTAGTTAAATATTTTATTTCATATTTTATGCTTAAATGCAAAGATAAGACTCTCTCTATTTTATCTTTGCATATTTCTCATTTAAATTGAAGCCGCGTATACCATGAAATATGGCTGCGTTATCTTTTTTTAAGCGTGATTAAGACCTCATGCAGTCTAGCTCTGGGCACTGCAGAATTGAATCTCTCTTTGCTTCCTAATTTAAATTCCCTGTAGTATTAGGTGATGCTCGGCTGTGTCTTCATTTGGATACAATGAAAGTTATAAGGAATAAATCATAACAAACAGAAAAACAGGCCTTTTTATTAAAGGGAAAGTCTAAGCTAAAATAAAACGCTTTTCCCTCTGACCTGTAACTGAGAATTCGCTGGCTGATAGAATGTATTACTTTTTTTTATGGAATTCTAATCCAAAGATGTACAGGTACGAGGTCAGTAGAATCTTCCATATCATACCCATAGAGATCAATGCAACAGGAATATTTATAAGGAGAATAGCAGCAAACAGAGAGAAATATCAGGAAAAGGGAATGTAAATGTGCTTATGGGAGGTTGATTTCTGCTAGTGGGGGCCCAGACTAGTAGTTGAAGGGCCACACAAGGTAGAATACAGTCAGAACAATTTTCAACACACATATCAATTTGAA
The DNA here is from genome assembly GCA_019447015.1 of Hymenochirus boettgeri. Taxonomy (NCBI): domain Eukaryota; kingdom Metazoa; phylum Chordata; class Amphibia; order Anura; family Pipidae; genus Hymenochirus; species Hymenochirus boettgeri. The sequence continues at coordinate 13,422,478 of CM033476.1, read as the reverse complement.
ACATGTGGTTGTAGCTCCCTCTAATGGACAAATAGAGCTATTATCAGCTTGCAGGAAAACCGATATGGGATTTATCCTTTGAATAAACAGTTATAACGTGTCACGTCCTAGATTAAATAAACAGAAGCTTCTTATCCACATTAAACCTGTTATGTGAGTCGAGGATTTACAGATCCCCTGCACTGACGGAAACATTTCCTTTGGTAGAAGATAGACTAAGGGACATGTTTATAAAGGGACGAAAACAGCGCCCAAAAATTACCGCCGCACATCGGGGCCGCGAAAATAGCACTATCACCGTATGTATAACATGTAACGTGGCCGCGAAAATAGCACTATCATCGTATTTATAATGTGTAACGTGGCCGCGAAGTCCAGCGGTAATTTTAAGTCCCTTCGCGGCGATACTACACTTAGCGCAATACTAAGTACAATATCGCCGAGAAGGGACCTAAAATCCCTTCCCAGCGATCCTGGGGCAGCCGCATCTACCGCTTCCCCAGCAGCCCCTCCAAGCCCCCTGCCCCGCCGCTGGGGGGGAGGGGAAGGACCAGCTGGGAGGGGTGGAGGCACCATCTCTTTCTTCTTTCTTCAGCCATCTACTGCGATGGCATCTGAGTTCCGCAGCGGAGTGTACCTCTTTATATAGGTTTGCAGAAAACCCTAATCCGTTTCTGATTGGTCAATTTTTTAATGCTTGGTTTACATGCTTTACATTAACCAATCAGATATCGGAAATTTTATGAAATCTGATTGGTTAATGTAAAGCATGTAAACTAAGCATTAAAAAATTGACCAATCAAACGGATTAGGGTTTTCTGCAAACCTATATAAAGGGTGCACTCTGCTGCGGACCTCAGATGCCATCGCAGTAGATGGCTGAAGAAAGAAGTGGCTGGCAACATCGGCTTCGCTGAGGCCGGCGGTGCCAGTGGGCTCACTGGCGGCCATGGTGAGCCTGCCTGGCATCTGTGACCTCAATGGGGTTGGTGTCGCCAGCCCGAAGACGTCGCGACGGATCAAGACGCCGGCAACATCGGCCTTGTTGAGGTCGCCAGCGCTGCAGGGCTGCTGGGAAGCGGCGGCAGTGGGTAGTCACCACCACGGGGTGGGCATATGCCCACGTCCTCACCACAGGAGGCCAGGGAGAGGTGGGTGAATGCCCCGCCGCGCCCCTTCGCATCGGCGAACACCCGCTGCGAGGTGAGCCTGCCTCCCGGGGCGGGTGCGACCAGCCGCACACCTCTGCTGCGATCCAGGGGGATCTCGGACGTTTTCGCCACCTTCAAGGTGGCAAAGTAAAACGGCTGAGATTAGCGATGCGTAACAGTTACAGCTGCTTTATAAATGGAAGTGGCGGTAACTGTTCCGATAGGCGCGAAAACGTAACGATTCGTTAACTTTTCGCGGCCGTTTTCCGGCCATTAATAAATCGCGGAAAACGAGATTTTTGCAAAAATGGTGGGAATAACGGCCGCGAAAAGTTAACGAACCTTTATAAATATGCCCCTAAGTAAAAATAATTGTCAGTGTCTCAGCCAGGTGCCATGTGGGGTCACATACTCGAGACACAAACGTCCTATCTCGGATGTACAGTATAATCTAGACCGACAGACACTTACTAATCAATGGTTTGGTTGCTTTTCTGGTCCGTGACAATGAATTCCAATATTTCAACCAAAATATCGTAGCGGTCGGTCAATACGTTGAAATATCGGACTGCGCGTACCCAGCCAGTCATTAAGCCTAATGTTGCATCATGTTATTGGGATATTTTTGCCTTAGTTCCCCTTTAGAAGGTTTATCTAATTATCTGTGTCCTGCTTGCAGTTGGTACCAGGGTACAGTTGCACTAACCCGATCTCTTCTCTTTGAATAGTATGGTGGTGCGCAAGTTCCAGTTACCCAGCTCCCAGATCAGCCTCGTACCCAACGTTGGACTCAAACTGACCATCTCAGGGGCTTTCATTGAAGTAGACGGTAAATGGAAAGCTCACTACCTTGTGTAAGTTCTATACGTAGAATTGGTGAATGGTGGCAGATTGTCACCTTACTGGATACACAATTCTCTGTTAATATGAGTTCCTGAAAGTTGCTATTGTGATTGGGAAGATTTGACAATCCCCACTGTTTTTTATTTTTTTTGTCCAAATTACTTTGGTTGTTGAATTCCTCTTTCAATTTCAATCAAAGAACTCACAGTAAATAAAGTCTCTGGGGTCTGTCACCACTGGTACAGACATGCTCAGTGTAAGCTTCATTCAAGGAGCAAGAGGTAAGTTGCCAATGAGCTACTTTGCACCCCTCTGTTCTAAGAGGAAACCGAGGAAGAGACTGGACTGACTCAGCCTCACATTTATGAATGATTTTCAATCTGATAACTTGTATCCTTGTGGTCTGTTTTTCTTTCAGGTCAGCTAGTGGAGGTTTTGACCTGAAGGTGGAAGGCTTAAGCATTTCAGTTGGCCTACAGTTGGGCAGTGATGCATCTGGACGACCTACCATCTCCCCTTCTGACTGCAGCTGTCATATCTCAGACGTCAAGGTGCACGTATCAGGGAAATTTGGGTAGGACACATGTGAGATAATATGGTGGATAATGTACCCCCTACTGTAAAGTTTAAGGATATTAGAAGTCACGAGGAGTTCCGTGACCATATAAAAGCACAAGGCCGACGATTATAAGTTTATTATTTACATATGGACTCCATTGGAATCCAATGAAGGGGTGTATTATATAAGGGATAATACGCTACCTACAGTGTAATATAAGGAGATTACGCCACTGAGGTGTTTCATGACCATATAGAAGCACGAGGCCGCATAGAACTCCAAGGTGAAATAAATACGTATATTACACTGTAGGTAAGGCTTCCTATATAAATGACTAATACAGGGAGGGGTAGAGACAGGGAGGGGCAGTGGAATACAGGAAGTCACTCAGTGACATCACTGAGTGACTGTAATATAGATTCTCACCACTGCACCTGCCCATTGAAAATTCCTAGCCTTATGTATTATAAATATATCATGTTGATCCATAGGTGTAAATACACCCAATTATGATGGATATTAGAGTAAATGTTCCAGGTTCTATAGCAAAGTGAACTCCCCATTACCATTAACTGTGCTATGCTTGACCAGACCTGGCCCTATAGCAATAGGAGATCTATTTAGATTTAGATACAAATACCAACCCTTGTCTGTGTTCTGATTCCAGCTGGCTGGTCGATGTTTTCCATAAAAGCGTTGACAAAGCTTTAAGGAATGCCATAGAGAAACAGGTAAGGACAGGAGACCATAATATTAGATCATTTTGAAATTACCCTTAAAGTAGTGATGAGTCTGGTTTCCAAACAAACTGGCGGATTAGAGAATCTGAGGATCTGACGGAATTTACAAACTTATCGGAAATTAGATGGAAAATAGTGTTTAAAATTCAAACTTCTAATTGAAAACCGAGATCGAAAATTCTAAAACTCATTTTTCTAATGACCGATAGTCCTCAAACCGCTGATCTAAGGCCCAGTCAAACCCCCATTCTCCAAACCTAAGATCACAATACTTCCAGTTGTTGGACATTCCTGAAGGAATCTTGACCACGATGTTTACCGCTCCCATATGCAAATGTTCCTGGCTCCTTATAAAGCACTTTACACACCTGCACTTCCCCAGAGGAGATCGCCCAGAGAGTAGAAGTCATTCATTGATTAGAGTAGAAGTCATTCATTGATTAGAGTTCATTGATTAGAGTAGAAGTCATTCATTGATTAGAGTGGAAGTCATTCATTGATTAGAGTAGAAGTCATTCATTGATTAGAGTAGAAGTCATTCATTGATTAGAGTAGAAGTCATTCATTGATTAGAGTAGAAGTCATTCATTGATTAGAGTAGAAGTCATTCATTGATTAATGGCTGCTAACTGGAAGAACAAGGAACGTGACTGGTTCAAGAGAGGTGTTAAGGAGGCCATTTATGTGAAAATAAAGAAACCAAGCCTAAATAGAGGTGGGGGGGTTCGACACCAACTGTCTGCCATGTACAATGCTGTTTTAACACCTTACTCTGGGCGTTCCTATAACACCTCTTAGCCACTATCTAATCACACCCTTAACACCTGGCTGTGATATGCTAATTGGGATTTTCCAGGGTACATAATTGCCACAGATTCTTGTACAAGTCATTCTGAATTGAGAAAGCCAGTCGGATGACTAGCGAAACGTCTTCAAGAACTACATTTCAAGTCCAGTTGATCTAATTGAATACAACAGATATTTAGGAATTAGGGTTTAGAAAAAGAAAGCAATGTATAATATGGACATGTGCAATAATGAATCCACTTTATATAACAACATCTACTGATCACTCATCTTTTATTTGCTATTATCCATTGGGCTGACACACCTTCGTAGACAAGGTAAAAATACGCAAATACCAAGTTCATTGGATCTGCCTTGCCAAGATCAAATTGCGCTACCCGTAACTAAAGTGACCACGCCATGTTTGCTGTTACTTTAATTAATAGAGTCTAAGATCAGTCTGTTTACAATGTTGGTTTTCCATGAGGCTTAAGGGCATATTTATATTTCGCGATTGAAGTATATTCTATTTGTCGTATTTATAAAGCTGTGGCTAACCTTCTAAAATGACCTATTAGTCAACAATTCACCAGAGAGTTTAACATATGACCTATTAATATATTATATAGTATCATCTATGTCAGGGTAATTGAAATCCCCCATGAACAGAAGGTGTCCAATGCCATTGATTTCCAACCTACTCACTGGCATTTGGTGGCCTTCTAGCTTCCGCCTGTATGTGCCTTACCTTTATACTCCCAGTTATTCCATCTTTTAGACTTGGCCTTGATTCTTTTTTTAACCTACATACATACCACCCTCCACCCCCTTTCCTATTTACTCTATTATGTCTAAATTTACTGCCCAATCATGTGAACCATTTTGCCATGTTTCTGCTATACCGACCACATCCAGCCATACTTCTTACATTTGTAAACATATATTTTAGGTTATTATTTATTAGATTTCCCTCCATTATCTTATTAGCCCGCTGATTCTCTAACCCTTTATCATCCCCGGTGTTGTTCAAAATATCCCCCCCCCATACCTAGTTTAAAATATCATCCAACCCTCTATCCATCTTCTCCCCCAAAACAGCTGCACCATCATCAGCCCATCATCAGTACAGTGCAGGCCAACCCTACTAACCACGCATTATTAATCTCCCATTGCCTCTCTAGCATAGCACATGGCGGCAGCATTATTTTTTAAAATACTACCCTGGAATTATAGGCACAATTACAATATTTTTAATATGGTTCATTTCCTCTAACATTACCCATACTACAATACTTGGTAGGATTATTACTTTATCTTTAGGACAACTAACCAATGCAATAAGATAACATAATAACATAACATTTTGTCTTTGCAATTAATTTGCAACAACCAATCAGCTTTTTGCAGAGTTACCGTGGTAACTATTGCATCATCTCCTAAAGTGGGTACCACATTAGTAACTATATTATTTAGCATAAGTGACTAATGAGTTTCTGCGGTAAAATACTCTCCATATAATATAATAGACAATTCCTACCTTTGATCTGTTTGCCCAGCGATTATAATCCTGAAATTCTCTTGAGGAAATCTTGTATTCTAAAGATCTTTTGTAAAGTATCTGGTAGAAACCAGGCGATTAGCTCTGCGTGTCCGCAAACGTTATTCCACGAGAAATCACAGCGTGCAGAAGATCTGTGACATTTTCCATAAAAAAACAAAAGCTTTTGGTTTGCTGGGTAATGCAGTAGAATCGTAAACCTTGTTATGTATCCGTTTGAGATTTCCTGTGTACTCTGTGTTGTTTGAACTTCAATGTGCTCATTAGGGATTCATAGTTCTCAATTAGGTTTAAACATTGTCATTAGATGGTTTTAGAATGGCCACTGCTTTTAAAATTAAATCCAGGCATGGGATTACACTTTATTTGGTCTGACATAATTATTATTTATTAGCGTAGTGGAGGAACGAGGATCGCCCAGTCCCACCTCAAAATAAAAATCTATCAGGGTTATTCAATAAAAGTTCTTATCGTTTAACATGGTGCTAAGTTTGCCCCAACCAATCAGATGTTAGCTTTCAAAATTTTAAATAACATCTGATTGGTTGGGGCAAACTTAGCACCATTTTAAATGATAAGAACTTTTATTGAATAACCCTGTATATTGTTGAAGGGCACCAAAAAACTCAGTTACCTGCCCCCAACCACAACTGATATATTTAGCACTTTATTAGATATATTACTAATAACCAGATATTTAAGGGTAAACGCAGTCATGGCTGTAACTGCTGACATCACAGCCAATGTTTTACTGCTGTTTCCCCTCCACTGCCCATGCTCAAGCTTTTAAAGAGTATCTCCATCCCCAAATTGCAAAAATTCTATAATGTAAGGGACCCCCATCCAACCCTAACCGCCAGCCTTAAAGGAATAGTTCACTCGAAAAGTCAACTATTCCTTTAATGTATTGATTGAGGACCGGGAAGATAAGGAGCTATGTCTTACTTTCTGTTCTTCAATCACTTGACCAGGAGCCACGGACAAAGATAGAAGATATTTACCTTACTCAGGATCCCCCGCAGCAGCAATGACAGGTCCTGACGCATGCGCGACACTGCATTAACAATGACAGGTCCCAACCACTTCCTGGTTCAGATTAACTATAGCATGCGTGTGCGACACTGCATTAACAATGACAGGTCCTGACTGCATCCTGGTTCAGATTAGCTATTAGCATACGCGATAATGTACGCTATAGTTGAACAGTAAGTGGTCGGGAATTTTCACTGCTGCTTTGGATGATCAGGTGTAAGATAAATATCTTCTTTCTTAGTCCGTAGCTCCTGGTCGATTGATTGAAGAACGGAAGGTAAGACATAGCTCCTTAACCTCCCAGTCTTCAATCAATACATTAAAGGAATAGTTCACTTTGAGAGTGAACTATTATTTTAAAAGTGTAAAATCGGACCAGAAATATATCGCTGCTGGTTAGTAAAGGGAGCTGAGGGAACGAGGTCTAGTAAGTATTTCTGGGCTGATTTTAAACTTTTGGGTTTGAGGGGTGTCCACAGATTTGGAAACGTGTAATCCAGCGCTGAAGGATCCAGGTGAAAGGAGGAGGTAGGGCTCCCCTGCTCATGCCAGAGTCCTGCCAGAGACAGGGAAGGGGCAGATACCGGATGACACACAGAGAGGCTTCAACTCTTCAGTTTCCTTGACTTTCATCAAGCACTGCATGAGAACCATAAGGAGCAGAGGAAACACGACATTTGAAAACAGGCTGCGAATGAAAATTCCGTTACAGATTAATTTTTGAAAGGCATTGATACATGTTTCCGTTTCCTAGGTCCCTATGCTATTTGTACAAAGTGAATATTGATATCAGTTAAATTTAACCATTTAAATGTTCGAAACTTTTAGAACTGGACCCATTGACTTCTACTGGATTTGCTTTTGAATTTTCGAATTTGCAAACTACCGCAATGGTGTTCTACGGGGATCGTAAACCTACGATTGCGTTATCGTAGCTTTACCATCTTTATCGTTAATTTACGATAGTTATCATTAATTTATGATAACAAATTAGCGATAATTTAAAATAACGATCGTTAAAGGTGCGGTATCGCTATAAATATGGCCCTATGAACCCTATAGAGCAGTGATAGATTCAGTGTTAAAAGCGCTAAAAAAAACAATGAAATCAGAGGTGTGCAATAGAGATGGACAAAACTCACCAGTTTCATTCCGTTTTCCGATTCCCAGATCTCAGGAAAATCCCGAAGATCTGAAAATCCAAAAACGGAACGAATTTTCGATTATTATCGAATGTTCAAGGCTATTTTCGAACATAACCTTGAACCTTCGATAACCCTTGAAAATAAGATTGGAAACTACTTTCGAGTTTCCAATCGTATTTTCGAGGATGATCGAACGTTCAAGGCTATATTGGAAAATCCTTGAATGTTTGATAATTATAGAAAATAGGCTCAGAAGTCCCGAAATCCAAATGATCATTCGGATATTGGAACCGAGAGGTTCCGTGTCGAATCCAGGTCCGGGTCCATCTCTAGTGAGCATGTTGATCTTTACCAATTAAGATTTCCATAAATCCATAAATACAACTTACTAGAGAAGAATCTAACAATGAATAAGCTTTTACATTAGGATTAAAAACATGTAAGTTTAGTTTTCAACTATGCTTTTTGAATTTTTGACCACGATTTTCACATTTTTTTACCACCATTTTTGCATTTTCAACCACGATTATCAAAATTTCGAACGCAATTTTCTCATTTCAAACTGCGCATTTACGGTAAATTCTGACTTTCGAGATTCTGAAAATTCATCTACAGGTTACAAAATCTGAGCTCTTTGTGTAAAATGACGACCACAGACAGGGCCACGCCCCCCACGCGGTTCTGATAGCAGGAGCTTGCTGCCGTTGACTTCTATTTAAAGGGAGAATGATTCTTTGAAGGCAAGCAGTATGGTAATACCCACCTATCTGGTAAAACATAAAACATATAAAAACATAAATCTGGAAAAACATAAAAAAAAATATTTGTCCACAATAATCTTCAGCCCCATAAATCTGGAAATCACCATAAGAGAAATCCCCTATATATTTATTTTATTACTATAATTACAGTATATACAGTCCTCATTGGTAATCTGCAAGATTCTAATTCAGGGGTGCCCCTACCATGAAGCAAAGTGAAACATTTGCTCAGGGCGCCCCCCTGCAGAACACTGAAAAGGCGGCAGTTAAAAAAAATAAACTCCTTCCTGCAATACCGCATTTCAGCACCAGTCCACCAATCGGTGTTAAGTCAGCCCTCCAGTCCACCAGTCAGTGTTAAGTCAGCCCTCCAGTCCACCAGTCAGTGTTAAGTCAGCCCTCCAATCCACCAGTCAGTGTTAAGTCAGCCCTTCAGTTCACCAGTAAGTGTTATTCAGTCCTCCATATCCACCTCCACAAGCCACGCCTATGTTCCCTGATGAAGCCATGCCCAATTCACCTACCCCCCCCTGCCGATAGGCGGCATTTAAAAGTTGTTTCAGGTGTCAAAAAATCCCTAGGAACATATTTCTATAGTTCAGGTTCGGTTACTCTTATTTATATTTACCAGTTGATGATTACAGAATAAATGAATAACAACAATTTCTATTTAACGGTGGGTTATTTTTGGTATGTGGATATTTGACATTTAGGGTGGGCATACACGGCATTGATTTTCGGAGCGATCTGATTCAATTGATCGGATTATCAAAGACACATTTTCGGGGTTTTGGTAGACTGATCGATATCGCTGATCGGTCTACCAAAAACCAGAAATCATTTATTAATGTAAAGTAGATTTTATCCAATTAGAAATAAAATATACCTTCCCCTTTCATGTCTCATAAACAAAGAGGATTTAAAGGTAGCTAAGGGGTTAGATGGGCCGTATTAGGCTAATAGCACTTTTGCAATGAATGAATGATTAGTATGAATTAAAACTTGAGGACGACCTAAACTCAGGCCACTTGAACAAACACGTGTTCACATGTAAATAACATCTCTGATATCGGAAAATAAATGAATAAATGTGAGCAGGTTAAAGGAAAATGATTGTCATGGATGGAAGAATTGTCAGTGACAATAATGTGGGAGGAGCCAGAAAGAAGTCGGTTACTGCATGAGTATAATTGTCCTTTAATCAAGATAGCCATATGAAGGTAAGTATTAAAGGTTGGTTTGCGTTATGCAGACTAAACCCAGAGATGAGGACCTAGCCATTTAGATCCTCACGATGGGTCCTTTTTTATCAGTAGGGAGTGGGTGGGATAGGGGTTGTTGTCCTTTAAGGATAATTATTATTATTATTATTATTAAGGATAATTATTGTAAGCTGGCCCCTCCCTCCATGCAGTCAATCAAGGCCGTGGTTGCTGACATCACAACCAAAGCACATGCTCAAACTTCTAAAAAGATCATTGATCAAAGGAAGGAGGCGGGTCAAATTCATTAATATTTTTTATTGTGTATATATATACTGTATATAAGTAAAGGTACAACTATTTCATTATCTCAAGTACCAAGCTACCTTGAAATTACAGATGATAAAATAATGAAATAATAACGTGAAAGCAAAAAACAGATAGGGACATAAAACTCATGCAATAGATTAACTGTTTGACTGACAAGAAAAGCACCATATAGGATTAGCCTAGGCTGTGTTACATACACCTGCTGTATTGACCTGATAAGTGTCACTCAAATTGTCTGTGGAAACTCCACCTTCTTCTGGAGACCTTTACAACCTCTCAGGGGTGTCAACACCTTAAGGTGCAAACCCTACAACACCCCACACTACGTAGGATCATTGCAGTCAGAAAAGGTATGGGATCTGGATCCTTCACGGAACCCCAAGTTCTGAAATCCGAATGTTTCGTCCGAAACTGGGACGATCGTTCGGGTTTTGGGACTTCGGAGCGAAGCTATTTTCAATAATCCTCGAAAATAGCCTTGAATGTTCGATAATCCTCGAAAATACAATAGGAAACTGGAAAGTAGTTGCTGATCGAATTATCGAGGATTATCGAACATTTGAGGATTTTTCCGAGGATTATCGAAAATAGCTTTGAATCTTCAATAATCATCGGAAATGCGCTCCGAAGTCCCAAAAGTACATTCCGTTCTCGGATTTTCGGGATTTTCCCGAGATGCGTAAATCCAAAAACGGAACGAAACTTACCCTCTCTAGTCAGGAAATTTCTGAAACTTGCAAATTGTATGTCAATTCCAGGTCTTATCTTATATTCTTGCTAATCAATATACAATATATGGCATGTTATTTAAAGTTTGGGATGCCTATGTGTACAGTAAACTTGCCCTTGAGAATTTCCATTATTTATTCTCCTTGGAACTCCCTTTTGAACTGGTCAGTGATAATCTCTTCATGGAATCTGACAATGTCCCTCTAGCTTGCTTGCCTACCAGCACATATATAATGGGGTTAAGGCAGTTGTTGGTGTAGGCTATGCTGCAAAAGAGGTTTTGAAAAATAATAACATTGATAAACAATGATATATTAACATTGCTTAAAGCTACCAATGTAATAACATATAATGAAACCAGCGGTGTCCATGTTATGAAATAGACCAGGACCACTGAAATCGTAACCTTGTATAAATTGGAGGGGATGGCATTTTGAGATTTCCATACCTGATGAATGATGACCGCATTAGAAATAAGGATAGCGCAAAGAGGAATGAAATACCCAATTAAAACGACAGAGATTGTGAAACACAGCATTGTAAATATCATGTTGTGCCATATTTCAACTGTCTCTTCATTAGCACAGCACGCGCTGGTCAAACATTGTTCTCGCAAATCTGGAAACCTGATGAAGGTCTCGTGGTCTCCATTACTTCTGTTGTAATAAGTCAATAGAAATGAATCGACTGCAAAACTAAGCAGGTCCCGGCTTACTGTGCTGTTATTGTCTTGTTTCTTAAAATCCATTAACAAACAAATGGTCCTATTACCACGTTTTTCTTCATAACTGATAAAAAATGCAGGTAGACTACACAACGCCATCACTATCCAGATAAACCCACAGACCTTGTAACAAACTCCATGAGTGAAAACCTTGTGGTGCCAGAACGGTTTGGCCACTGAGAGGGCCCGATCGATGTTGAGGGCCGTCATGATGAAAATACTTGTGTACATGTTGTATGTGGACAGGAAATTATACAGTTTACATAAATGGATTCCGTATGGCCAGTGATCTTGTAACACAGCAGAAGCCTTGAGAGGCAAACACAGCAGGAAAATGAAATCTGCTATGGCCATGTTGAGGAACCAGATCTTAGATTTATGATCTTTCATTAGAAATCCGGTGATGAAGATGACAATGGCGTTGCCGATGAGTCCGATGATACAGGTCAGAACAAAGATCCCAAAAGTGGCCTTACGTAGTGCGACATTGTTGATGGTTTTCCATCCAACACCTTCACCATACTGCCTGTCCCAGATATACAAGCAAAGATTGGCAGATGCCTTTCTTATATCCATCATCATGGGAATCAGAAATAGTCACCGTGATAATCTAAACACAATACAATGTTATAAATAGTTATAATAATAGATCAACAGGAGGGATTATGGGAAGAACCAGCAGCCATGACAGAGGAAGATTCACTGGAAACAGAATATTTATACATTCTCTTTATTAATAATATTGTTATTATTATTAATAATAATAATTAAAATGGAAATATTTATAAATCTCCTATACAATTACAGATTACAGTGTATTATTTATCCTACACCTAATTATAAATATTATTTCATAGGAGCTACAGTTTAATAGTAAAAGGATTCTCTCTTTATGTTTGTTATATAAACCAGCTAATGTGTTTTCTTTTTACAATAATGATTGTAATTCTGTAATAAACAAAATCAATCCCTCCCCATACCTGAACCTCTTGTGAGCCATTTAGGATTAGACCTAATTCATTCATTGTAAGTGGAAATGCTGCTCGGTCTGAGGGGAGATCTTACCTGGATGGTTGAGGGCTTGTTCCCTTTGGCAGTCTGAGATCTGAACTGATTACAATATCCTATCACCCCTATTTATATTTTACGTCATTTTAATGATTAAAAAACAAATGAGGAGGCAATGCACTGGTTATTTATTAATGAATGTTAGAATTTAACCTTGCCATTAGAACAGATTTAAAAAGTGCAAATAATGGTTTTCAATCACCTTATTGCAGTTAATGTTTATAATAGGCTGTGAAATATTCTGCTATTGAAATCAGTGATGGCTGATTGCTTTCTGTACAGGTTACGGACATTAGCTTTAAAGGGTCATATAAGGTCATCATCAGGACCACAGCCTTTTATATTATCCCCATTTAATATTCAATCATATAGGATTAATACCTTATTCTATCCAATCAGTATTTTAAGATTTTTTTCTTACTGCCCCTCCACTAGTCTAGCACATTGAGTTCAGACATGCTCAGTGTGATTCTATTATATAAAATATATATAGAGGCCATGGATCACTATTTTCTGCATAATAATTTTTTTTTTTTTTAAAGGAAAACTCTAAACATTAAAGTCTGTAATAACTAAGATATACATCTCGGACACAAACTAGATCCATAACAAAGGCAAAATTGATATTTATATATTGCTATATGGATTATATATTATATGGGTTATATATCATATATTACATGTATTAATTGTATATTATATATTTATATGGATTAGATTTTATTGTGTGGATTATATATTATATTTAATGATTTGGATTATATATTATAAAATAGGATATGAATTATACATTATATTTTATTAAATGGATTGTATATGTATTATTACCGGTATATGGATTATTATATATCATATAATGCTTAAGTGTGATATTTTATAATGGGAGCTGCAGTGGTATATTTCCTTATAAAAATCAGTCAGCTATGTCACTAAGTGACTCATTTCTTATATTTCTTATATCCCACTGCTCCGCCCATTCCAGTTTTTTGCTGTGTTTAACTTCACTAATAGAACCTGCTGGAGCTGCTTCCTGTCACTTCACAACCAATGTCTCTCTCCTCCTCCACAAAGATTTGTTTAACCCCATAGATGCTGGGCTGGGATGTTCCTTTCTACTGGGTTTAAGTTACAGAAGGTAGCTTGGGGGATTTAAGGTGGAAATAGGGACAAGGCTAGAATTTAAAATGTGAATGGGGTGAAGGAATTCGATACTTATGTATTATAAGAAATAATGCGCCCCATCACATTATAGTATAAGGATATTACGCCACCTCGGAGTTCCCTGTCCTGTAAGGGACACATTATCCCTTATATATTATAACATGAACTGTATATTACAGTATATAATATTATATAGATTATATGTGATATATTATTATACAGATTATATATATATAATCAGATTATATATTAAATAATATTATATGGATTATATGTGATATATTATTATACAGATTATATATTAAATAATGTTATATGGATTATATATCATATAATATATGGATCATACATTATATTTTTATGTGGAATATGTATTATTCATTATTATGTGGATTATATATCATATAATATATGGATTATACATTATATATTATGTTATATATTTTATATTATATGGATTATATTTCATATATTATAAACCGAACTGTATATCATATAATATATGGATTATATATGATATATAAATATACAGATTATATAGTATTTAATATTATATGGATTATATATTATATAATTTTATTAGGATCATACATTATATAATATTATATGGATTATTATGATATAATATATGGATCATACATTATATTTTTATGTGGAATATGTATTATTCATTATTATGTGGATTATGTATCATACATTATAACATGAGCTATATATTATATAATATTATATTGATTATATATCATATTTAAATATCGTTCGGTAACCCTCGAATTGGCCATAACCCTCGAATGTAGCTTGCGCAAAACCCAACAGTTGCCCACTCGTGTTTAAGAAGTTTTAAGTTTTGGTGATAGTGACATGTTCCCCAGACCATTTCCCAGGTGCCACAGCCATTTACAGTAAGTTACCATTGTTAGTTTAGCTGTAAATCATCCGGACTTTTCGAACTATCACTCCCCATTGACTTTAATGGGTCCGAATTCGAACTTTCGAACTTTCAAACTTTTACTGAAGTTCGAAAGTTCAAAAACGGACCAAAATTTATGAAGTTTGTCCATCTCTAATTATTATATGGATTATACTGTATGTATATATTATTATACAGATTATATAGTGGATAATGCACCCACAACTGTAAATTATAAGGATATTAGAAGTCACAGAGGAGTTCCATGACCATATAAAAGTACGAGGCCGCAGGCCGAGTACCTTTTATACAGGGCACGGAACTCCAAGGTGACTTCTAATATAATTATAATTTACAGTTGGGGGTGCATTATTTATTATAACCTACCCCTTTTTGGCTTCTGGTTTCTTCTCCTCCTGGAACTGTAAGATTATAAGGCTATAATCTTACAGTTCCTCCCATAGAAATCCACCACAGGGGTAGGTTATATAATAATATATAAATGATATATTATTATATGGGTTATATATCATATTATTGCACGGATATCCTGATGATGCTTTTGAATTACAACTGAAAGGCAATAAGTACAATTAGAATCCAGCATCTATCATTGGATGCATTAGCAATCCCCTTTTAAATGACATGAAATAGTCTTGTGGCTTTTCTAATAATTCAGTAATTATCTATCATTCCAATTAGGAGAGATGGTGTAGCCTTATTATTGGAACTACTGTACCGTAATTGATGGTGTTCGTGCTGTACTCATTCCAGGATAGTTAGTGGTTAATATAGTGAATTTCATGGCTCCACTTAAAATAAAAGTATAAACCATTCTTTATAATGTGATTTTATCATCAGAGGTGGAAAGATAATGGAAAGTTTATTGTGGGGTCTATGTTTATAAAGGGGTAGTAGACCTAATATTCTGGGTTTCATTTCTAGGTTCTGGGGAACAGCTATCGTACCGATTAAGAAGACTACTCTTATATGCTTGTGAAGGTTCTAGTCTTAAGGCTCGTACACACGTGGGATCGCGGGTCCTGACGTGTGTAACATAGTAACATAGTAATTAAGGTTGAATAAAGACATACGTCCATCAAGTCCAACCTATTCACTTTTTTTTTTTTTTAACCCTACCTAACAGTTGATCCAGAGGAAGGCAAAAAAACCCAGCTAAAAAGGGGGAAAAATTCCTTCCTGACTCCAAACGGCAATCGGAAAGTATCCCTGGATCAACCAGATCTATATGCATTAATACCAGTAATTCTCAATATTCTTTATTGAGAGGACCTTTATCGGCCGAAACGGACGGTCGTTCTGGGATCCGCCAAGGCGATCCCTGTCCGAACTTCCAGTGAAAACATCTTGTAACCAATAAAACCTATTGTATTGTATTGTATATTGTATTGTATTGTATATTGTATTGTATTGTATATTGTATTGCCAAAGTAAAAGACTAGGCGGAAACAGAGGTTCATCCAACTCATGTTTTTTTTTTATTTACACAAACATCATAAAATAAAGTAAAGTAAATATGAGAAATATATATTCTACTTATAGTGAATATATCACTGTATATCTATAATCAACAATATACTTGTAGTAAATATACCAGGGTATATCTGTAATCAACAATGTATTGTACTTACATCATCCGATTCCGATACTGGGGAATTCAGTTCAGTATCATAAATTGGAGTCTTAATCACTACTAGGCATATCTGCATCATTGGAGAATTCCACTTTATTGTGGAGTTTCCTTTAAATATATATATAGAAACGCTGTTCTTAACTCAATCCTCTTTTTCATTGGTTACTTCCGTGTTCTCTTGATTGGTTAATAAATTCCTCCAACTGTATAACAGCCAAAAGGTGTATTATGAGCTCAGAATATGGTACAAACAGTTACAGAAAAATATGTGTAACTGCCAAAAGGCGTCTCCTTGTTTATGACTTTTCATAGTCATATAACTCTACTAGTGTTCCTTAGCCAAACCATATACATATAGTCTATGCAACGTTCACATCACGTTTGTACCCGACCTATAGAGCAGTGAATAGAGATGGACAAACTTTCAAAGTATATGGAAAGTTTGAAAGTTTGAAAATGAAGTCAATGGGAGTCAAATAGTTTGAAAAGTTTGAATGAAATACAATTAAAATATCAATGGTAACTTAATGTAAATGGCTGTGGGACCTGGGAAATGGTCTGGGGAACATGTTCCAATATCCAGGACTTTCGAAAACTCTCACGCGAGCTACTTTTGGGCTCTTGCATTCGAACATTCGATAATTATCCCATGAACGACTCGCGGATCTGTCCTGTGTCTCCTCCTCCCCTTGCAGCCCCCCTGGTTCCTCCCACTCATGGACCCCATGGTCCCTCCAGTTGCAGGCCCCCCATGGCCCATTATCTTACAGCCCCATGTGGCCCCGCGCACTCGCAGGTGCTGTGACCCCACCCACTCACGGGTGCCATGGCCCGACCACCCGCGGGTGCCTAAGCCCCACCCACTTGTGGGTGTCTAAACACCACCCACCCGGGGATGTCTAAGCCCCGCCCACTCGCGGATGTCTAAGCCCGGGTTACTCAGACACACACACCCCCACAGAAAACTCTGTGGAATCAGCCTTTTCAGGCAGAGTGAGAACAGAGTGAGAACTCTGCCTGAAAAGGCTGTTTTCACACAGTGAAAGAGAAGAGCTGTAGATTCCCTTACCTTCTCTGTCAGGACTTCACACAGCAGAGAGGAGGAGGGACTTCCTGTCTCCCTCACACACTGAGGGAGTCTGAGGCTGTGCTTGCCGGAGACACTGTGCAGGAGAAGCCTTAGGAATGCCACATGTCAGCCTCCCACCCATTAACTTTCTGTCAGTATCTGTATATCTTGGGCTGTGGGAGCAGGTAAGAGGTGGTTATGGCTCATTTTAAAGGTAGGAAATTGGCCTTTAAACTCAACTGTTTGGAGACCACAGTTCCCCTTTAAAGCATTGCGAGGTCACGATCAGTAGTAAGAAGTAACTTTTTTAACACTTCCTCGCCCAAAAGTCTCAATGGGCCATATTTATAAGGGACAGTAACCAATGTAGCATGAAATGTGAAAAAAATCCTCCCTTTGTTATGTCACAATCTCCTAGCCATCTAAAGATGGATACAAACTTTAACGATAAAGGACACCAGTTTATCATTAAAACTCCTTCACGAGAGCATTATGGGATCCCGGTCAGGTAAGAAGTGAGTTGGTTTCTGCATTGGTAGAAAAGGCGTTAAGAAGTGTTAACTTAGCCTTAATACATTGGCTATGCCACGCTATTTCCAAAAAATTAGTGCAAATACCCTTGCTAATAGGACAGTACATCGCGTATCATTTTTTACACTAATTCGTCTCAAAAATGGCTGATACAGTATTGGCACGTTTATCTCCTGTGTTGTATACATCTGCGCCGCTGGTGCAAAAGATTATAACGCCACGGACGGACATTCGCAATTTACCCAGAGCCGCTATCACTCCGGGGAAATCTCCCCGCCTGAATACAATTTAATGAATGACCCACAGGGAGAATTTCACGCCAGCTGATAGCGATGAACTGGTGTTTAAAGGTCCTGAAAACTGAGCACAAACTCGATATTGAATGGGGTTTGCCGATGGCGCGGGTGCCTTTTGTAATAGCCCAGAAATCTGCCAATCGCCTGTCGGTAATACAGGCTGAACACGTTATATTGACTAAAAATAAACCGCAAACTTTGCTACATAAAACATTTATTTCATCTGATCAGTAAAGTATCCAGGGGTGAAGACTAAAGGTTCGTACACACGCCTTATTTGCCAACGACCCCCGACACTGAGTGCTACATGCAACGGACAGCAGTTTCGGCTGAGAATTACCCCACGTTTCTTTGGGGGTCGTTCATTGGTCTGCTGGGCCACTCGGTGTCAGGGGTCATGGATCGTTGGCAAAATCGTACGTGTGTCTGAACCTTTAGCAGCTGGGGTCCTCGCCCTGGGTGGGGAATGGTGAAAAGGAATGTTCATAGTGTAGTAAAGATTGATACATTGATATAGTTACTACTTCTAATTCTATTTCAATGGAAGTCGGTTATAGAAATGAAGAATCTAAACTCCCAGAAATCAAGGGAATTCCGGTGCTTATAAAATCGGAAAGTTCCCCCCTTACCTGAGACCCAACCAGCACATAAATCAGGGGGTTCAGACAGCAGTTGGTATAGGCTACGCTGCACAGAAGCGGCATTACGTGGTACATGGAATTCATCAGGGTGATGTTGGAACTACGAAGGGCCCTTATCAATATAATCTCTGCTGTGGCCAGGGGGGTCCAAGTTAAGAAATAAATTAAAACCACCATAATCACAATCCTGTACAATCTGGGGGTCTTCTGGGAGGGAGATTTACTCACTGTGAAGGAAATGATTGTATTGGAGGACAGGATAACACACAATGGGATAAAGTAACCAGCAACTAGGAAAGGAATCACAATACATTGGGCTAAAAATGCTGTCATCATAATGTCCCATTTACACAATGATCTAGGTCTTGGGTGGATTCCTGCCATACCTCTGGGTGCACTTCCTAGTAGGGGTCCGGATGATAGATATGTCTCATTGATGGCAGGGAAATCCTCCAGTCCTATCTCTGTACCAGGAATAGTGACATTAGGGGCTTCCTTCCCTATTTCATAACTACTAGTCTCAGTCCTGTTTGGTCCATTAGGTGGAAGGTGAAAGTCTAGAGATCTGGAGCCAAGTCTACAATATTCAAACTGAGGAGCCACCACCAGTCTACACTGCATTGTATTGTCATGTGTAAATGTATCACTGAAGAAGTATACCGGGAGACTGGACACAAACGTTGTCACCCAAATGGCGGCACAGATCCCCAGGCATGCGCGGTGAGAGAAGACGTTTAGATGCCATATTGGTTTGGCCACAGATAAGACCCGGTCAATGGATAGAGCTGTGATGATGAAAACGCTGCCATACATGTTACACGTAGACACGTAGTTAAAGAACTTACATAAAGACGATCCAAAGGGCCAGTTCCCAGTAAACGTAGATATCCCGTACAATGGCAAACAAAGGCAGAAGGATAAATCGGCTACAGCCAGATTGAGGAACCAGATTTTACATTTGTTTTTCTTTAGGATGAATCCGGTAATGCCAATAACCGCAGCATTGCCTGCTAACCCTATGATAAAGGTAAGGACATTTAACACAGTGCTGGTGTACTGGATTGCCATTGAAGTTGCCGAGTGGAATATTGCAGTTGAATTTAATTCAGAAAAACGTGAATGGTTAATCACTTTCTCCATCTCCTGGAAATAGAAAACACCAGCGTAAATAATAGACATTGACAGTACGGGAACAAGGATTTCAGGTTTAATATAGAAGCATTTGGTTTCTGTCTATGGCCAGAATGGTTTGGTTGGTTATTGACCTCAAGAAAGTACACCCCAGCACACCTCCTTTGGCCCGGCCTCCAATTGATAGGTGCAATCTCCCAGCCCTCCACCTCAAGGGCCACAGCAATACAGCGAATGCAAAAAAGTGGAGGAGCACACTATTTCATTTCCAGTGTTTTATTTAGGCAAAAAACATACAACGTTCGGGGGATGTGACTTCCCCTTCCTCAGATACCTGAGGAAGGGGAAGTCACATCCCCCGAAACGTTGTATGTTTTTGCCTAAAATAAAACACTGGAAATGAAATAGTGTGCTCCTCCAACTTTTTGCATTCGCCTGTTTGGTGGTTATAGGCCACACGAGTGCCGTTCTTTCAATTCTGTCCACACTCACTAGGAAATCACACAACAACCTCTCACTCTCTCTGGGTCTCGCCTCCTTTCCCTTGTCTTGCATATAATGAAAATGCAATTACCACTATCCTATAATGATTGGTTATAGACCACAGAAGGCAAAAATATGTACAAGTTACATAAAAGGGATCTATAATGGATTTTCAGGGTTATTCAATAAAAGTTCTTATCATTAAAAATTTTGCCCCAGCCAATCGGATGTTATCTTTCAAATGTAAAATAAGATCTGATTGGTTGAGGCAAAATTAGCACCATTTTAAACGATAAGAACTTTTATTGAATCTCCCTGTTTGTGTTTTAATTGCCTATTAGTGGAAACTAATTCTCCCCACAGTGATACTGTATCGTTTCTTGTTGATCTGCTCCCTATTTCTTTAGATGTCAAATTTTAACCAACTTACATTTCAGCTGTCAATCAAGTACCTTATTATCATAAACTTTTCTGCTGTGTGTAGTTTTGCTGCAATAGCGGCAGTTGGAATTTGAGAATTGCATTTTGGGAAATTCCCTCTCCCAGTGCCTCCTCATAGTGATTACTGAGCATGCTTGACTTTACGGATAATCAGGATAGATGGAAGGAGGGATTAGTTGTGAGAGGGAATACAGAGCCTGAGAAAAGCAAGTACTGGGTGGAAGACATACCACCACCGCAACATATGTGCAATCACAGGCGCATCGAACTAGGCGGAATTTGTTGCGTTCCCTCTGCGATTTCCATTTTACAAAAATGAGGCGTTGCAAATCACTAGCGGTGCTCAATCTCAAAAAAACGCGCTAGTGTGGGCCTAGCCCTCAATCTGAGACCTTTCCCAATGAAATTGATCCTGAATATCCCATGGAATTACTGAGGATATTTGTCATAAAAACAAAGCTACGTGCTACCTCTTTATGGCTACAATGACACAGATGTAATGGGAAAATATCTTATTTTCTGTTAAAATGATGTAGTATCATCAGCTAATTCGAAAACCACGCCTTGCGTCCCACGTTGAAACTTTTTTCACTTCCTAAATTACCTACAAAAGTAAATGGAATGGGAATACAAACATTTACTGGTATCAACTGGTTAAGTGTCAGTCTGAATGATCCATTGTTTGCTGTTAATAACATGTGATGAAACTAAAATAAAAACCGTGATTGCCTTCTGATAGGTACCTACCACTCTGCGCTCCTTATTAAAAACCCTAAACCAGTGGGTGAATTTATGTTTCAAGTCCCCCACTGACTAAATTCAAGGACTGGTGGAGGGAGTGCCTGAGGGCCTGATTGGGCAACAACCATCGAGACTTTTGAAGGACTAGAATTGAGATCTAGGGCAACAAACCCACAAGGATCCTAGTGATTTCCGTCTTTACACCCCCTGGGTACTATTGGGAAAGGGATTGTTCGAGGGGCTTAGGACTAGAATGGATAATTTCCATTCCCAACGGTTTGGTTCATTCAATTTCGGAAACAAACCAATTAAGCAATGGGGAGAGAAATAGTTCAAAGGTTTAGATCATAACAGATAAAATAAATGTAACTTACAGTAAATGCTCTGTCAACCTGGAAATGGTACGGGGAAAAGGTTCAAAAACTCGTTAAACACTTCTTTCCCCACCCAACGCTACATTAGAAGTTATGACAAATTTGGAGGTTGTTGAACCTAACTTTCAAGCGTACAGAACAGCATCGAGGGTTACAGAAATCGAACACTACATCGAGGGTTCACGAACATACTACATTACTTTAAGAATCTACTGAAAAAATCGAAAATTCCATCGAGGGTTATCGAAAAACCGAACTTAACATTAGAGGGTTCCTGATTGAGACCGCACATCCGAGGGTTACAGAAATCGAACAATACACTTGAGGTTTAGCGAATGATACATTCATGGTTACTGAAATCAAACAATATCGGCCAGAGTTACTTAAATCGACCTCTATGTCGAGGGTACCGAACAATAGATTGAGGGTTTACAGTAATCAAAGTGCTCTTTGGGTTTACCAAACGAATTACATTCAATTGTTACTCTTCGAAATCAAAGGCCTACATTTGAGGGTTACAGATTTGAGAATCCATATTATTAAATTGCAGTTCAGAAAACTGAACTAGTTTGGATAAAGTTCGGCTAGTTCGAATTCATCCAACGTTACGGTTCGGCGGCCACAAACTTGGGTTCTGTTTAAACTGGAGTACGTTTACAAGGTCTTCCCCTGGTAGTTACTCCCCCTAGTAAAGCTCACACAGCTGACGCACGTCATTAGAAGGGGGCCAGCTTTAGCATCAGGGACTGGCAAAGAGGTAGTAATTATAACAATGTCAGGGGATGGGGGTTAGGGGAAAGGTAAGTATAGATTGTCTTTTTTGGCATGGACAAACTTTCCTTTTAACTAAAAACTCTTCTTGGAACTGGAAACAGTGACAGTTAAAAAATAAATATATTCACAGCCTGGTAATTCTGCTAATTTTACTTTGAGTTATTTAATATGGAAATTTACACAGCGTTGTCAAATCATCAACACCGAATGGCATGGGCCCATGAATGGATAAATGTAAAACAGCTTGGGAGACAATAGCAGATTTTTTGCATTTACAAATATATTGGCGTTCCTAAATACACACAGAAACTATATTATGTTCAAAACCAACATTATTATTACTTTCTCTTCTTCTTCCGTTTCACACCCAATGCGAAATCTTGCTGAGGTGCTACAAACTTTGTGATATAAAGAATTCTCACACCTTTCCCCAAGACATTATTCTTTAGTACATTTAAAGGAGACCTAAAGTAGTTACCTCTGCTATCCCACCCTCGATGTACAACAGAGCAGAACCTAATATCAGTATACTCCCCCTCTGGGGGAAACTAGACTGAGGAAAACTTGTTAAATCCCAGTTTGTTCGCCCCACAACCACAACAATCTTAGGCTTTTCTTTCTCTTCTTACAGAAGTGGATATAAGAATTTTAAAGTGATGAGGTAGAGGTGTTGATTTAACAAAACACTTTAGTTCCCCTTTAAGATTGGCATGATATAGAACATCTGTTTCCACTAAGGAATGGCAAATACTGTAGAATTTAGCACTGAAAAGGGAAATTGTTTTTTTAAATGGGTTTTTTTTTTTTTCGATTTTGTTTTAAATGTCAACAGTTTCGCAACAAAAAATAATTTTAACTTTTAAATCATCAAAACTTGAGAAATGAACCCTCTCTGTTGTATAATTATGTCTTTTATGTGACAGTCATATTTAGATTACATGTTGATGTGATACGGTCATTCCAAACAAGTAGAATTTTAAAGCATGTCAAAAGAAGGAGTGACATTTTGATAAATGTATTATAACAACTATGAGTGGGCTACACAATATTTATGTCACTAGTTTCTTCAATTTATTGGTCCAGTTTCACCATGGGTGGGTAAACACATGGCCAAGGAGTCTTCGTTGCCCCCTACTGTTCACGTCTCTTATTTTCCTTAATCTGTTTTGCTTTGGTGTTGGTTTGCAGATTCTGATGATTCCATTGAAAAATTCTTCATTACTTTCTAATGACATTTTTAATTTTAACAGCCCTCCTTTGACGTTCTTCTGCCAAACCAGCAATACAATAACACTCTTCATAGCATAGAGGACTGGGAAATTTACTATAAACACAGCATCAAATCATTGTCTTCATTATATTCAGAACCGAGAGAACAACATGTGACAGCTCAATATGAGCCACATAAAAACCGACAATCACCACTACACCTAGAAGCTGTACAGGTTATGACATGCAGTGCTATGAACCTTAGATGACAACGATGAGGGCACAAATTGCCAGAACAATACAATGTTCTAAAAAATATTATCTGCGGGAGCCACACCATTATATAAATACAGGTCCATTGAAAATGTTTTGGGTACTATCCACATTGGTTAAGCCATTGAAAGAGTGCAGACAATTTTGGCGCCAAAATGACTAAACACTGGCATCGTAATTACAACACACATAAGAAAGCTTGAGTCAGGCACTGAGTGTTCTGTCCCCTGACCCCCGGGATAAATGAATCAGGTGATGTCCCCCAAAACACGAGAACCTACTTAAGATTATCTGCAATCTCATTTCCTCACAGGCTTCAGAAGATGGGATCCAGGGCCCTTTTAAGAAAATAACTGCATGCTTTTATTAACCACAGTTACCCTTTTGTAATTTGATAAAAGCTGGCAGAGGTGAATTACCGATTCAAGTCTTCAATTGGCATATGTGCCTGCCCCCCACTTAACTCCATTGCATGTTGTGGGCCATTGTGGGACATAACCCTTAACCAATCAGTATGTCTGGGCTACTACCCGTTAGAAAACATTTGATAACAGTTGATATTTTACTGCAGATTAGGAACATGGACAACAGTACTCGTAATAATATTGTAATATAGCAGTAGGAGCTTTACAGAACCTCCCATTTTCATTCATTGTTTTGGTGCAGGACGGTTATGTAAGAACATAAAAAGTCAATTGTCCTCAGTGGGAGTTTACCCTAAAATAGGCTCGCTATAAAAACAAACATTAAGAACATCCGTTTTATATTATAGCAGCTTGATTCCGATCCAGATACATTATAAAAGGTCCCTTCATAGATTTTGCAGTGCGTTTAACCAGTTTGAATTCTTGTTCCTCTCCTGTCCTAGAGGTTCGACACAGACAGGTGGGATTTGCCGCCATGTACGGGCACTTATTGGCCAAAACGGCTTGCTCGTTTTGAAGATCCGCCTGCCTGTCGCGAGCAACGATCCCCAACAAACGACTCATTTTCCATGCGAAAAAGGTGCCCATACACGGCACGATTCTCGCCCGGAAGCGTCCGTATCGTACACATCGAGATCGCACTGTGTACAAAGCTTAGTCTGATATACCTGAAGGTCCTCCGATTGGTTTGAACTGTGTCCACCCAACAACTGCCAACTGAAACATGTTTGGGGGGTTTGGTTTGTAGATTAAAATATTTACGCATGGTATTCCAACAGGACAAAAAACGCTCGACATTAACGAATATTGTCGTCGCAAATGTATGATCCTATCGTACTTTCACGAGTTTATAATATGTCCTAACATTACACCCAATCAAATGGGGGTGATGGGTAACTCATAACATAAGGGATCCGAATGACCTCATCGAGTTTCGATTTGATTTCTCTACTCATTACATGAATGCTGTTTGGGGAAAATCTTCAAACTACCTTTTTAATATAACATCCCTCATCTGTGTCCTCTTGCTTTTTTGCAACACCATATATACACCATGGGGTTGAAAGAGGGAGCTATTTAAAAGTTATACTTGTTAAGATGGAAAAATACTATGGATACTGTGAATAGTGCAGTGTCTTCGTAATATTCAGAGCCAGGGACACTAGAGACCATCCCATTGGGGCCCATGTTACACAACAAAATGAAAGTATTGAGTTACACACTGGTAACTAAAGTCCCCTACCCTTTAAAGGCCTTATTACAATAACCAAGAGGAATAGGCCAGAAAGAAGAAGATGAAATCAGCCATAGCCAAGTTTAAAACCAGACTTTCTCTTTTGCGGTGGAATTCTTTTTATATAAAGTACACTCAATGACATCCTCCGTTTCCCACGTCCCACAGGCAGGAACTAGAAAAACCACCACTAAGCGTGCTGTATCTACGGCCGATTGCTTTCAGCAGAAATTCCAGTTGCAAAACGTATTTCCTCAATGGGAAAGGCAGAAATTTTGAGAGATGCATTTTTTTTTGGTTTATCTACTTGGTTAGCACCTGAAAATTACGAATGGGATATAAGCGTTACAGTATATATGCCGCCCCTTAAAGGGAATGGTCACCCTTAGTCCCAAAACTGGTCAGTTTCATTTACCTCCCCCCAGCTTGATATATTTTGCACATTATTACCTGTATTATAACCAGATATTTAAAGGATAAACTATTGTCCCCATTACTGCAGAGTAAGCTGGCCCCTCCTCCGTGCCAGTCCATCAAGGCTGTAAACTTGCTGACATCACGCCAATGATTGACGGCTGTTTCACTGCCTCCTACTGCTCATGCCCACGCTTAGTAAAAAGATCTTGAGCATAGGGAGGAGGCAGTACCGCTTACAACTAAACGCATAAGGTAAGTGTTACAACATGTTCCCTGGCTTTCTCTTTTCACATGGAGCTGGGAAGAAATTTTTTTGTTTTCATCTCCCTGTGTACATTATAGATACAGATTTCATTTACCTTACAAAAGCAATATTTATGTCCCTTCAATTCTAGTAACAAATTCATGTAATAACAACTGGAATGGGGGGTTGTTTTAAGGGTCGGACAGTGGTCCTTTAAAATGAATTTCAGTCCCTAAGAATTTATCGTTATTTTAAACTTATATCTTAGTGCTCTCTATTTTATTAAAAAACGTTAGAAAATCAAAATATTTCAATAGTTTTCAGATTCATGCTTCTAAGAACTGTCCTTTAGTATTCTACTCGCTAGGCATTTAATAGTATTAGTTACAGCTTACCAGTATTAACCCTATCTGTCAACACGGATTGGGTCATATATCAGTTCTTCCTGATCTGTGTAAGCATCCTTTTCAGTACTCCCCTGATTTGCTGTAGACATCAGGGATCAGATTGTATTATGTGATAAAGATGCTTGAATTCCGTTGAACCACAGGGCTTGAAACACGATTGAATTTCCTTATCATAGCATTGGTTTTTATACAATAACATGTATATATGCCATTAGGATTTAAGATACCAATGGTTTTTTATCTAAACACGGGTTAACCAGATCCATTACAAGTATTAAATTTTATCATTAGCATTATAATGTAAATCAATAATATTGATAGTAACTTTAACTCACTAGTACTATACCCAGAAAAGTCCCATTACTGTTAATTACGGCCATTAATTTTAAACTTAGAATGGAAATTTCTAGAAGAGAAGAATTTAGCCCTACCGAGTCTGTATACTGTAACTTTAGATAGAACTTTCTAGAAGAAAGGAATTACCCTACATGAGTCCGTAGACCTGTAACTTTAGAATAGAACTTTCTAGAAGAAAGGAATTAGCCCTACATGATCCATAGACCTTTAACTTTAGAATAAACTTTCTAGATGAGAAGAATTACCCTACCTGAGTCCTCGACCAGTACTTTAGAATAGAACTTTCTAGAAGAACAATTAGCCCTACCTGAGTCTGTAGACCTGAAACTTTAGAATAAAACTTTCTAGAACAGAAGAATTAGCCCTACCTGAGTCCGTAGACCTGTAACTTTAGAATAGAACATTTTAGAACAGACGAATTAGCCCTACCAGAGTCCATAGACCTGTAACTTTAGAATGAAACTTTCTAGAAGAGAAGAATTAGCCCTACCTGAGTTTGTAGATCTGTAACTTTAGAATAAAACTTTTCAGAACAGAAGAATTAGCCCCATCTGAGTCTGTAGACCTGTAACTTTAGAATATAACTTTCTAGAAGAGAAAAATTAGCCCTACCTGAGTCCGTAGACCTTTAACTTCAAAATAGAACTTTCTAGAAGAGAAGAATTAGCCCTACCTGAGTCCATAGACCTGTAAACATAGAATGGAACTTTCTAGAACAGAAAAAATAGCCCTAACTGAGTCCGTAGACCTGTAACTTTAGAATGGAACTATCTAAAGAAAGAATTAGCCCCACCTGAGTCCATAGACCTGTACTTTAGACAAACTTTCTATAAAGGAAGAATGCCCTAACTGAGTCCGTAGACCTGTAACTTTAGAATGGAACTTTCTAGAAGAGAAGAATTAGCCCCACCTGAGTCCATAGACCTGTAACTTTAGAATAGAACTTTCTAGAAGAGAAGAATTAGCCCTACCTGAGCCTGTAGACCTATAACTTTATAATGGAACTTTCTAGAAGAGAAGAATTAGCCCTACCTGAGTCCGTAGACCTGTAACTTTAGAATGGAACTTTCTAGAAGAATTAGCCCTACCTGAGTCCGTAGACCTGTAACTTTAGAATGGAACTTTCTAGAAGAGAAGAATTAGCCCTACCTGAGTCCGTAGACCTGTAACTTTAGAATGACATTTTAGAACAATTAGCCCTACCAGAGTCCATAGACCTGTAACTTTAGAATGAAACTTTCTAGAAGAGAAGAATTAGCCCTACCTGAGTTTGTAGATCTGTAACTTTAGAATAAAACTTTTCAGAACAGAAGAATTAGCCCCATCTGAGTCTGTAGACCTGTAACTTTAGAATATAACTTTCTAGAAGAGAAAAATTAGCCCTACCTGAGTCCGTAGACCTTAACTTCAAAATAGAACTTTCTAGAAGAGAAGAATTAGCCCTACCTGAGTCCATAGACCTGTAAACATAGAATGGAACTTTCTAGAACAGAAAAAATAGCCCTAACTGAGTCCGTAGACCTGTAACTTTAGAATGGAACTATCTAGAAGAGAAGAATTAGCCCCACCTGAGTCCATAGACCTGTAACTTTAGAACAGAACTTTCTAGAAGAGAAGAATTAGCCCTACCTGAGTCCGTATACCTGTAACTTTAGAATGGAACTTTCTAGAAGAGAAAATTAGCCCCACCTGAGTCCATAGACCTGTAACTTTAGAATAGAACTTTCTAGAAGAGAAGAATTAGCCCTACCTGAGCCTGTAGACCTATAACTTTATAATGGAACTTTCTAGAAGAGAAGAATTAGCCCTACCTGAGTCCGTAGACCTGTAACTTTAGAATGGACTTCTAGAAGAAGCCTACCTGAGTCCGTAGACCTGTACTTTAGAAATGGAACTTTCTGAGAGAGAATTAGCCCTACCGTAGTCCGTAGACCTGTACTTTAGAATGGAAATTTTCTAGAAGAGAGAATTACCCTACCTAGTCTGTAGACCTGTAACTTTATAATTGAACATTCTAGAAGAGGAGAAGCCTACCTGAGTCCGTACACCTGTAACTTTATAATGGAACATTCTAGAAGAGAGAATTAACCCTACCTGGGTCCGTACACCTGGTAACTTTTAAGGAACTTCTAGAATAGAAGAATTAGCCCTACCTGAGTCCACAGACTTGTCTCTTTTTTTCCTCGCAAAGCGTCTGATTACATTGTCTATTCTGTTGGTTTTTATAGAGAATCCTGGAACGTTTGCTGTTTGGCTATTTGTTTTCTGGACCGTTTGCACAAATGGTAAGTGGCCTCCCGGGAGACAATACATAATCCTCTATGTCTGAATAACAAACCAATCCATCACAGAGAAAGAAATAGCAATTATGGATATGCCATTGTTTGTGGTTTTGTTATTAGGTTTAGGAATATATTCTATATTCTCCATCGCAAATCCTACAGTGTGTGAATCCCACAGTCTCTGTCACTTTATAACCTTTCATTTGCTTCATTTAAAGGACTCACCACCCCCCTCAACCTTTCCCCTGGTGCTCCTGAGTGAACATATCTTACCTTGATCTGCTCTAGTCTCTGCGCAGCCTCCTTGCAGCTTTGTAGGCTCACGTAGCCTAACGCACCTGGTTTGTCACTGTCACGTCTTGACTGACAGCGAAACCTGGCAAAGCCATTAGACATAATTAGGTACGTGCTTGGGGTGCCTGTGGTGGCTGGAAATCTCTGCCCCACTATTGGCACTTTTATTTTATAAGCATCTGGTACAATGAATAGCTTATAATAGTCATGTTTTTTGCAGTTCTTAATTTTACCACAATAAGATACGGACATTACCCTCGTAGTTTTCCCTGACCTGTATAAAAGCACTTACCTATGGCCTTGTGCTTCTATATGGTCACGGAACTCCTCGGTGGCGTAATCTCCTTATATTACACTGTAGGTACCGTATTCTCCCTTATATAATCTGCCTCCATGGGGGGGGAAATTAAATACAATGAATTTCCTCCAATAACTTAATAACCATTTCCCCCAACACACAGCCTTAGTGCTCTAATGCTCTCTCTGGTCTGACTCTTTCCCTTCCTGCCAACAACCATACACAATGGGATTTAAACAACTGTGCAGATAGGTGATACACATAAGGACGGGGAAATGAACATAGATATTGTGGATCAGTTTGACGTCTTCCGTGTGTTTGGCAGCCAGAAAAGTGACGTAGGACAAGGCCATGTGTCCAGGAAATAAAATAGCAAAGACCCACCATGATTACGATTCTGTACAGCCTGCTGGAGTGGAACGTGGAGATTTTCTGTACATGAAGGGCCAATCATTATATTTGAAGACACAATGACACCAAAGGAACTAAATAGGCAAGTACTAAGAATAGATATCATACAATCTCCAATGAACATTATCTGCCGTAGAGTGTCCAGTGTTTCTTGGTTGGAACAACACACATGGCCCTGACATTGAGGTTCTCCAGAACCATCCAGTCTATCAGAGATGTTGACGGCTGTTGGGTTGGGGGATTTTAACAAATGGACATTCCATGGCTGCTATTTTAACATTTTCGCTAAACCCAACATACGAAAGGACAACATTATAGGGAAGACATAAAGTCTTTCCATTTATTTTATATTCGCCACTAGAATAATATACGGAAGCCTTGCTACTATTGTTGTTGTCCATATTAATGTGCATGTCCAGAAGCCACATTCCTATAGTAGAATTTCCTGTGCCACATGGGTTTAGCCACTGCAATCGCTCGATCAATATTTAGAGCCATGATGATTAAATGCTGGCGTATAAATTACAGACATAAAGGAAAATAGTAAATTTGCATAGGTGTATTCCGAAATTCCAACTCCCCTTTAAATAGCTGATACACTCAAGTGGTACGGAGAGAAGGAAGACAAAGTCAGCCATAGCCAAGTTCAGAAACCAAATTTTACTTTTGTGATTCTTCTTGGTTAGTACGGTAGTGATTATAACGATGGCGTTTCCCACCAGGCCCACAGAACAAGTCAACAGGATCAACAAGAAGATTGCATGCCTCACGGCTGTGTCATCCCTTTCCAACGTTCCAGAGTTGGAGAAATAATTTCTTATGGACAAGCAGAAATTTTGAGAGATCATCTTAATCTCCTTTGAAGCTGAAAATGAAAAAGTTTAGGAATTAGGGTTGTGAAGGTTCTCATTCATCCAGGTCATGGTATATCTGTTGTATTCAATTAGATCAACTACTGGACTTGAAATGTAGTTCTTGAAGACGTTTCGCTAGTCATCCGACTGGCTTTCTCAATTCAGAAGTCTGAATTGAGAAAGCCAGTCGGATGATAGCGAACGTCTTCAAAACTACATTTCAAGTCCAGTTGATCTAATTGAATACAACAGATATTTAGGAATTAGGGTTTAGAAAAGAAAGCAATGTATAATATGGACATGTGCATAATGAATCCACTTTATATAACAACATCTACTGATCACTCATCTTTTATTTGCTATTATCCATTGGGCTGACACACCTTCGTAGACAAGGTAAAATAACGCAAATACCAAGTTCATTGGATCTGCCTTGCCAAGATCAAATTGCGCTACCCGTAACTAAAGTGACACGCCCATGTTTTGCTGTTACTTTAATTAATAGAGTCTAAAATCAGTCTGTTTTACAATGTTGGTTTTCCATGAGGCTTAAGGCATATTTATATTTCGCGATTGAAGTATATTCTATTTGTCGTATTTATAAAGCTGTGGCTAACCTTCTAAAATGACCTATTAGTCAACAATTCACCAGAGAGTTTAACTATGACCTATAATATATTATATAGTATCATCTATGTCAGGGTAATTGAAATCCCCCATGAACAGAAGTGTCCAATGCCATTGATTTCCAACCTACTCACTGGCATTTGGTGGCCTTCTAGCTTCCGCCTGTATGTGCCTTACCTTTATACCCCAGTTATTCCTCTTTTAGACTTGGCCTTGATTCTTTTTTAACCTACATACATACCACCCTCCACCCCCTTTCCTATTACTCTATTATGTCTAAATTTACTGCCGCCAATCATGTGAACCATTTTGCCATGTTTTCTGCTATATACCGACCACATCCAGCCATACTTCTTACATTGGTAAACATATATTTTGGTTATATTTATTAGATTTCCCTCCATTATCTTATTAGCCCGCTGATTCTCTAACCCTTATCATCCCCGGTGTTGTTCAAATATCCCCCCCCCCCCATACCTAGTTTAAAATATCATCCAACCCTCTATCCATCTTCTCCCCCAAAACAGCTGCACCATCATCAGCCCATCATCAGTACAGTGCAGGCCAACCTACTAACCACGCATTATTAATCTCCCATTGCCCTCTCTAGCATAGCACATGGCGGCAGCATTATTTTTTAAAATACTACCCTGGAATTATAGGCACAATTCAATATTTTTAATATGGTTCATTTCCTCCTCTAACATTACCCATACTACAACTTGGTAGGATTATTCTTTATCTTTAGGACAACTAACCAATGCAATAAGATAACATAATAACATAACATTTGTCTTTGCAATTAATTTGCAACACCAATCAGCTTTTTGCAGAGTTACCGTGGTAACTATTGCATCATCTCCTAAAGTGGGTACCACATTAGTAACTTATTATTTAGATAAGTGACTAATGAGTTTCTGCGGTAAAATACTCTCCATATAATATAATAGACAATTCCTACCTTTGATCTTTGCCCAGCGATTATAATCCTGAAATCTCTTGAGGAAATCTTGTATTCTAAGAATCTTTTGTAAGTATCTGGTAGAAACCAGGCGATTAGCTCTGCGTGTCCGCAAAACGTTATTCCACGAGAAATCAAGCGTGCAGAGATCTGTGACATTTTCCATAAAAAAACAAAAGCTTTTGGTTTGCTGGGTATGCTCAGTAGAATCGTAAACCTTGTTATGTATCCGTTTGGAGATTTCCTGTGTACTCTGTGTTGTTTGAACTTCAATGTGCTCATTAGGGATTCATGTTCTCAATTAGGTTTAAAAAACATTGTCATTAGATGTTTTAGAATGGCCACTGCTTTTAAAATTAAATCCAGGCATGGGATTACACTTTATTTGGTCTGACATAATTATTATTTATTAGCGTAGTGGAGGAACGAGGAGCCCATTCCACCTCAAATAAAAATCTATCAGGGTTATTCAATAAAAGTTTCTTATCGTTTAACATGGTGCTAAGTTTGCCCCAACCAATCAGATGTTAGCTTTCAAAATTTTAAATAACATCTGATTGGTTGGGGGCAAACTTAGCACCATTTTAAATGATAAGAACTTTTTATTGAATAACCCTGTATATTGTTGAAGGGCAACCAAAAACTCAGTTACCTGCCCCCAACCACAACTGATATTTTAGCACTTTATTATATATTACTAATAACCATATATTTAAGGGTAAACGCAGTCATGGCTGAACTGCTGACATCACAGCCAATGTTTTACTGCTGTTTCCCCTCCACTGCCCATGCTCAAGCTTTTAAAGAGTATCTCCATCCCCAAATTGCAAAATTCTATAATGTAAGGGACCCCCATCCAACCCTAACCGCCAGCCTTAAAGAATAGTTTCACTCGAAAAGTCAACTATTCCTTTAATGTATTGATTGAGGACCGGAAGATAAGGAGCTATGTCTACTTTTCTGTTCTTCAATCACTTGACCAGGAGCCACGGACAAAGATAGAAGATATTTACCTTACTCAGGATCCCCCGCAGCAGCAATGAAGTTCCTGACGCATGCGCGACACTGCATTAACAATGACAGGTCCCAACCACTTCCTGGTTCAGATTAACTATAGCATGCGTGTGCGACACTGCATTAACAATGACAGGTCCTGACTGCATCCTGGTTCAGATTAGCTATTAGCATACGCGATAATGTACGCTATAGTTGAACAGTAAGTGGTCGGGAATTTTCACTGCTGCTTTGGATGATCAGGTGTAAGATAATATCTCTTTCTTAGTCCGTAGCTCCTGGTCGATTGATTGAAGAACGGAAGGTAAGACATAGCTCCTTAACCTCCCAGTCTTCAATCAATACATTAAAGGAATAGTTCACTTTGAGAGTGAACTATTATTTTAAAAGTGTTAAAATCGGACCAGAAATATATCACTGCTGGTTAGTAAAGGGTACTGAGGAACGAGGTCTAGTAAGTTTTTCTGGGCTGATTTTAAACTTTTGGGTTTGAGGGGTGTCCACAGATTTGGAAACGTGTAATCCAGCGCTGAAGGATCCAGGTGAAAGGGGAGGTAGGGCCCCCTGCTCATGCCAGATTCCGCCAGAGACAGGGAAGGGGCAGATAACCGGATGACACACGAGAGGCTTCAACTCTTCAGTTTTCCTTGACTTTCATCAGCACTGCATGAGAACCATAAGGAGCAGAGGAAACACGACATTTGAAAACAGGCTGCGAATGAAAATTCCGTTACAGATTAATTTTTGAAAGGCATTGATACATGTTTCCGTTTCCTAGGTCCCTATGCTATTTGTACAAAGTGAATATTGATATCATTAAATTTAAACCATTTAAATGTTCGAAACTTTTAGAACTGGACCCATTGACTTCTACTGGTTGCTTTTGAATTTTCGAATTTGCAAACTACCCGCAATGGTGTTCTACGGGATCGTAACCTACGATTGCGTTATCGTAGCTTTAACCATCTTTATCGTTATTTACGATAGTTTATCATTAATTTATGATAACAAATTAGCGATAATTTAAAAAACGATCGTTAAAGGTGCGGTATCGCTATAAATATGGCCCTATGAACCTATAGAGCAGTGATAGATTCATGTTAAAAGCGCTAAAAAAAACACATGAAATCAGAGGTGGTGCAATAGAGATGGACAAAACTCACCAGTTTCATTCCGTTTTCGATTCCCAGATCTCAGGAAAATCCCGAAGATCTGAAATCCAAAACGGAACGAATTTTCGATTATTATCGAATGTTAGGCTATTTTCGAACATAACCTTGAACCTTCGATAACCCTTGAAAATAAGATTGGAAACTACTTTCGAGTTTCCAATCGTATTTTCGAGGATGATCAACGTTCAAGGCTATATTGGAAAATCCTTGAATGTTTTGATAATTTAGAAAATAGGCTCAGAAGTCCCAGAATCCAAATGATCATTCGGATATTGAACGAGAGGTTCCGTGTCGAATCCAGGTCCGGGTCCATCTCTAGTGAGCATGTTGATCTTTACCAATTAAGATTTCCATAAATCCATAAATACAACTTACTAGAGAAGAGATCTACAATGAATAAGCTTTTACATTAGGATATAAAACATGTAAGTTTAGTTTTCAACTATGCTTTTTGAATTTTGACCACGTTTTCACATTTTTTTACCACCATTTTTGCATTTTCAACCACGATTATCAAAATTTCGAACGCAATTTTCTCATTTCAACTGCGCATTTACGGTAATTCTGACTTTCGAGATTCTGAAAATTCATCTACACGGTTCAAAATCTGAGCTCTTTGTGTAAAATGACGACCCACAGGCCACCCCCCCACGCGTTCTGATAGCAGGAGCTTGCTGCCGTTGACTTCTATTTAAAGGGAGAATGATTCTTTGAAGGCAACAGTATGGTAATACCCACCTATCGGTAAAACATAAAACAATAAAAACATAAATCTGGAAAAACATAAAAAAAATATTTGTCCACAATATCTTCAGCCCCATAAATCTGGAAATCACCATAGAGAAATCCCCTATATATTTATTTTATTACTATAATTACAGTATATACAGTCCTCATTGGTAATCTGCAAGATTCTAATTCAGGGGTGCCCCTACCATGAAGCAAGTGAAACATTTGCTCAGGGCGCCCCCCTGCAGAACACTGAAAAGGCGGCAGTTAAAAAAATAAACTCCTTCCTGCAATACCGCATTTCACACCATCCACCAATCGGTGTTAGAAGTCAGCCCTCCAGTCCACCAGTCAGTGTTAAGTCAGCCCTCCAGTCCACCAGTCAGTGTTAGTCGCCCTCCAATCCACCAGTCAGTGTTAAGTCAGCCCTTCAGTTCACCAGTAGTGTTATTCAGTCCTCCATATCCACCTCCACAACGCACGCCTATGTTCCCTGATGAAGCCATGCCCAATTCACCTCTACCCCCCCCCTGCCGATAGCGGCATTTAAAAGTTGTTTCAGGTGTCAAAAAATCCCTAGGACATATTTCTATAGTTCAGGTTCGGTTACTCTTATTTAATTTACCAGTTGATGATTACAGAATAATGAATAACAACAATTTCTATTTAACGTGGGTTATTTTTGGTAGTGGTAATTTTGACATTTAGGTGGGCATACACGCATTGATTTTCGGAGCGATCTGATTCAATTGATCGGATTATCAAAGACACATTTTCGGGGTTTTGGTAGACTGATCGATATCGCTGATCGGTCTTAACCAAAAACCAGAAATCATTTATTAATGTAAAGTAGATTTATATCCAATAAAATAAAATATACCTTCCCCTTTCATGTCCTCATAAAAAGAGGATTTAAGGTAGCTAAGGGGTTAGATGGGCCGTATTAGGCTAATAGCATTTTTGCAATGAATGAATGATTAGTATGAATTAAAACTTGAGGACGACCTAAACTCAGGCCACTTGAACAAACACGTGTTCACATGAAATAACATCTCTGATCGGAAAATAAATGAATAATGTGAGCAGGTTAAAGGAAAATGATTGTCATGGATGGAAGAATTGTCAGTGACAATAATGTGGGAGGAGCCAGAAAGAAGTCGGTTACTGCATGAGTATAATTGTCCTTTAATCAAGATAGCCATATGAAGGTAAGTTTAAAGGTTGGTTTGCGTTATGCAGACTAAACCCAGAGATGAGGACCTAGCCATTTAGATCCTCACGATGGGTCCTTTTTTAATCAGTAGGAGGGGTGGGATAGGGGTTGTTGTCCTTTAATGATAATTATTATTATTATTATTATTAAGGATAATTATTGTAAGCTGGCCCCTCCCTCCATGCAGTCAATCAAGGCCGTGGTTGCTGACATCACAACCAAAGCACATGCTCAAACTTCTAAAAAGATCATTGATCAAAGGAAGGAGGCGGGTCAAATTCATTAATATTTTTTATTGTGTATATTATACTGTATATAAGTAAAGGTACACTATTTCATTATCTCAAGTACCAAGCTACCTTGAAATTACAGATGTAAAATAATGAAATAATAACGTGAAAGCAAAAACAGATAGGGACATAAACTCATGCAATAGATTAACTGTTTGACTGACAAGAAAAGCACCATATAGGATTAGCCTAGGCTGTGTTACATACACCTGCTGTTTGACCTGATAAGTGTCACTCAAATTGTCTGTGGAAACTCCACCTCTTCTGAAGACCTTTACAACCTCTCAGGGGTGTCAACACCTTAAGGTGCAAACCCTACACACACCCCACACTACGTAGGATCATTGCAGTCAGAAAAGGTAGGGATCTGGATCCTTCACGGAACCCAAGTTCTGAAATCCGAATGTTTCGGACGATCGTTCGGGTTTTGGGACTTCGGAGCCAAGCTATTTTCAATAATCCTCGAAAATAGCCTTGAATGTTCGATAATCCTCGAAAACAATAGAAACTGGAAAGTAGTTGCTGATCGAATTATCGAGGATTATCGAACATTTAGGATTTTTCCGAGGATTATCGAAAATAGCTTTGAATCTTCAATAATCATCGAAATGCGCTCCGAAGTCCCAAAAGTACATTCCGTTCTCGGATTTTCGGGATTTTCCCGAGATGCGTAAATCCAAAAACGGAACGAAACTTACCCTCTCTATTCAGGGAATTTCTGAAACTTGCAAATTGTATGTCAATTCCAGGTCTTATTCTTATATTCTTGCTAATCAATATACAATATATGGCATGTTATTTAAAGTTTGGGATGCCTATGTGTACAGTAAACTTGCCCTTGAAAATTTCCATTATTTATTCTCCTTGGAACTCCCTTTTGAACTGGTCAGTGATAATCTCTTCATGGAATCTGACAATGTCCCTCTAGCTTGCTTGCCTACCAGCACATATATAATGGGGTTAAGGCAGTTTGTTGGTGTAGGCTATGCTGCAAAAGAGGTTTTGAAAAATAATAACATTGATAAACAATGATATATTAACATTGCTTAAAGCTACCAATGTAATAACTATAATGAAACCAGCGGTGTCCATGTTATGAAATAGACCAGGACCACTGAAATCGTAACCTGTATAAATTGGAGGGGATGGCATTTTGAGATTTCCATACCTGATGATGATGACCGCATTAGAATAAGGATAGTGCAAAGAGATGAAAATACCCAATTAAAAACGACAGAGATTGTGAAACACGCATTGTAAATATCAGTTGTGCCAGATTTCAACTGTCTCTTCATTAGCACAGCACGCGCTGGTCAACATTGTTCTCGCAATCTGGAAACCTGATGAAGTGTCTCGTGGTCTCCATTACTTTCTGTTGTAATAAGTCATAGAATGAATCGACTGC
The DNA here is from genome assembly GCA_019447015.1 of Hymenochirus boettgeri. Taxonomy (NCBI): domain Eukaryota; kingdom Metazoa; phylum Chordata; class Amphibia; order Anura; family Pipidae; genus Hymenochirus; species Hymenochirus boettgeri. The sequence goes on along the minus strand of CM033476.1, from coordinate 13,383,528 downwards.
AAAAGCATAGTCCCGGCTTACTGTGCTGTTATTGTCTTGTTTCTTAAAATCCTTAACAACAAATGGTCCTATTACCACGTTTTTTCTTCATAACTGATAAAAAATGCAGGTAGACTACACAACGCCATCACTATCCAGATAAACCCACAGACCTTGTAACAACTCCATGAGTGAAAAACCTTGTGGTGCCAGAACGGTTTGGCCACTGAGAGGGCCCGATCGATGTTGAGGCCGTCATGATGAAAATACTTGTGTACATGTTGTATGTGGCAGGAAATTATACAGTTTACATAAATGGATTCCGTATGGCCATGATCTTGTAACACACTGCAGAAGCCTGAATGGCAAACACAGCAGGAAAATGAAATCTGCTATGGCCATGTTGAGGAACCAGATCTTAATTTATGATCTTTCATTAGAAATCCGGTGATGAAGATGACAATGGCGTTGCCGATGAGTCCGATGATACAGGTCAGAACAAGATCCAAAAGTGGCCTTACGTATTGCGACATTGTTGATGGTTTTCCATCCAACACCTTCACCATACTGCCTGTCCCAGATATACAAGCAAAGATTGGCAGATGCCTTTCTTATATTCCATCATCATGGGAATCAGAAATAGTCACCGTGATAATCTAAACACACATACAATGTTATAAATAGTTATAATAATATATCAACAGGAGGGATTATGGGAAGAACCGCAGCCATGACAGAGGAATTCACTGGAAACAGAATATTTATACACTCTCTTTATTAATAATATTGTTATTATTATTAATAATAATAATTAAAATGGAAATATTTATAAATCTCCTATACAATTACAGATTACAGTGTATTATTTATCCTACACCTAATTATAAATATTATTTCATAGGAGCTACAGTTTAATAGTAAAAGGATTCTCTCTTTATGTTTGTTATATAAACCAGCTAATGTGTTTTCTTTTTACAATAATGATTGTAATTCTGTATAAACAAAATCAATCCCTCCCCATACCTGAACCTCTTGTGAGCCATTTAGGATTAGACCTAATTCATTCATTGTAAGTGGAAATGCTGCTCGGTCTGAGGGAGATCTTACCTGGATGGTTGAGGGCTTGTTCCCTTTGGCAGTCTGAGAGTCTGAACTGATTACAATATCCTATCACCCCTATTTATATTTACGTCATTTAATGATTAAAAAACAATGAGGAGGCAATGCACTGTTTTTATTATTAATGATGTTAGAATTTAACCTTGCCATTAGAACATATTAAAAAGTGCAAATAATGGTTTTCATCAATCACCTTATTGCAGTTAATGTTTATAATGGCTGTGAAATATTCTGCTATTGAAATTTTAATGGATGGCTGATTGCTTTCTGTACAGGTTACGGACATTAGCTTTAAAGGGTCATATAAGGTCATCATCAGGACCACCAGCCTTTTATATTATCCCCATTTAATATTCAATCATATAGGATTAATACCTTATTCTATCCAATCAGTATTTTAAGATTTTTTTCTTACTGCCCCTCCACTAGTCTAGCACATTGAGTTCAGCATGCTCAGTGTGATTCTATTATATAAAATATATAGAGGCCATGGATCACTATTTTCTGCATAATAATTTTTTTTTTTTTAAAGGAAAACTCTAAACATTAAAGTCTGTAATAACTAATATTACATCTCGGACACAAACTAGATCCATAACAAAGGCAAAATTGATATTTATATATTGCTATATGGATTATATATTATATGGGTTATATATCATATATTACATGTATTATTTATATTATATATTTATATATGGATTAAGATTTTATTGTGTGGTTATTATTATATTTAATGATTTGGATTATATTTTATAAAATAGGATTGAATTATACATTATATTTTATTAAATGGATTGTTATTTATTATTCCCGGTATATGATTATTATATATCATATAATCTTAAGTGTGATATTTTATAATGGGAGCTGCCGTGGTATATATTTCCTTATAAAATCAGTCAGCTATTCACTAAGTGACTCATTTCTTATATTTCTTATATCCCACTGCTCCGCCCATTCCAGTTTTTTGCTGTGTTTAACTTCACTAATAGACCCTGCTGAGCTGCTTTCCTGTCACTTCACACACCAATGTCTCTCTCCTCCTCCACAAGATTTGTTTAACCATAGATCTCTGATGTTCCTTTCTACTGGGTTTACGGTAATTACAGAAGGTAGCTTGGGGGATTTAAGGTGGAAATAGGGACAAGGCTAGATTTAAATGTGAATGGGGTGAAGGATTCGATACTTATGTATTAATAAGAAATAAGCGCCCCATCACATTATAGTATAAGGATATTACGCCACCTCGGATTTTCCCGTCCCTGTAAGGGACACATTATCCATCTGTATTCCCACACCACCCCCCCCCCCCCCCCCCTATAATTATATTTATATCTCTTCCACATATAATATATTATATTAAATAATTAATTTAATCCGATTCATAGCAAATCATCATATCATCATCTTAATTTATAATCTATCTTTAATCATCGGGAATATCATATATCAATAATATATATCCATATTTTATCCATATCATTCATCCCACCATATTGGCAATTCATAAATCACTAATAATCATCATCCATTATCATCTTATATATATCCCCATTCATAATTTTATAATTATTTATCATTATATGTCTATCAATAATCTTATTTCCCCATTATTAAATTCAATATAAATTATAGTATCATGCATCATTATTACAAATCCAAATATTATCTTTATCGCAATTATCCCCCCCTATTTTTATTTATTCTTCCATTATCACATCCTATATTATAATTAAAAATATAAAATATTACTTATATTATATACCCATATCACTATCTGGGTCCTTAATTTCAATATATCTCTTTATAATCATTAATCTCAATTTCATTTAATCTATCATCACTTCATTCTATACTTATTTAATCAATCAATGCCATTATCATTCAATTCTTTAAACCACCATACAAAACACCCAATTTTTTATATCAAAAAACAAAGGGACCATACCCTTATTATATCCCCTAATGTCTTCGTTGTAAAAAAAATCAAAAAGGGGCCGTGATAGTTATATCTATATATAATCGGTATATCTTTTATAATTAATTCTATCATCTATATTATATTAGCCACTATTAAATATATTATATTATTATCCATATATATATCCCATATCAGAGCTCGCCGCCATCATCCCATTATTGGTTCACACATTCTCTTATCCTCATTTCCACTATACCCATATTACCAATGATATCGCATTAATATTAATCTTATCATAATTATATATATTATCTTCAAACATCCCAATTAAATTATATATATTAATATATCATGTCTTATTTATCTAATTATTATCTATATCATATAATATATTCTAATTCATAAATTAGTCCCACACCCCCCCCCCCCCCCCCCACCACCCCCCCCCCCCCCCCCCCCCCTTATCATATCTTATTTCCATTAATCATAATACCCTAGTCACACTTATTTCCCTTCTCCTCTAGATATTCAGGAACGATAACATATACTAACTTCCCTATCTAGCTTATACTCGTGACGTACTGTCTTATACCGTCGCTACTCTACTAATCAGATTATATATTAAATAATATTATTGGATTATATGTGATATCTATATTATACAGATTTATATTATTAAATAATGTTATATGGATTATATATCATATAATATATGGATCATACATTATATTTTTATGTGGAATATGATTATTCATTATTATGTGGATTATATATCATATATATATGGATTATACATTATATATTATGTTATATATTTTATATTATATGGATTATATTTCATATATTATAACCGAACTGTATATCATATAATATATGGATTATATGATGATATATAAATATACAGATTATATAGTATTTAATATTATATGGATTATATTTATATAATTTATTAGGATCATACATTATATAATATTATATGGATTATTATGATATAATATAGGATCATACATTATATTTTTATGTGGAATATGTATTATTCATTATTATGTGGATTATGTATCATACATTATACATGAGCTATATATTATATAATATTATATTGATTATATATCATATTTAAGTATCGTTCGGTAACCCCGAATTGGCCATAACCCTCGAATGTAGCTTGCGCAAAACCCAACAGTTGCCCACTCGTGTTTAAGAAGTTTTAAGTTTGGTGATAGTGACATGTTCCCCAGACCATTTCCCAGGTGCCACAGCCATTTACAGTAAGTTACCATTGTTAGTTTAGCTGTAAATCATCCGGACTTTTCGAACTATCACTCCCCATGACTTTAATGGGTCCGAATTCGAAACTTTCGAACTTTCAAACTTTACTGAAGTCGAAAGTTCAAAAACGAGACCAAATTTATGAAGTTTGTCCATCTCTAATTATTATATGGATTATACTGTATGTATATATTATTATACAGATTAATAGTGGATAATGCACCCACAACTGTAAATTATAAGGATATTAGAAGTCACAGAGGAGTTCCATGACCATATAAAAGTACGAGGCCGCAGGCCGAGTACCTTTTAACAGGGCCGGAACTCCAAGGTGACTTCTAATATAATTATAATTTACAGTTGGGGGTGCATTATTTATTATAACCTACCCCTTTTGGCTTCTGGTTTCTTCTCCTCCTGGAACTGTAAGATTATAAGGCTATAATCTTACGTTCCTCCCATAGAAATCCACCACGGGGTAGGTTATATAATAATATATAATGATATATTATTATATGGGTTATATATCATATTATTGCACGGATTCCTGATGATGCTTTTGAATTACACTGAAAGGCAATAAGTACAATTAGAATCCAGCATCTCATTGGATGCATTAGCAATCCCCTTTTAAATGACATGAAATAGTCTTTGGCTTTTCTAATAATTCAGTAATTATCTATCATTCCAATTAGGAGAAATGGTGTAGCCTTATTATTGGAACTACTGTACCGTAATTGATGGTGTTTGTGCTGTATCATTCCAGGATAGTTAGTGGTTATATAGTGAATTCATGGCTCCACTTAAAAATAAAGTATAAACCATTCTTTATAATGTCATTTTATCATCAGAGGTGGAAAGATAATGGAAAGTTTATTGTGGGGTCTATGTTTATAAAGGGGTAGTAGACCTAATATTCTGGGTTTCATTTCTAGGTTCTGGGGAACAGCTATCGTACGATTAAGAAGACACTCTTATGTGTGAAGGTTCTAGTCTTAAGGCTCGTACACACGTGGGATCGCGGGTCCTGACGTGTGTAACATAGTAACATAGTAATTAAGGTTGAATAAAGACATTCGTCCATCAAGTCCAACCTATTCACTTTTTTTTTTTTTAACCCTACCTAACAGTTGATCCAGAGGAAGGCAAAACCCAGCTAAAAGGGGGAAAAAATTCCTTCCTGACTCCAAACGGCAATCGGAAAGTATCCCTGGATCACCAGATCTATATGCATTAATACCAGTAATTCTCAATATTCTTTATTGAGAGGACCTTTATCGGCCGAAACGGACGGTCGTTCTGGGATCCGCCAAGGCGATCCTGTCCGAACTTCCAGTGAAAACATCTTGTAACCAATAAAACCTATTGTATTGTATTGTATATTGTATGTATTGTATTGTATTGTATTGTATATGTATTGCCAAAGTAAAAGACTAGGCGGAAACAGAGGTTCATCCAACTCATGTTTTTTTTATTTACACAAACATCATAAAATAAAGTAAAGTAAATATGAGAAATATATATTCTACTATAGTGAATATATCACTGTATATCTATATCAACAATATACTTGTAGTAACATATACCAGGGTATATCTGTAATCAACAATGTATTGTACTTACATCATCCGATTCCGATACTGGGGAATTCAGTTCAGTATCATAAATTGGAGTCTTAATCACTCTAGGCATATCTGCATCATTGGAGAATTCCACTTTATTGTGGAGTTTCCTTTAAATATATATATAGAAACGCTGGTTCTTAACTCAATCCTCTTTTCATTGGTTACTTCTGTGTTCTCTTGATTGGTTAATAAATTCCTCCAACTGTATAACAGCCAAAAGGTGTATTATGAGCTCAGAATATGGTACAAACAGTTACAGAAAAATATGTGTAACTGCCAAAAGGCGTCTCCTTGTTTATGACTTTCATAGTCATATAACTCTACTAGTGTTCCTTAGCCAAACCATATACATATAGTCTATGCAACGTTCACATCACGTTTGTACCCGACCTATAGAGCAGTGAATAGAGATGGACAAACTTTCAAATATATGGAAAGTTTGAAAGTTTGAAAACGAAGTCAATGGGAGTCAAATAGTTTAAAAGTTCTAATGAAATACAATTAAAATATCAATGGTAACTTAATGTAAATGGCTGTGGGACCTGGGAAATGGTCTGGGGAACATGTTCCACATATCCAGGACTTTCGAAAACTCTCACGCGAGCTACTTTTGGGCTCTTGCATTCGAACATTCGATAATTATCCCATGAACGACTCGCGGATCTGTCCTGTGTCTCCTCCTCCTTGGCCCCCCCTGGTTCCTCCACTCATGGACCCCATGGTCCCTCCAGTTGCGAGGCCCCCCATGGCCCATTATCTTACAGCCCCATGTGGCCCCGCGCACTCGCAGGTGCTGTGACCCACCCACTCACGGGTGCCATGGCCCACCACCCGCGGGTGCCTAAGCCCCACCCACTTGTGGGTGTCTAAACCCCACCCACCGGGGATGTCTAAGCCCCGCCCACTCCGGATGTCTAAGGCCCGGGTTACTCAGACACCACACCCCCACAGAAAACTCTGTGGAATCAGCCTTTTCAGGCAGAGTGAGAACAGAGTGAGAACTCTGCCTGAAAAGGTCTGTTTTCACACAGTGAAAGAGAAGAGCTGTAGATTCCCTTACCTTCTCTGTCAGGACTTCACACAGCAGAGAGGAGGAGGGACTTCCGTCTCCCTCACACACTGAGGGAGTCTGAGGCTGTGCTTGCCGGAGACACTGTGCAGGAGAAGCCTTAGGAATGTCACATGTCAGCCTCCCACCCATTAACTTTCTGGTCAGTAATTTCTGTATATCTTGGGCTGTGGAGCAGGTAGAGAGGTGGTTGATGGCTCATTTTAAAGGTAGGAAATTGGCCTTTAAACTCAACTTGTTTGGAGACCACAGTTCCCCTTTAAAGCATTGCGAAGTCACGATCAGGTAGTAAGAAGTAACTTTTTTAACACTTCCTCGGCCCAAAAGTCTCAATGGGCCATATTTATAAAGGGACAGTAACACAATGTAGCATGAAATGTGAAAAAAATCCTCCCTTTGTTATGTCACAATCTCCTAGCCAGCTTAAAGATGGATACAAACTTTAACGATAAAGGGACACCAGTTTATCATTAAAACTCCTTCACGGAGTCATTATGGGATCCCGGTCAGGTAAGAAGTGAGTTGGTTTCTGCCATTGGTAGAAAAGGCGTTAAGAAGTGTTAACTTAGCCTTAATATTGGCTTGCCACGCTATTTCCAAAAAATTAGTGCAAATACCCTTGCTAATAGGACAGTAATCGGTATATTTTTTACACTAATTCGTCTCAAAATGGCTGATACAGTATTGGCACGTTATCTCCTGTGTTGGGTATACATCTGCGCCGCTGGTGCAAAAGATTATAACGCCACGGACGGACATTCGCAATTTACCCAGAGCCGCTATCACTCCGGGAAATCTCCCCGCCGAATACAATTTAATGAATGACCCACAGGGAGAATTTCACGCCAGCTGATAGCGATGAACTGGTGTTTTAAAGGTCCTGAAAACTGAGCACAAACTCGATATTGAATGGGTTTGCCGATGGCGCGGGTGCCTTTTGTAATAGCCCAGAAATCGCCAATCGCCTTTCGGTAATACGGCTGAACACGTTATATTGACTAAAAATAAACGCAAACTTTGCTACATAAAACATTATTTCATCTGATCAGTAAAGTATCCAGGGGTGAAGACTAAAGGTTCGTACACACGCCTTATTTGCCAACACCCCCGACACTGAGTGCTACATGCAACGGACAGCAGTTTCGGCTGAGAATTACCCCACGTTTCTTTGGGGGTCTTCATTGTCTGCTGGGCCACTCGGTGTCAGGGGTCATGGATCGTTGGCAAAATCGTACGTGTGTCTGAACCTTTAGCACTGGGGTCCTCGCCCTGGGTGGGGAATGGTGAAAAGGAATGTTCATAGTGTAGTAAAGATTGATACATGATATAGTTACTACTTCTAATTCATTTCAATGGAAGTCGGTTATAGAAATGAAGAATCTAAACTCCAGAAATCAAGGGAATTCCGGTGCTTATAAAATCGGAAAGTTCCCCCCTTACCAGACCCAACCAGCACATAAATCAGGGGGTTCAGAACAGCAGTTGGTATAGGCTACGCTGCACAGAAGCGGCATTACTGGTACATGGAATTCATCAGGGTGATGTTGGAACTACGAAGGGCCCTTATCAATATAATCTCTGCTGTGCCAGGGGGGTCCAAGTTAAGAAATAAATTAAAACCACCATAATCACAATCCTGTACAATCTGGGGGTCTTCTGGGAGGGAGATTTACTCACTGTGAAGGAAATGATTGTATTGGAGGACAGTATAACACACAATGGGATAAAGTAACCAGCAACTAGGAAAGAATCAATACATTGGGCTAAAAATGCTGTCATCATAATGTCCCATTTACACATGATCTAGGTCTTGGGTGGATTCCTGCCAACCTCTGGGTGCCTTCCTAGTAGGGGTCCGGATGATAGATATGTCTCATTGATGGCAGGGAAATCCTCCAGTCCTATCTCTGTACCAGGAATAGTGACATTAGGGGCTTCCTTCCCTATTCATAACTACTAGTCTCAGTCCTGTTTGGTCCATTAGTGTGGAAGGTGAAAGTCTAGAGATCTGGAGCCAAGTCTACAATATTCAAACTGGGAGACCATCACGTCTACACTGCATTGTATTGTCATGTGTAAATGTATCACTGAAGAAGTATACCGGGGAGACTGGACACAAACGTTGCCACCCAAATGGCGGCACAGATCCCAGGCATGCGCGGTGAGAGAAGACGTTTAGATGCCATATTGGTTTGGCCACAGAATAAGACCCGGTCAATGGATAGAGCTGTGATGATGAAAACGCTGCCATACATGTTACACGTAGACACGTAGTTAAAGAACTTACATAAAGACGATCCAAAGGGCCAGTTCCCAGTAAAGTAGATATCCCGTACAATGGCAAACAAAGGCAGAAGGATAAATCGGCTACAGCCAGATTGAGGAACCAGATTTTACATTTGTTTTTCTTCAGGATGAATCCGGTAATGCCAATAACCGCAGCATTGCCTGCTAACCCTATGATAAGGTAAGGACATTTAACACAGTGCTGGTGTACTGGATTGCCATTGAAGTGCCGGTGAATATTGCAGTTGAATTTAATTCAGAAAAACGTGAATGGTTAATCACTTTCTCCATCTCCTGGAAATAGAAAACACCAGCGGTAAATAATAGACATTGACAGTACGGGAACAAGGATTTCAGGTTTAATATAGAAGCATTTGGTTTCTGTCTATGGCCAAGAATGGTTTGTTGGTTATTGACCTCAAGAAAGTACACCCCAGCACACTCCTTTGGCACGGCCTCCAATTGATAGGTGCAATCCTCCCAGCCCTCCACCTCAAGGGCCACAGCAATACAGCGAATGCAAAAAAGTTGGAGGAGCACACTATTTCATTTCCAGTGTTTTATTTAGGCAAAAAACATACAACGTTTCGGGGGATGTGACTTCCCCTTCCTCAGATACCTGAGGAAGGGGAAGTCACATCCCCCGAAACGTTGTATGTTTTTTGCCTAAAATAAAACACTGGAAATGAAATAGTGTGCTCCTCCAACTTTTTTGCATTCGCTGTTTGGTTGGTTATTGCCACGAGTGCCTTCTTTCAATTCTGTCCACACTCACTAGGAAATCACACAACACCTCTCACTCTCTCTGGGTCTCGCCTCCTTTCCTGTCTTGCATATAATGAAAATGCAATTACCACTATCCTATAATGATTGGTTATAGACCACAGAAGGCAAAATATGTACAAGTTACATAAAAGGGATCTATAATGGATTTTCAGGTTATTCAATAAAAGTTCTTATCATTAAAAATTTTGCCCAACCAATCGGATGTTATCTTTCAAATGTAAATAAGATTGATTGGTTGAGGCAAAATTAGCACCATTTTAAACGATAAACTTTTATTGAATCTCCCTGTTTGTGTTTTAATTGCCTATTAGTGGAAACTAATTCTCCCACAGTGATACTGTATCGTTTCTTGTTGATCTGCTCCCTATTCTTTAGATGTCAAATTTTAACCAACTTACATTTCAGCTGTCAATCAAGTACCTTATTATCATAAACTTTTCTGCTGTGTGTAGTTTTGCTGCAATAGCGGCAGTTGGAATTTGAGAATTGCATTTTGGGAAATTCCCTCTCCCAGTGCCTCCTCATAGTGATTACTGAGCATGCTTGACTTTACGGATAATCAGGATAGATGGAAGGAGGGATTAGTTGTGAGAGGGAATACAGAGCCTGAGAAAAGCAAGTACTGGGTGGAAGACAACACACACTTTAGAATAATAAATACTTACATGTTTAGATCAAGATGAGTTTTTCAGTATAGTTGCCCTTCAAAAATATCAATTAAAAAAAAAGGCAGAATAAATACTCTAAGGTAGAAGAATTGAGGAAGAATTAGATCCAGAGATCATGGGCCATATATAAAGATTGCGATGTCGCAGGTTTTCGTTACTGTACGACCACCGCAAACGTTTGGTTATGTACAAAAGTTACCTCAATGTCATTCTATGGGGGATTATAAACATACGTTTACGGTCGTAAATTTATGATCGCCGAAACGATCGCTAAAGGCGCAGTATCTCTAGAAAGCGATTTATAAATATGGCCCCATGTTCCATGCCCCATTGTTATGTTTGCTTAGAAACTATAATAAAAATATATATATAGAATATAGAAAAAATTCCATTAAAACTTTTTGATATGACTGACACCTCTTCCCTTTAAAAACCAAACTCACATGGCATGTACAGGCTGCAAGGTTAAGTACCAGCCCTTTAAATACAACGCTGTATGGATACACTGGAACCAATGCAGCCTGACACTTCGAATGGTAATTGCAGAATATCCCAGACAAACATTTTCACCTCTTATTAAATAAGCTTCCCATTGGCCGATCATTATTCCCAGTAATTAGCGTTATATGCAATATGGGGCTCATCCTAGCAAAACAAATACTCACACGGAGAGAAGTGTCCACAACTTGTGTCCATTCAACTGAGAATCTACAACCAAGGAAACACACACACTGGTTAAACACCGCAGCGTATCCTGTTGATAACCAGGGTATCAGTTATCATTTTATCCATGTGATTGTGATACTGGAAGGGGAAGCAAGTAGATGTTCGAGAAAGATTCATAGTACGTTACCATGATTAGTTTAAAGGGGAACAAAAGTGAAAAATATTTTAGTTAATAGAATTCAGCAATCCAGCTCCCAGGATTGGCGCCTAAAACTTCCCAACAGTTGATATTTTAGAAGACACCTGCAGGTGAATGGACGGGCATGGAATGATGGAAGGAAGTAGGAAAATAGTCTGTACATGCTCATGATAAATGGTGGACCGCTCTCTGGAGCGCCCAACACTAGGAGGTACATTTATAAACCCTTGGTATTTGCTATGGTCAATAAATATTCATCTGTAAATATGGTGGTTGCTACATAATAACAATTCATTATTATCAATCTGTAAATAAACAGCAGTATTTACCAGTCACGGTTTTATTAATACCCAGACGGGGATTCCCAGGCTGTTATAATATAACGTGTGTTATATCCCGATCTGTAGTTTGCAATGGACCTTGGTTGTGGCCAGACGAAAACTCATGCAATTTTTTCATCTCAATCGACCGATACACTAAACTATTGGTTGATCGGCCCTATAATGCATGGTGTGTACACAGCCTTAGAATGGCCATTCACACTTTAATATTTATATCTATATGTAGATTTAATGGCTCAGGGCCCTATATATAAGGGCGCGGTATCCCTAAGTAGCCTTTAGCGAGCGCTACTTTATGCTGGAGATCATACATTTCCACCGCAACCTTTCAATTACGATCGGAATTGTCCGATTGCCCATACAACACCATAGCAGTATATTATAGTTTATTATTGTACGGCCATGCGGTCCACCATGTTGGAAGAAGTATTGCCATTCACAGACAGATGCATTAGGGTGGGGTTTAAGGGGGCTATAGACTTCTAATATGTAAATCTGTCCCTACATACTTATATAGCCAATGTCATGGTTAATTACAGACTGACCATTTAGGCTGAGGCAACACAATTGTTAACGTACATTTGTGCTGCAATCCCCACAAAATTGGTGATCATATGTGCTCCAAAAATTGATTCTTGCACGCTAACAAATCGCAAGCGTGATCGTTAGTGTGTGAAAAATCGCGCTAGTGTTGCCTAGTCCTTAAAGTGAAAAATACCTAATTTTATTTCTCCCTTTGTGTCTAGTTGAATCTTCTGAAATGTATCTGTATTTCTTAGACATCCGTGGAACCAATAGATATCAAACCCATGAAATAAACACACACACAGTGATAGAGTATATGAATGTCTATTATTTCCATTACAAAGTACAGTACTAACACTCTCAGTGTTATATAAATATTATTACAATATTATGTATATGAATGAATGAAGTATATGAATGTCTATTATTTCCATTACAAAGTACAGTACTAACACTCTCAGTGTTATATAAATATTATTATAATATTATGTATATGAATGAATGAAGTATATGAATGTCTATTATTTCCATTACAAAGTACAGTACTAACACTCTCAGTGTTATATAAATATTATTACAATATTATGTATATGAATGAATGAAAGTTTAGATGTCTATTATTTCCATTACAAAGTACAGTACTAACACTCTCGTGTTATATAAATATTATTACATATTATGTATATGAATGAATGAATTATGAATGTCTATTATTTCAATTACAAAGTACAGTACTAACACTCTCAGTGTTTATAAATATTATTACAATATTATGTATATGAATGAATGAAGTATTGAATGTCTATTATTTCCATTACAAAGTCAGTACTAACACTCTCCGTGTTTATATAAATATTATTACATATTATGTATATGAATGAATGAAGTATATGAATGTCTATTATTCCTTACAAAGTACAGTACTAACACTCTCAGTGTTAATAAATATTATTACATATTATGTAATGAATGAATGTATATGAATGTCTATTATTTCCATTACAAAGTACGTACTAACCTCATGTTATATAAATATTATTACAATATTATGTATATGAATGAATGAAGTATATGAATGTCTATTATTTCCATTACAAAGTACAGTACTACACTCTCTGTGTTATATAATATTATTACAATATTATGTATATGAATGAATGAAGTATATGAATGTCTATTATTTCCATTACAAGTACAGTACTAACACTCTCAGTGTTATATAATATTATTACATATTATGTTTGAATGAATGAAGTATATGAATGTCTATTATTTCCATTACAAAGTACAGTACTAACACTCTCAGTGTTATAAATATTATACAATATTATGTATAGGAATGAATGAAGTATATGAATGTCTATTATTTCCATTACAAAGTACAGTACTAACCACTCTCGTGTTATATAAATATTATTACAATATTATGTATATGAAGGAAGATGATATGCTTATTTCCATTACAAAGTACAGTACTAACCTCTCGTGTGTATATAAATATTATACAATATTATGTATATGTGAATGAAGTATATAATTTTATTATTTCCATTACAAAGTACAGTCCTAACACTCTCGTTATTATAAATTATTACAATATTATGAATGAAATGATGAAGTTATGAATGTCTATTATTTCCATTACAAAGTACAGTCTAACCCTCTCGTTTATATAAATTTATTACAATATTATGTATCTAATGAATGAAGTATATGAATGTCTATTATTTCCATTACAAAGTACAGTACTAACACTCTCAGTGTTATATAAATATTATTACAATATTATGTATAGAATGAATGGTATATGAATGTCTATTATTTCCATTACAAAGTACAGTACTAACACCTCTTGTTTATATAAAATTATACAATATGTAATGTTATGAATGTGAAGTATATATGTCTATTATTTCCATTACAAAGTACAGTACTAACACTCTCGTGTTATAAATATTATTACAATATTATTTATGAATGAATGAAGTATATGAATTCTATTATTTCCATTACAAAGTACAGTACTACACTCTCAGTGTTATATAAATATTATTACAATATTATGTATATGAATGAATGAAGTATATGAATGTCTATTATTTCCATTACAAGTACAGTACTAACACTCTCATGTTATATAAATATTATTACAATATTATGTATATGAATGAATGAAGTATGAATGTCTATTATTTCCATTACAAGTACAGATACTAACACTCTCAGTGTTATATAAATATTATTACAATATTATGTTATGATGAATGAAGTATATAAATGTCTATTATTTCCATTACAAAGTACAGTACTAACACTCTCAGTGTTATATAAATATTATTACAATATTATGTATTGAATGAATGAAGTATTGAAAGTCTATTATTTCCATTACAAAGTACAGTACTAACACTCTCATGTTATATAAAATTATTACAATATTATTGTATATGAATGAATGAAGTATATGAATGTCTATTATTTCCATTCAAAGTACGTACTAACACTCTCAGTGTTATATAATATTATTACAATATTATGTATATAAATGAATGAAGTATATGAATGTCTATTATTTTCCATTACAAGTACAATACTAACACTCTCAGTTGTTATATAATATTATTACAATATTATGTATATGAATGAATGAAGTATATGAATTCTATTATTTCATTACAAAGTACGTACTAACACTCTCAGTGTTTATAAATATTATTACATATTATGTATGAATGAATGAGTATATGATATGCTATTATTTCCATTACAAGTACATACTAACACTCTCTTGTTATATAAATATTATTACAATATATATGTATATGAATGAATGAAGATATGAATTGTCTATTATTTCCATTACAAATACAGTACTAACCCTCTCAGTGTTTATATAATATTATTACAATATTATGTATATGAATGAATGAAGTATATGAATGTCTATTATTTCCATTACAAAGTACAGTACTAACACTCAGTGTTTATAAATATTATTACAATATTATGTATATGAATGAATGAAGTGATAAATGTCTCTTTTTCCATTACAAAGTACAGTACTAACACTCTCAGTGTTATATAATATTATTAAATATTATGTATATGAATGAATGAAGTATATGAATTTCTATTATTTCCATTACAAAGTACAGTACTAACACTCAGTGTTTAAATATTATTACAATTACATTATGTATATGAATGAATGAAGTATATGAATGTCTTTATTTCCATTACAAAGTACATACTAACACTCTCAGTGTTATATAAATATTATTACAATATTAGTATATGAATGAATGAATTATAGAATGTCTATTATTCCATTACAAAGTACAGTATAACACCTCAGTGTTATATAAATATTTTACAATATTATGTATATGAATGAATGAAGTATATGATGTCTATTATTTCCATTACAAAGTACAGTACTACACTCCAGTGTAATATAAATATTATTACAATATTATGTATATGAATGAATGAAGTATATGAATGTCTATTATTTCCATTACAAAGTACAGTACTAACACTCTCAGTGTTTATAAATATTATTACATATTATGTATAATGAATGATGAAGTATATGAATGTCTTTATTTCCATTACAAAGTACAGTACTAACACTCTCAGTGTTATATAAATATTATTAATATTAGTATATGAATGAATAAAGTATATGAATTCTATTATTTCCATTACAAGTACAGTACTAACACTCTCAGTGTTATATAAATATTATTACAATATTATGTATATGAATGAATGAAGTATATGAATGTCTATTTTTCCATACAAAGTACAGTACTCACTCCAGTGTTATATAAATATTATTACAATATTATATATGAATGAATGAGTGTATGTCATTCTATTATTTCCATTACAAGTACAGTACTAACACTCTCGGTGTATATAAATATTATTACAATATTATGTATATGAATGAATGAGAAGTATATGAATGTCTATATTTCCATTAACAAGTACAGTACTAACACTCTCAGTGTTATATAAATATTATTACAATATTATGTATATGAATGAATGAAGTATATGAATGTCTATTTTTCCATTCAAGTACAGTACTAACACTCTCAGTGTTATATAAATATTATTACAATATTAGTAGTAATGAATGAATGAGTATATGAATGTCTATTATTTCCATTACAAAGTACAGTACTAACACTCTCAGTGTTATATAATATTATTACAATATTATGTATATGAATGAATGAAGTATATGAATGCTATTATTTCCATTACAAATACAGTACTAACACTCTCAGTGTTATATAAATAATTATCAATATTATGTATTGAATGAATGAAGTATATGAATGTCTATTATTTCCATTACAAAGTACAGTACTAACACTCTCAGTGTTATATAAATTTATTACAATATTATGTATATGAATGAATAAGTATATGAATGTCTATTATTTCCATTACAAAGTACAGTACTAACACTCTCAGTGTTATATAAATATTATTACAATATTATGTATATGAATGAATGAAGTATATGAATGTCTATTATTTCCATTACAAAGTACAATACTAACACTCTCAGTGTTATATAAATATTATTACAATATTATGTATATGAATGAATGAAGTATATGAATATCTATTATTTACATTACAAAGTACAGTACTAACACTCTCAGTGTTATATAAATATTATTACAATATTATGTATATGAATGAATGAAGCATATGAATGTCTATTATTTCCATTACAAAGTACAGAACTAACACTCTCGGTGTTATATAAATATTATTACAATATTATGTATATGAATGAATGAAGTATATGAATGTCTATTATTTCCATTACAAAGTACAGTACTAACACTCTCAGTGTTATATAAATATTATTACAATATTATGTATATGAATGAATGAAGTATTCTGGAGCATCAAAGTCATCTCAGGAATATCTGCATAACAAATGACTCATCATGCAGGAGGCTTCTGATTAAATATTATTATATTATAATGTATATGAATGAATGAAGTATATAAAAACCTAATAGTATTACTAGATAGCTTAGGCTTGGAATGCAAAGTGTAATTTTTTGTTCTCGGACCCTCCGACACCCTTCCTTTAGTCTCTAAAAGTTTCTGTCTTTCTCCTTCTGCATATTCATTTGGATAAAGTTCATTTGGATTATTCAATTTAAATTTATTTCCAATCTCAGCTCCTAGACAAATCCCTTCCCCTCCTTCCCAGGAAATCTCTAATTGCCTTTCTGACATGGGAGCCTACGAACACATATATGAAAGGGTTTATACAGCTATTGGTATAGGCAATGCTACACAACAGGGGCATTAAACGATACAACCTAACTGGCAGCCTGAGATTGCCCCCACGCAGAGCTGCCATTGCTGTAATCTGCGCCGTGATTAGGGGCGTCCATGTTAAGAAAAAAAACGTTATTACAGCCGTGACAACTCGGAAAAGTTTAGGGGACTTCATAGCGTGGGACTGAAAACCTTTCACTATTATAACCACATTGGAACAGAGAATTACTGTCAGAGGAATGAAGTAGCCAATCACAAGAAAGGATATTGGAATGGCTCCTGTTGAAAATGCTGAACTGAAAATCTCATGAACACATTTTGTAGGTAACACAGTCTGTGAGCTGGAACCAGCCCAACCTCTATTCGTTTTCCACTCTCTTCTTATGGTTACTGTTCCCATGATGCTTTGAGAATCGTAAAAACGTTCTTCATCATAAATAACAATGTTGGTAGACGCAGCATGGACCATTCTGCATTGGACTGTGCTCCCATAGAAAAACCCTTCATTGGCTATTACTACCGGAATACTCAGCAGCCCCGTTATGACCCAAAGGATAACGCAGGTCCACGATCGGACACGTCTAGAGATGAACTTACGATGCCATATTGGTACCACCACAGACAGGACACGGTCTATGGTTAAGGCGGTTATGATAAAAATACTTGCGTACATATTACATGTGGAAATATAGTTATGAACGTTACACAAATGTTCTCCCAGCGGCCAATTCCCTGTAAATAAACCAACGGCAAATAGCGGCAAACAAAGAGAAAAGACAAAATCCGCCAAAGCCAGATTTAGAAACCAGATTTTGCTTTCATGTTTCTTCAGGAGAAACCCGGTGACAAAGATTACAATGGCATTGCCAGCTAACCCCAACACACACGTGGTCACAGTTAGTGCAAAGCTGGTGTACCGGACACCCTCTGGGATTCTGGTGAATTCTGCCAACAGATTAGAATATTCAGAGCAACCAAAATCCATGTAATCGGAGGTTTCATTGTCCGCCATCTTGTTCACCTGCAAATATAGAAACCTGTACAGTTAATTATGGAAAAAACAAATGATCGGTTGTAGTGGGAGGTTTAGAAGATCCTTTAGTTTATTACTAGATCTGATCTGTCCCTTTGTTTCCTTATACAGTGTTTCTGATAACACTTCCTCACGCTTGCAAAATGTTTGTGAAAATGTTAAAGGACAATTACACCCACCTCATGTCTCTCCTCTTCTTCTTTCCTTCTATCGTAAACCCCCAGGTCCTCATCCCTGGGTTTGGTTTAGTTAAGTAGCTTTACTTACCTAAAGTTTTCAACTTTGCTTCGGTTCCTCTTCTGGATTTGCAATGGGGGCCAATAGGAAGACAGGCTCCATGCAGAGTGCATCTTCATTGGCCTCATCGCTATTGGATCAGGGGAGGTGGAAAGGACCGGAGCAGCAAAGACAACTTTAGGTAACTTTAGTAACATCCTTAACTAGAAGATCCAGGGGATGAGGACCTTGTGGTCTAGGTCCTCACCCTTGGAACACTGCATGTATTGAGGGGGTGGGGGTGAATTTATTTCTCCTTTAAAGTATGTATTAGGATTCTATTCTCATCTAGTATCTATTATATAGGCAAGCATCTATATACAGTATATGTCCTTGAGGTATCTATTATATAGGCAAGCATCTATATACAGTATATGTCCTTGAGCTTTTTATTAATGAATAGGATTCAAAGTAGAATAATAATCCTTACCCAATCCAGGTCATGGTATATCTGTAATATTCATCCATCCAGGTCATGGTCTATCTGTAATATTCATTCATCCAGGTCATGGTATATCTGTAATATTCTTCCATCCAGGTCATGGTCTATCTGTAATATTCATTCATCCACGTCACGTTCTATCTGTAATATTCAGAATGACTTGTACACGAATCTGTTGGCAATTACGTACACCTGGCTGTGATATGCTAATTGGGATTTTCCAGGGTAGATAATTGCCATAGATTCTTGTACAAATCATTCTGAATTGAGAAAGCCAATCGGATGACTAGCGAAACGTCTTCAAGAACTAAACTTTAAGTCCAGTTGAATTCAACAGATATAACAACAGTCCAAAAATGGAGTCAAGTTGATGTCAATTTGGCCAGTCAGTTGGTCAGGAATTTACTACTTTAAAGGAATAGTTCATTGCAATTGTGAACTTTTCCTTTACTACTTTGATTGAAGACCGACCTGCTTCTGTTCCGCTATAGTGCGTATTATCGAGCATGAACAGAAGCAGGAAGCGGTCTAGACCTGTCAGTGAGGCCACGCTGGATTGCGCGGAAGATAACCTTATTGCATCTTTGTTCCTGGCTCTCCAACAATTGATTGAAGAACGGGAGGTAACTCATAGCTCCTTAACCTCCCACCTTCAATCAATGTAGTAAAGGAATAGTTTACTATTGCAGTGAACTATTCATTTAAAAATCTTGATCCCAAAATATCTTTTATGCTACATACCCGGTTTATTTGATCAAACTATCAGCCAGCGAGACAACTTTCTGCTTTATAATCACAGAACATTGAGACCTTCGTACTTACAGTAACGGAGCAGCCTGTGTTATCATTCAGCAGTACAAGGCGAGCGCAGTGATGTTCTCCGAGCAGTCGCTTCTTTATCTTAAAGGGAAAGTTCAGTGGAAAATGTCATTCTTAAAAAAATTCTTGGTTTGTATTCTGTATACCTAGATATTCTACATATTGCCTCTTATATCGAAAAATCTGTTGAATTTATACCCCTTGCTATTCCCTGCTGTTGACTTTACTGAGCTGCCATTTCAGGTTCTTTAATGGTCTTTTTTCTTCCCAGAATGCATCACTTCCTTGGATTGTTCCTAAGAGTAATTGTCACAACCCCCAGTCCCTTCTGTCCGTCTACTTATAGGTTATCGGAAAATGTACTCCGATTAACAAAAAATCAATCAAACCAGAACGGAGGAGGAGGGGTTGTAAAAATAAATACGCACTAACATATAAATATATATCTAATACTTGTACGATAGGCTGCCACCACGTTCCGAGACAGAGGAATGACCTGCTAAATATATCTATGGGATTATACACATCTCGTAAACTATAACAATCCTGTAATAAAAGGTTTTCCACACCTATAACATCTATACACAGTTATATATATATCTATATAATATTCTTATACAGTAGCGTCATTTCGAAGACAGGTTCGTTTTGGGATATACTCAGAATAGGACAATAAGTCTTTAAATGATTTTATATCATTTATTATAAGGTAAAAAAGATACAGAGAAATGCTATGGTAAATAATTGAACATTAAAGGTAACACACAATTAAAAGTAAATGGGATAAAGAAGAGAATGCTTAGAGTAAATGGCGTCTGTTAGTCCATGAACAAAGTCTATGAAAACTTGGTAATCCAATATGGGCTTAGTGATGTTCCTTGGTTTGATGTTAAAATGGCGAACTGCTTGGGCTGAGGCTATAACCCTATTTTATGTTTCTCCCAAACAGGGGAGTGGCTTCGTCCCTAGGGGTGTGTGTCTGTTCCCTCGATTGAAGCAAGTTTCTGAAGTCCAAACAGGTAGGTTATAAGGTGCACCCCCTATGGTCTGCGCCACATCGGGTAGGTATGCATATATACTTTTACAGGGAGGCACACTCGAGCAATAGTTCAATATTTAATTTATTCATGTGCTGAAACCAAGTACACAATGTTTTGGGAGGTTATATCCCCTTCCTCAGATGTGTGTCTGTTACCTCCCTGGGAGGTGTATCCTTTATTTCAGGGAACTTTTAATCTCTATGTTCCCTCTAGTAAATTCTGCAAGTACCGTATAAATCACATACAAAATATTATCAGTTTTGTGATCCCTTGATTTTATACAAAATACCAAACATGATATACATATGTCATATGAACAAGAAGTAGAATATCTCAAGTTTCCTTGGTGATATCTCCCTGTAAAATATAGGGCAGATAGGACTTGATTCTAACATAACCTGACATTATTTGGGAAATATTACATAATTCCTTCCCCTGTATTATTATGAAATATTAACTGACTTTGAAATGGCATCTGTTCCTTTAGCTTTATTTTAGAGCTGGGCCTCCTGCTTTTATCATGCCCAAAGGTCTGTAGAGCTCTGTGCAATTTGCAGTGACTTCACACCTTGCCCCTTTTAACCTTAGATACCCTGCTGAGCTTATATCCTCTGGAACAAACACATGGAGATGGAGAAAGATCCACAGTCTGGTTTTATTACAGTAAGAATAACAGAATAAGGGATACACACTGGTTAGCTTGAAAATACAGAGTATCGAGTAACTCAATCATTGAGATCAGATGTGAAATCATCAGCTGTGTACCTGCTAACCGTCTCCTGTAGAGGGAGGACCAAAGTGGGTATGTAGTGCAATGGAGACCCTGTTTGTATTAGCCTATCAGTAAGAGAGCGTGTGGCTCTCAAAACGCGTCAGGTGTATCTTTTAAATGTGTTCTACAATAAAGTTATAGGTTCTAACAACCTGCCGCATTTGCTGTTGTTTGGGGAGCTGAATACCCTCCGATCGTTGAATTTACCTGCCTAGAAAATATCCCCAACACCATTACACCACCACCATCCTAAACTGACACATGGCAGGATTCATGTTTCCTGCTGTTTTACACCAAATTCTGACCCTACCACCCGAATGTCGCAGAAGAAATAGAGACTCACCAGACCAGGTGGTGTTTTTCTGTTTAGAGTTTGTGTTAATGATGGTTTTCTGCAAACCTTGGATGTAACCAGTGGTTATTTGAGCTACTGTCACTTGTTGAGATTTCCTTACCTTATGTTTCCTTCACTGCTGCAGTCCATCTTCTGGATTTACATTCTGACCAATAGGAAGCCGTGCTCCTTGCCGGCGGGTGTTCTCATTGGTCTCATTGCTGATGGATTGAGGGAGGCGGAGAGGACCGGACCACTTTAGGGAACTTTAGTAACATCCTTAACTAGAAGACCCCAGGGATGAGGACCTTGTGGTTTAGGTGCAATGTATATGTTGGGGTGGGGGGATGGGGGGTGAGTTTAGTTTTCCTTTAAAGTATGTTTTAGGATTCTGTTTGAAAAAGTTTTTTACATAGGCAATCGTCTATATAGAGTATATGTCCTTGGGTTTTCATTAACAAATTGCATTTTAAATAGCACTGAAAAAATGTGAATATGAAATAGAATAATAAACATTACCAACGTTACATTGCTCCAGGTCACCTAATAATCCACATAGAGTAAGAACCTTTCTAATAGTTATTATAGGATTAGCCTGACTCCATCATTTATTATACTGATCTCATATGACACTTTACTGCAGATAATGTGCAGTCTCTGTGCAGAAATCTAATGGATACAGAGACCTTATATATCCTTCCTCCCTATGTAGAGATAAAGCAGATTCCCATTTCTTTCAGCACTTACCCAGGAACGGAGCTCCGACTTGTTACAATTCAACTCCCCAGGCTGCCCTGCCCATTACTGTCTATCTTGGTTGGGGGATTGGATGTAGATGTTATGTGGTTTCCCTATCAATAATTCCCTAGAGCAATCAGAGGAAATTTATAATGGATTAAATTAATGTTTAGTCTGTACAATCAAAAGGAAAAGTATTTCCGCAATCACATATTACACCCACACTCCATGTCTCTCCTTCTTCTTTCCTTCATCGAAACCCCCAGGTCCTATCCTGGGTTTGGTTTAGTTAAGTAGCTTTACTTACCTAAAGTTTTCAACTTTGCTTCGGTTCCTCTTCTGGATTTGCAATGGGGGCCAATAGGAAGAGGCTCCATGCAGAGTGCATCTTCATTGGCCTCATCGCTATTGGATCAGGGGAGGTGGAAAGGACCGGAGCAGCAAAGACAACTTTAGGTAACTTTAGTAACATCCTTAACTAGAAGATCCAGGGGTGAGGACCTTGTGGTCTAGGTCCTCACCCTTGGAACACTGCATGTATTGAGGGGGTGGGGGTGAATTTATTTCTCCTTTAAAGTATGTATTAGGATTCTATTCTCATCTAGTATCTATTATATAGGCAAGCATCTATATACAGTATATGTCCTTGAGCTTTTTATTAATGAATAGGATTCAAAGTAGAATAATAATCCTTACCCACATTACATTGCTCCAGGTCACCTAATAATCACATAGAGTAAGAACCTTTCTAATAGTTATTATAGGATTAGCCTGACTCCATCATTTATTATACTGATCTCATATGACACTATACTGCAGATAATGTGCAATCTAATTGATACATCACCCACTATCCTTCCTCCTTAGTAGAGATTATATAAACAAATTCCCATTTCTTTCAGCATTACCCAGGAATGGAGCTCTGACTTGTACAATTCAACTCCCCAGGCTGCCCTGCCCATTACTGTCTATCTGGTTGGGGATTGGATGTAGATGTTACATGGTTCCGATGGCATTAGTAGGATAAAGCCTATTGATGGAACATGAAAGGCAGCAGTCTATAATGATGTCAGCCTCAAGATATAGTCAGGATAGAGATGGACTGTCCCAGGTATATTAACGTGAACCTGACCAATAAGAAAAGAGAAACAGATAAATATAAACACCGACATGTCCAAAAATCTCCCTCATGAGAGAAAATCATAGCTTATTGGGTCACTCATTGGGTCAGAAGGTCAATTAAAATCCCATCACATTGGATCCGTTGATCTTCGGTTAAAGACAAATTTAAATCTTCTCACCTGGGAATGTGAAACAAGTAGGAACATGGAGGTCACTGTAGAATGTGGGACAACGTAGACCAAGTGCCCGTCCAGTCTCAGAATCCCCTCACTGTGTCAGTCTGGGATCTAACTGGCTTCTATTTAACTGCTGTTATGGTTAATGTGACTTATTCCCTAGAGCAATCAGAGGAAATTTATAATGGATTAAATTAATGTTTAGTCTGTACAATCAAAAGGAAAAGTATTTCCGCAATCACATATTTATAAAAACATAAAAACAAAGGCAGCGTAGGACCCACAATATCTATACCCACAACACTTCTTCATATCTTCTGCAATTCTCTCCATCATGCTAGATATCATTCCAGGATATTTGGGCCAATCCTGACTGATAAAGATCTCTACTTACCTTGTTAGTGATTGGAGTTGATTTTCAAGGCCACGTGTTATAATAGGCCCCTGTTGAATTTCTATTAACACATAATTATTTTATGTTTCACAGCACCTAATATCTCCAAAGATGTGCTGTAGCCTTCGCTAGTTTGTTTATGGGAGGAGTCCCACATCTTTGGAGATAGAAACCAGCTCAGGAATAAAATGATTTGTTTCGGTTACATCGACGACCTCCTATTCACCTGGGACAAGGAGGAAGCATCTGTAAATGAATTACACTAACAACAATGAATATAATTTGTTTTTTCTAGGAACACAGGATAAAAGTAACATTCATTTTTTTAGATGACAAAAATTAAGACAGAAGTATACATAAAAGATGTAGCATGAAACACACTTTTGCTAGCCACGAGTTGCCAGTGCCACACTCTCACCAGTGAACCCATGGGTCAGTTCACCAGTATTCCACGGAACTGAGTTCTCAGACTGATGCAAAGAAAAACCCCTCAAGGTCTAGGCCACACAAACCTATTTTACGTTTGATCCGATTGTGAAGAAAGATATTTTACATATTGTCTCACAAATGATTTTTATAAACAGAGATGGAGATTTATTTAATTACCAGTAGGAAAGGCAGCTAGAAAGCTTAGGGAGAGGGGGACCAAAAGGAGCAAAAACCCCTCCACTGACCATAAAAATGGAGAAACATCTTATAACAGAAGGCATCTTGCAGTCTCATGCTATATGAATAGCACTGCCCACAAAATCTTAGAAACAAGAAGTCATTTCTTACTCCCAGGTTCCCCAGAGTAAAGGGCGGAGATATGCAAAATACTCCTTTATGTCTCATAGCTTATGCATGTGTCCAGAACCGCTAGCTAATAACATGCAATATAACCTAATATATATAGAGCCAATCATCTGACCTGCAGATATGACATGTCACGTGTTAGATTTCATTAGTGCAAGATACAGATTCATGGCTCTATGGTGTAGGTCTATGGTTATGTCCCTTAGCATAAAAATGGATTTTGTGGGCAATACTATTCATATAGCATGAGACTGCAAGATACCATCTGTTATAAGAAGGTGTTTCTCCATTTTTATGCTCAGTGAAGGGCTTTTTGCTCCTTTTGGCCCCCCCTCTCCCTAAGCTTTCTAGCTGCCTTGTCTACTGTACACCCAAGTCCTACACCATAGAGCCATGAATCTGTATCTTGCACTGATGAGATCTAACAAGATCAAAACACGTTGTGTCTGCAGGTCAGATGATTGACTCTATATATTTTAGGCTATATTGTATGTTATCAAGCCAGCAGTTCTGGACACATGCATAAGCTGAGGGACATAAAGGAGTATTTTGCATATCTCCGCCCCTTACTTTGGGGAACCTGGGAGTAAGAAATTACTTCTTGTTTCTTAAATTTTGTGGGCAGTGCTATTCATATAGCATGAGACTGCAAGATGCCTTCTGTTATAAGAAGGTGCTTCTCCATTTTTATAACCAGCGATCCCCTGATTCTTAAAAGAATCAGTCAACCCTGCATCTCTCCATCCCAAACACCCCCCCGCCCAACTCAGTGATTGGATAGCCAGTTGAGGGGGTGTCATCTGACAGAACAGATGCAGGAGTTCTTGGCCTTTTGGCTAAGATCAAGTGTAGTATCTGTTCTTATCAGCTGGGAATTGCAGGGACACCTCTATGATGGAGGGTGGTGCCCTCCTAGTACTACTGGTTGGGGCAGGTCTGCACACTACACACTATTGATCGAAGCCTAAAGCTGGAAGCGTCACTTCCCTGTCTTTCGGAATAAGACTAGGTGAATTATCTCCTCAGAACGTTAGTTTCCGGTTGAGTGAAGGACCCGCGGTAAGGGTGAATCACCATGGGTGGGTTATGCCAGTATGGGGAGATATGGAACCAGGTCGAAGCCTTGAGGCCGGGGGGTGTGAATGCTCGGGCTTCCCATAGCACTACTGTGCACCAGGTTAGCATGTGTTCTAGCACTTCCCTTAACTTCCTGCCATAGCTGCGGCTATGGCGGAATAATTTTTTACCCTGGGCCGAAAGGCTGGGGCCTATTGGCTCACTCCCCTATTAATTGTCCACTAGGCACCATCATTTAGTTAACTGGCACTACTCACGTGCACTTTTTGTTATTTGTTTGGTCTGTTCACGTTTGGGTGGCGGGATTACCTGGGTCCTTTTAGGACCTTCAGGCTTATCCCATTCGAACCTCCCTTTGATGCTTCCTGGTGGCAGCTGAGAGCAGAAAGGGAGGGTTAGTATGGTGTGGGTACTGACGCCTACTGAAGGGACCTCAGTTGCCTCTATCTGGCCCTACGGCTTAACAGCTATGGGCACAAGAGGGAGACAGAACGGATCCTGAACCACTTGCACATTTGTGCACTTGGTGTGTGATCACTGAAATCGCTCCCCGAGCTTTCCATAAAAGTAATAAAGATGCTGGAGTATATAATGCTGTTGATTGTAAAAACAATGCTTTGTCATGATTGGTCTGTATGTCACATTTCCCAGGGTTAAATTTAAAGGGAAACTAAATTTTTATTTTTTACTCCTATATCTGTTCAATTAGATTAACTGGACTTGAAGTTAAGTTCTTGAAGACATTTCGCTAGTCATCCGACTGGATCTCTCAATTCAGAATGACTTGTACAAGAATCTGTGGCAATTATGTACCCTGGAAAATCCCAATTAGCATATCACAGCCAGGTGTTAAGGGCGTGATTGGACTAGTGGCTAAGGAGGTTTATAGGAACGCCCAGAGTAAGGTGTCAAAACAGCATTGTACATGGCAGACAGATGGTGTCGAACCCCCCCACCTCTATTTAGGCTGGTTTCTTCTTATTTCACATAAATGGCCTTCTTAACACCTCTCTTGAACCAGTCACGCTTTCCTTGCCAATATGTTAACATTACAATCTTCAAAGGTAGTCCTTATCCTTAAGATGCAGGATACAGCTGAGTCCTGACCCGAGGAATTGGCTCTTCTGTCTGCCATACGTTGATGCAGTTGCTGTTGGTCTCCCCCACATACAAATCAGAGCATTCTTCACTGCACTGCACTGTGTATATGATGTCACTCAGGGGCGTATCTAGGGTCTAAGAAGATCAGGGGCACTTTTGGGCACTCCATGTGCCGCACGCGGCGAAATTTTTTAGGCCACGCCCCTTTCTCCGCCCCAATTAAGCCACACCCACTGTGTACTTATAGAGATTACCAAAAAGATACAGACAGATAGACAACCACAAACATAGACACACAGCCCAATATGATAAACAGACAGAAAGACCAGTGAGATAGACAGACGAGATAAGAGTCAGAGGAGTTGGACAGAGACACCAAATTAATGACACAAAGGACACAGTAAACTGGCAATTCATTATATACTGGTAGCAATTTGGTCATTTTAAACTTACTGTTGTGTTCAGTTGTATCAGATGCTTGCCCACACCTTTGGCCAGGGAGACCTTCTTGTACTTTTTACATGGACCTCTGCCCCTATTATCTCTGTCTGTCCCTCCTCTCTGTATATCATCTCTCCCTCTCTCTCTCTCTGTATATCTATCTTATCGTCCCTTCCTTCTGTATTCTTTCTATCTGTCCTGCCTATTCCTTGTTTATCTATTTACTGATGTATTGCTTCTTGTCTATCTCTCTGTCTCTATCTACTGATCTATCTAATGCTATCTATCTATCTATCTATCTACATCTATCTATCTATCTAATCTGCTATCTATCTATCTAACTGCTATCTATATCACCTAACTGCTATCTATCTATCTAACGCTATCTGATCTAACTGCTAGCTATCTATCTATCTAACTGCTATCTATCTATCTGCTATCTATTCTGCTATCATCTATCTACTGCTTATCTATCTATCTTACCTACTGCCTATCTAATCTATCTATCTATCGATCTAGCGAACTTTATCTATCTATCTATCTAACTAACTGCTATCTAATCTATCTATCTATCTATTATATATCTATACTATCTAGACTGCTATCATAGCAGATTAGATAGATAGATAGCAGATAATAATAGATAGATAGATAGCACTGCTACCTTCTCATATTATTATCTAACTGCTGATCCTTATATCTATCTATCTAACTGGCTATAATCGATACTATCATCTAACTGCTATGATTAGCAGTTAGATAATGATAGATAGCAGTTAGTTAGAGTATCGAGAGTAGATAGTATCAAGAAAGTATAGAAGAGTGCTATCCTTCTAGCACCCTACTATCTCTCGTGTCTCTTTAGATAGAAATATATGATAGAATAGGTAGCATAGGTCATCTAGTTCTATATACTATAGATGGCATAATAACATCTAGTTAAACTGCATGATAGCAGTTAGATTAGCATAGACATAGTAGATGATAGATATAGATAGCAGTTTTGATAGATAGATGATAGATAGATGTCTAGTCATGTTAGATAGATAGATAGAGATGACATTAGATAGTAGCATTAGAAGATAGATAGATAGATAGATAGCATTAAGATGAGATATAGCATATAGCGTTAGATAGATAGATAGATAGATAGACATGATTAGATGAGATAGCGCATTAGATATAGCAGTTGATAGATATACGCAGAGGCTATTAGAAGCAGTTAGCAGTATAATGAGATAGATAGCTAGATAGATAGGATAGATTATTATAGATAGATAGATAGATAGCAGTTAGCTAGGATAATAGATAGCAGATTAGATAGATCAGTAGATAGAAGTGCAGTAGGTAGAATAGATGCAAGTTAGATAGGATAGTAGTAGCATAGATGATAGATAGAGGAGATAGATAGATGCTAATTAGCAGTTATGAGAAAAATAGCATCGATAGTAGTAGGATAGATATCTAATAGACGATAGAATAGATAGACATTAGGCTAGATAGATAGATAGCAGTAATAGATAGATAGGATCAGTTAGATGCAGTTAGAATAGATAGATTGATACAGCAGACTAGATAGTATAGCAGATAGATAGATATGAGAATCAGTTAGATAGATAGATAGATAAGAAGATAGATAGAGTAATAGAGAGATAAATAAGATAGCAGTTAGATAGAATAGATAGCATGTTAGATAGATAGTATAGACTAGATAGATAGATAGCAGTTACATAGGGTAGAGTAGAGATAGTGACTAATAGATAGCAGTTATTAGATATACTAGTTAATAGATAGCGTTAGGAGTGATAGCTATATAAGATAATAATGTAGTAATAGATAGGATACCAGTTAATAGATAGATACGTATAGAATAGATACATAGAATAGATGAGTTGATAGATATAATAGATCTGATAGATAGCATTTTAGATAGAAGATAATAGATAGATAGCATAGTAGAGAATAGATTAGATGATAGATTCGATAGCATAGTTAGTTAGGCAGTTAGATAGAGTGATAGCCAGTTAGATAGATAGATAGCAGTGATAGAAGATAGATAGAAGTGATAGATACAGTTAGATCAGATAGAAGATAGTATGATGATAGATAGATTATGATAGCAGTTAGGTATAATACTATCGATAGATAGATAGCAGTTAGATACATCGATAGATAGCAGTGGGTATCTGAAGCGTTAAAACATTGCGGGCACGTGCCCCGGAATGTTTGGGCAAGTGCCCCAGAATGTTTGTTTCGCAGCCTGTTCCCTCTTGCAGTTTCCCCGAACTTCCCGGATTTCCGGCTGCGCGAACCTCTGGGAACGTCGCGCAGCCGCACAGTCGCACACAATGACGTCATGCGCAAGCCGGCGCGCCGATGTTCACAGCGAGCGAGAGAGAGCTATGGAGGGAATCCAGCGGAACAGGTATGTGCAGTGCAGTGCCAGCCAGATTAGATGATAGATAGATAGCAGTTAGATAGATAGATGCATTATAGTAGATAGATAGCACTGCATCTATCATCTATCTAACTGCTATCTATCATGATCTACTGCTATTCTTTAATACCTACTGTATCTATCCATCTATCTATCTATCAACTCTACTTTAATCTATCTATCTACTGTCTATCTATCTATCTAACTGCTATCTGCTACATCTATGCTATCTAACTTGCTATCTCTCTATCTATCTAAATCTAACTGCTATCTATCTTCTACTATCTATCTTATCTATCTTCGATCTTCTACCTAATCTATCTATCTATCTTCCTTATCATGCTATCTTATCTATCTATCTATTTCTATCTAACTGCCTATCTATCTATCTTATTACCTGCTATCTATCTATCGCACTGCTATCTATCTATCTAACTGCTATCCATCTATCTATCTATCTAACTGCTATCTATCTATCTATCTATCTATCTAACTGCTATCTATCTATCTATCTAACTGCTATCTATCTATCTAACTGCTATCTTCTTACTAACACTTCAGGTTTAGATAAATATATTACAATATTATGTGTCTTATTTACTTACAAAGACAGTACTAACACTCTCAGTGTTAATAAAAATTACAATATTAGTATATGAAGAAGAAGTATATGAAGTGTCTATTATGTCCATTACAAAGTACAGTACTAACACTCAAGGTTATATAATATTATTACCAATATTATGTATATGATGAATGAAGTATTTAGGAATGTCTATTATGTCCATTACAAAGTACAGAGAGTACTACACTCTCAATGTTGATCTAAATTTATTACATATTATGTATATTAATGAATGAAGTAATGAATGTCTTATTATTCCTTCAAAGGACAATACTACACTCTCAGTGTTATATAAATTAGTACAATTATGATAGGAATGAATGAAAGTATTGAATATATATTAGTTACCACAAAGTACAGTACTAAACATCTCAGTGTTATATAAATATAGTACAATATTATGTATATGAATGAATTGAAGCTATGAATATCTATTTATTTACATTACAAAGACAGTTCTTAAACCATCTCAGGTTATATAAAAAATTATGACAATATTAGTATATGAATGAATGACGCATATGAATGTCTATTATTTCCATTAACAAAGTACAGTACTTACACTCTCGTGTTTATATAAATAGTTATTACACTATTATGTATATGAATGAATGAAAGTATATGAATGTCTTTATTTCCATACAAAGATACAGTACAACACTCGCGGTGTTTAAAATATTATTACAATTTATGTATATGAATGAATGAAGTATATGAATGTGTCTATTATTCCAGTACAAAAGTACAGTACTTACACCTCCAATGTTATATAAATATTATTATAATTATTATGTATTGAATGAATGAAGTATATGAATGGCTATTATTTCATTACAAAGTTACAGTACTAACACATCAGTGTTATATAAATATTCTTTACAAGATTATGTATATGAATGAATGAAGGATATGAAGTCTAGTAATTTCCATTACCAAAGTACAGTTACTAACATCTCAGTGTTATATAAATATTATTACAATTATTATGTATATGAATGAACCGCATGAGTGCTATTTGAAGTCTATTATTCCATTACAAAGTTACAGTACTAACACTCTCAGTGTTTCTTAAATATTAATTACAATATTAGTATATGAATGAATGAAGTTTGAATGTTATTATTTCCATTACAAAGTACTAGTAACTAACACTCTCAGTGTTATATAAAATATTTTAAAATATTATGTATATGAATGAATGAAGGATTCTGGAAGCATCAAAGTCATCTCCAGGAATATCTGCAGAACAAATGAATCATCATGGCAGGAGGCTTTGATTGGAGAAACTTATTTCAAATGGCTTAAGGGAATATTACACTGTTAAAAACCACATAGTATACTAGATAGCTTAGGCTTGGGAAATGCAAAGTGTAATTGTGTTATCGGACCCTCCGACACCCTTCTGTAGTCGCTAAAAGTTTCTGTCTTTTCCTTCTGCATATTCATTGGATAAAGTTCATTGGATTATTCAATTTAAATTTATTTCCAATCTCAGTCTAGACAAATCCCTTCCATCCTTCCCAGGAATCTCTAAGTGCCTTCGACATGGGAGCTACGAAACATTTTATGAGGGTTATTACGCATGGTATAGGCAATGCTACACAACAGGGGCAGTATTATTAACGATACAACCTAACTGGCAGACATGAGATTGCCCCCACGCAGAGCTGCCATTGCGTAATCTGCGCGGAGTAGGGGCGTCCATGTAAGAAAAAAAAACGGTTCTATTAAAGCGTGACAACTCGGAAAAGTAGTGGGATTCATAAGCGTGGGGACTGAAAACTTTCACTATTATACAATTGGACAGAGAAATTATGTCAGAGGAATGAAGTAGCCAAGCACAAGAAAGGAGATTGGAATGGCTCCATGTGTGAAAAATGTGAAATGAAAATCTCATGAATTAACACATTTGTAGGGGTAACACAGTCGTGAGCTGGAAACCAGCCCAACATCTATTCGTTTTTCCACTCTCTTCTTTGGGGTGACTGTTCCCATGATGCTTGAGATCGTAAAAACGTTCTTCATCATAAATAATAATGTTGGTAGACGCAGCATGGGAACCATTCTGCGTTGGGGAATGTGCTCCCATAGAAAAACCCTTATTGGCTATTACTACGAAATACCAGCAACCCGTTATGACCCCCAAAGGATAACGCAGGTCCACGATCGGACACGTCTAGAGATGAACTTACGATGCCATATTGGTTACCACCACAGACAGGACACGGTCTATGGTTTAAGGCGGGGTTATGATAAAAAATACTTGCGTAAATATTACATGTGGAAATATAGTATGAATGTTCACAAATGTCTCCCAGAGGCCACTTCCCTGAAATAAAACCAACGGCAAAAGCAAAAAAACGCAAACAAAGAGAAAAAGACAAAAATCGCCAAAGCCAGATGTAGAAACCAGATTTTGCTTCATGTTTCTTCCAGGAGAAACCCGGGTGAAAAAGATACAATGGGATTGCCAGCTAACCCCAACACAACGTGTCACAGTTAGTGCAAAGCTGGTACCGGACACCCTCGGGATTCTGGTGAATTTGCAACAGTTAGATATTCAGAGCAACCAAAATGCCATGTAATCGGAAGGTTCAGTTGTCCGCCATCTTGCTTCACCGGCACATATAGAAACCTGTACAGTTTAATTATGGAAAAAAACAAATGATCGGTGTGTTGTGGGAGTTTTAGAAGATCCTTTAGGTGATACAGATCTGATCTGTCCATATTGTTTCCTTATACAAGTGTTTCTGTAACACTTCCTCACGCGTGCAAAATGTTGTGAAAATGTTTATAAGGACAATTACACCCACCTATGTCTCTACTCTTCTTCTTCCTTCTATCGAAACCCCCAGGCTCATACCTGGGTTTGTGTTTTTAGTAAGTAGCTTTACTACCTAAAGTTTTCAACTTTGAGTCGGTTCCTCTTCTGGATTTGCAATGGGGGCCAATAGGAGAAAGACGGCTCCATGCAGAGGGCATTCTTCATTGCGCCTCATCGGCTATTGGATCAGGGGAGGGGGTGGGAAAAGGACGGAGCAGCAAGACAACTTTAAGGTAACTTAGTAACATCCCTTTAACTCGAAGATCCAGGGATGAGGACCTGTGGTCTAGGTCCTCACCCTTTGAACTAATGCATGATTGAGGGGTGGGGTGAATTTATTTCTCCTTTTCTAAAGTATGTATTAGGCTTCATTCTCATCTAGTAATCTTATTATATAGGCAAGCATCTATATACAGTATATGTCCTTGAGTTTTTTATTAATGAATAGGATCACAATGTAGAATAATAATCCTTACCCACATTACATTGCTCCAGTCACCTAAAATCACACATAGAGTAAGAACCTTTCTAATAGTTATTATAGGATTAGCACTGACTCATGCATTATTATACTGATCTTCAGATGACCTATACGCAGCCAATGTGCAGTCTCTGTACAGAAATCTAATGATACACGAGACCTTATATATCCTTCCTCCCTATGTAGAGATAAAGCAGATTCCCATTTCTTTCAGCACTTACACCAGGAATGGAGACTACTGCGATATTGGGTCATTCATTGGGTTCGAAGGTCAATCAAATCCCATCACAATTGGATGCCGTTTGTATACTTGCGGTTAAGACAAACTTTAAACTTCTACACCTGGAATGTGAAAAACAAGTAGGAACATGGAGGGTACACTGTAGAATGTTGGACAACGTAGTCCAAGTCCCGTCCAGTCTCAGATACCCCTCACTGTGTGCAGTCTGGGATCTATGGCTTCATTTAACTGCCTGTTATGGTTATGTGAGATGTGATTCCCTAGAGCAATCAGAGGGAAATTTATAATGGATTTAAATTAATGTTAGTCTGTACAATACGAAAAGAAAAGTATTTCCGCAATCACATATTTATAAAAACCTAAAAACAAGGCAGCGTTGGACCCCACAATATCTATACCACCAAAACACTTCTTCATTACTTCGTGCAATTCTCTCCATGACATGTCTCGAGATATCATGGTCCAGGATATTGCGGCCAAGCCTGACTGGATAAAGATCTCTACTACTTGTTATAGTGATTGGAGGTGATTTCTTCACAAGGCCACGGCTGTTATAAAGTCCCCTCGTTGAATTTCTATAAACACATTTAATTATTTTATGTTTCACAGCACCTAATATCTCAAGATGTGTGTAGCCTGTCGCTGTTAGTTTGTTTATGGAGGAGTCCAACAAGTCCTCTTGGAATAGAACCAGCCTCAGGAATAAAATGAGTTTTGTGTTTCGGTTGCATCGAGCGACCTCCTATCACTGGGACAGGGAGGCAGGACAGCATCTGTACATGAATTACACTAACAACAAGAATATAATGTTTTTTCTAGGAAACAAGGATAAAAAGTAAAATTCATTTTTTTAATGACAAAATTAAGACAGAAGTATACATAAAAGATGTAGCATGAAACACACTTTGCTAGCCACGAGGTTGCCAGTCCCAACTCTCAACAGTGAACCCAGGGTCAGGTCACCAGTATTCACGAATGAGTTTCAGACTGATGCAAAGGAAAAACCCCTCAAGGTCTAGGCCCACACAAACATATTTTACGTTGATCCAGATTGTGAAGAAAGATATTTACATATTGTCTCACAAATCGATTTTAGAAACAGAGATGGAGATGTATTAATTACCAGTAGAAAGGGCAGCTAGAAAGCTTAGGGAGTGAGGGGACAAAAGGAGCAAAAAACCCTCCACTGACCTAAAAATGGAGAAAACATCTTATAACAGAAGGCATACTTGCAGTTTCATGCTCTTATGAATAGCACTTGTCCCAACAAAATCTTAGACAACAAAAGTATTTCTTACCTCCCAGTTCCCCAGAGTAAGAAGGGGCGGAGATGTGCAAATACTCCTTATGTCTCATAGCTTAGCAAGTGTCCAGAAACGCTAGTAATAAACATGCAATAAACCTATATATATAGAGCCAATCATCTGACTGCAAGATTGATGCACTTGTCACGTGTTAGATTTCATTAGTGCAAGATACAGATGTCATGGCTCTATGTGAGGTGTAGTAGGTCATGGTTATGCCCTCTAGCATTAAAAAATGGATTTTTGTGGGCAATTGATTCATATAGCATGAGGATCGCAAGATACCATTCTGTTCTAAGAGGTTTGTTTCTCGCATTTTTATGCGCAGTGAAGGCGTTTTTGCTTTCTTTCTGGCCACCCCCTCGCCCTAAGCTTTCTAGCTGCCTGTCTATGTACACCAAGTCCTACACCATAGAGCATGAGATCTGTATCTTGCACTGATGAGATCTAACAAGATCGAAAACACGTTGGTGTCTGCAGGTCGATGATTGGCTCTATATATTAGGGCTTTAGTTGTATTGTCTATACAAGCCAGCAGTTCTGGGACACAGGCATAAGCTAAGGGACAATAAAGGAGTATTTTGCTATCTCGCCCTTACTTTGGGGAACCTGGAGAAGAAATTTACATTTGTTTCTTAAATTTTGTGGGCAGTGCTATCTATATAGCATGAGACCTGCAAGATGCCTCTGTTATAAGAAGGTGCTTCTCCATTTTTATAACGGAATCCGATTTTAAAAGAATCAGCCCCCAACTCAGTGATTGGAAGCCAGTGCGGGGTGTCATCTGACAGCAACGATGGCAGGAGAGGGTTCTGCCTTTTGGCTAAGATCAAGTGTTTAGTAAGTTCTTATCAGCGGGGAATTGCATGGGGACACCCCTCTATAGAGGAGGGGGATGCCCTCTAGTACTACTGGTTGGGGCAGGTCTGCACACTACAAAACTATTGATCGAAAGCCTATAACGGAAAGCGTCACTTCCTGACTTCGGATAATGACTAGGTGAATGTATCTGCTCAGAACGTAGTTTTCGGTTGAGGTGAAGGACCCCGCGGTACAGGGTGAACACCATGGGTGGGTTATAGGCCAGTATGGGGAGAATGGAACCAGGTCAAGCCTGAGGCCGGGGGTTGTGAAGGCTCGGGCTTCCCATTAGCACTACTGTGCACAGGTTAGCATGCTGCTTCTAGCACTCCCTGTTTAACTTCTGCCATAGCATGCGGCTATGGCGGAATAATTTTACCCTGGGCCGAATAGGCTGGGGCCTATTGGCCTCATCCTAATAATTGTGCACTAGAGGCACCATTCCTCAATTAGTTTAATGGCACTACTCCGTGCATCTTTTTGTTATTTGTTTGGTCTGGTTCAGTTGGGGGGGTGGCGGCGATATACCTGGGTCCGTTTAGGACCTTCAGGCGTATCCCATTCGAATCCCCTTTGATGCTTCGGGGCACGCTGAGAGCAGAAGGGAGGGTCTTAGTATGGGTGGGTACATGACGCCTACCTGAAGGGACCTTCAGTGGCCTCTCTCTAGCCCTCGCTTAACAGGTATATGGCACAAGAGGGAGACAGAACAGATCCTGAAACACTTTGCACGTTGTGATTGGTGTGTGATACTATGAAATCGCTCCCGAGCTTTCCATAAAAGTAATAAAGAGATGTGGTAGTATATAACTGGCTTTGATTGTAAAAAACAAGCTTTGTCATGTTGGTATGTATGTCCATTTCCAGGGTTAAAATTTATAAAGGAAAACTAAAATTTTTTTACTCCTATATGTGTATTCAATTAGATTCAAACTGGACGTGAAGTGTTTTAGTTCTTGAAGACGTTTCGCTAGTCATCCGAATGGATCTTCATTCAGATGACTTGTTACCAGAATCTGTTGGCAATATGTTACACGGAGAAAATCCCCCAATTAGATATCACAGCCAGTGGGTGTAAGGGTAGTGATTGTTAAAGTGGCTAAGAGGTGTTATAGGAAACGCACAGAGTAGGTGTCAAAACAGCATTTGTACCATGCAGAACAATGGTGCGAATCCCCCCACCTCTATTTGGCTGCGTTTTTTTATTTTCACATAAATGGCCCTTCTATACACCTCTCTTGAACCAGTCACGTCTTCCATCGCGCCATATGTTAACATACAATCTTCCAAGGTAGTGTCTTATCCTTAAGATGCAAGATAACGGCTGAGTCCGACCCGAGGAATTGGCCTCTTCTGTGATGGGGCCATACGTTGATTGCAGTTGCTGTTGGTGCTCCCCCACATACAAATCAGAGCTTCTTCACTGCCACCTGCACTGGTAGTATGAGGTCACTCAGGGGCGTATCTAGGGTCTGAGAAGATCAGGGGCACTTACGGGCACTCCATGTGCCGCGCGTAGCGCCGGGAAAATTTTTTAGGCCACGCCCTTTCTCCGCCCTAATTAAGCCACACCCACTATGTACTTGTAGAGATTACCAAAAAGATACAGGCAGATAGACAGATATACAGAGAGAGAGAGGGACAGATAGAGATAGATATACAGAGAGAGAGAGAGAGAGGGAGAGATAGATATACAGAGAGAGAGAGGGACAGACAGAGATAGATAGGGGCAGAGATCCATGAAGAATAGATATACAGAGAGAGAGAGAGAGAGGGAGAGATAGATATACAGAGAGAGAGAGGGACAGATAGATAGGGGCAGAGATCCATGAAGAAGGTACAAGAAGGTCTCCCTGGCCAAAGGTGTGGCCAAGCATCTGACTACAACTGAACACAACAGTAAGTTTAAAATGACCAAATTGCTACCAGTATATAATGAAATTGCCAGTTTACTGTGCCTTTGTGTCATTAATTTGTGTCTCTCTGTCCAACTCTCTGATCTCTATCTCTGTCTGTCTATCTCACTGTCTTTCTGTCTGTTTATCACTATTGGGCTGTGTGTCTATGTTTGTGGTTGTCTATCTGTCTGTATCTTTTTTTGGTCTCCCCCACATACAAATCAGAGCATTCTTCACTGCACTGCACCGCATATATGATGTCGCTTTTCTTGTGTTTTGGTATTGGGTCTTTTGGATGTACCAATTGCTGCCTCAGCGTGTTGCTCGGTTTAAAGCAGACAGGGATACGATGTTTTTTGAAAATTCTTCTTAATTTCTCGGAGACCCCTGCTACATATGGGATGACCATGTTCTTCCTCCTGTCTTGCTTTTCCCCTTCACTGTTGTTATTCGTGTTCTTTTCTTTCCTTCTACTGGATGGATGAATATTACAGATAGACCGTGACCTGGATGGATGAATATTACAGATAGACCGTGACCTGGATGGATGAATATTACAGATAGACCGTGACCTGGATGGATGAATATTACAGATAGACCGTGACCTGGATGGATGAATATTACAGATAGACCGTGACCTGGATGGATGAATATTACAGATAGACCGTGACCTGGATGAATGAGAACCTTCATAAGCATATTTTTTACTCCTAATGTGAAAGCTTTTCTCCCCAGAACACCGACACATTGAACGATGTTTCTCTAATAAGTTGCGTTCAGTACAAAAAAGTAATAGATTCTGCAACGAAGAAGGAATCCATTTTGTTGCCAGTACAACTCAACGCCCATGTAGTTTTCAAAGAGCCTTGTGAGCATGTGCACCAATTGTCTACGCCCCTGTCAACAGTATTCATTGTTTCTAGCTGCATATTCTTAGATACCTCCACCACCGATATGGAAGTCCTTAAAGGAAAACTAAACCCAATTTTTTTATACCCCAGAATCTGAAAGCAACTCCCCTAAAAACACCAATAAACTATAAAATCCCACTTTAGTAAACTCTGTTAAAGTAAATCAAACCTGTTAAGAACTGGATGAAGTATCTGTGTGTATGTGCAGTGTTAGGCCACACCTCCTGACCTCAGTCACATGCTTCCTTGCTTTATCTGTCCTGTAAAAGGATTGGCTAGAGATTAATAATGGGTGTGACCAACTGTAACAAGATTTTGCTAAGGACTGAGCATGTGCAGAACATAATGGTCGTTGACCAAACTGTCTGATACTAGAATGCTGGGAAGTAAAGCACAAACCATATGTTATTTAGGTAAATTTCCCAGCCCCTGTATCAAAATGAGAGGTAAGATACAGATTACTGGTTATATATCAAGGTGTTCTGCCTTCTGGTTCAGTTTTGTTCTGTGGCTTTAGTTTCCCTTTAATAAGATTTTGAAAGCTGCTTGTTACCCTGGGGTTTAGTTCCCAGTGTTTATAACTGATAGCCTTCCAGAGACAATACAAGATGATTTTACTTTCTTTTGCTTCCATATTGTTTGTAGCAGTGGCATAACTACCGTGCCCGCAACAGGGTTGGTAGGTGGGCCCAGGGACTAAGAGGGCCGCGATCTCACAATGCTCAGCTTTACAAATAGCTGATAGCGATGAGATTGTGGGCCCTCTTAGTCTCCGCACCCAGCCATCGCGTACCAATACTGCATAAATGTGATCTGTAGAGATGGACTAGAACTCGAACCCGAGTTTGAACCGAACTAGTCGAGTTCGAATGGACTCGGACTTCTCAAACTATCCTGGGCCCAGATTTTCGATATTTTCTGGACTTTCAATAATGTGAATATGCGAGTAAAATGTCTATTATACCAATACGCGAGTAAATATCGAATATCGAATCCGCGAGTAAAATGTCTATTATACCTATACGCAAGTAAATATCGAATATCGAATCCGCGAGTAAAATGTCTATTATACCTATACGCGAGTAAATATCGAATATCGAATCCGCGAGTAAAATGTCTATTATATCTATACGCGAGTAAATATAGAATATCGAATCCGCGAGTAAAATGTCTATTATATCTATACGCGATTTCGAGTAAATATATCGAATCCGCGAGTAAAATGTCTATTATACCAATACGCGTATAATATCGAATATCGAATCCGCAAGTAAAATGCATTAATACCTATACGGAGTAAATATCGAATCACTCCGCGAGTAAAATGTCTATTATACCAATCGCGAGTAAATATCGAATATCGAATCCGAGTAAAGATGTCTATTACCTATCCACGTAAATATCGAAATCGAATCCGCAAGTAAATGTCTATTATACCATACGCGAAGTAAATATAGAATATCAATCCCGAGTAAAATGTCTATTATACCAATACGCGAGTAAATTCGATATCGATCGCAGTAAAATGTCTATTAACCAATACGCAGTAAATATGAATATCGAATCGCGAGTAAAATGTCTATTATACCTATACGCGAGTAAATATCGAATATCGAATCCGCAGTAAAATGTCTATTATCCAATACGCGAAGTTAATATGATATCGAATCCGCAAGTAAAATGTCTATTTACCATACGCGAGTAAATATAGATATCGAATCCAAGTAAAATGTCTATTATACCAATACGCGAGTAAATATAGAATATCGAATCCGAGGTAAAATGTCTATTTATACTATAAACGACGAGTAAATTCGATATCGAATCCGCGAGTAAAATGTCTATATACCAAACACGAGTAAATATCGAATATCGAATCCGCAAGTAAATGTCTATGATACTCATACAGCGATTAATATCGTCAAGCGCGGTTTAACATGTCTCTTATACCTATACGCGAGTAAATATGAATATCGAATCCATGAGTAAAATGTTATTGATACCTATACGCGAGAAATATTGGCAATCTATCAATCCGGCGAGTCATTTATGGGATAATTAACGAAGGTTCGAACGTGAGTAGCTCAAAAGTAGAGTCGGAGAGTAAAATGAGTTTTCGAATT
Organism: Hymenochirus boettgeri; assembly: GCA_019447015.1. Classification (NCBI taxonomy): domain Eukaryota; kingdom Metazoa; phylum Chordata; class Amphibia; order Anura; family Pipidae; genus Hymenochirus; species Hymenochirus boettgeri. The sequence continues at coordinate 13,341,488 of CM033476.1, read as the reverse complement.
GCCTGGATATTGGACGTGTCCCCAAGACCATTTCCAAGGTCCCAAAAGCCATTTACATTAAGTTACCATTGATAATTTTAATTGTATTTCATTCGAAACTTTTCGAACGATTTGATCCGTGACTTAAGGGTCCGTTTTCGAACTTTTCATATAGTTCGAAGTTTGAAAACGGACCGAACTTTTGAAAGTTCCGACCATCTCTACTTTTGGTATGTTCAGGAGAACGGACCACCCAAAATATTTTGGTGTGATGTTATTCATTCTTCATCCAGCAAATGAAAACAGTGCTGTGTTCGGCCCTGTCAGGGTCATGTAGTCTACACTATCACAGCCCAGAGAGACATCCTACTTTCTCTCAGGCATATTAAATCATGTCCACCCCAACAATATCTCACGTCCAGAAACAACCCTGAAATACCTTATACTCACACTACCATACTACGGGAACCTTAGACTGGTTATTCTGACCTGACCCCTGCCACCCTCCACGCTATCTTCCGGCTCCATGAGTGCAGCAATAGCTTAGAGCTTTTGTTCATGTTAGATGGCTTTCACACATGGTCATCAGTGGAAGATTTGTTGTTAGAAGACTTGCCTCGTTAGTGGCCAGTGTTTAGATCTACTCAGAAGGGCCGAGGTTCAGCGGAGGTCTCTACCTAAACCTGAAATATCATTTTGGGATGGACATAATATTAGAAGTTAGAAACAGAGAGAGAAAAAATAAACACGTGGAAGAAGTAAAGGGCAACTCCACCCTCATAAGAAATCTCTTCAGAAGAATGGCCTTCCTCTTTAGTAATCTGTTGATACATCATTACTTTATCCTATGAATTCATACTGTTGCCTGCTGCTATGGATGCCTCATGGAAAGACTGAGCAATTAGAAAACTGTAAGAGCCTGTACTGAGCCTTGGGCATGCTCAGAAGAGCAGACAGGGGATAACATTCAGTCATTGGCTGTGATGTCAACTGTCAATATTCCATAACTGACAGTTACTAATGGAAGAACCCCCCCAAAGGAGAGCAGAAGAGAAGAAGAAAACAGGGCAACAGGACATCGTGCAGGATTCAGGGTTAGACTTACACCTTTCACATTTCAAAACTATTACAGGGTTTAGGGTTTGGGGGGTGATTACCTGTATATAAATTGTTTTTTGGAGCCGGACTTCCATTTAACGTATTCCGAAATTCTTTTTTTGTATGCCACAATCATAGAGCCAGGGCAATTAAAAAAAGAAGCAATGTAAACCTGGGTTGATATTTGCAGCCACTGTGAGTAATAACTATTCCCAGACATGCACAAGGAAACTGAGATAATTATTGAAAACAAAGATGCAAAAGAGGGAGCCCAATATATGTGTAGGAATCAACAATTTATTGTGAACAAACAAACGTTTCGGCGACTTACAAGCCCTATGAAGGGACATTGTTGTTCTTACCAAATAGGTGCCCCCGTTTGCATCTTTCGTTCTGGAATTAATCTAAGCTCGTGGAGTAGGAGCGGAAGGGACAGCCCTATCTATTGTTCTGCCAGCAAGCCAACAGCGATGTGCTAGAGTGTGAGTGTTCTGAACTTATAAGATAATTATTGTAGCGGCGTAAAAGGGATAGAACCATAAACTCCACATAGTAAAACTGTAAAACGCTCAATCCACTGTTGTAGCTACCGAAGCTTGTCACGCTTTACCCTTTTCTAATATAGCATTTAACTTGTAAGAAATTCTCCTGCCTGATGGTAAATGTCTACGATGGTCGGTATCAGGAATTTACTTCCTTGGGTTTGTGAAGGTTGTGAAGAGTACTAACTCATGCGAGAAACGGGCATGGAGCTCAGAAAAATGAGCGTGAGCGCTCCCCTAACTTTGCGGCCGGCCAAGCGATATGATAGGATTTAAAAAACAATCATTATTAGCTATGCTGTACAGAACTGGGGCATCATTAGCATCTGATCTTATATACCAGCGGAGTAGTGTCAAGTCTCTCCTTAAAGCAATCAATAAGATCATTTCACAGCTCACCAGCGGAGGGTCCAAGTCAAGAAGAGAAAGGATTATTGCAATTACAACTTTGTACAGTATGGGCGACTTCATTGCCGTGATCTTCTTCCTGCAAGCAATGTTAGTAGAGAACACAAGGACCCCCAGTGGATTTAAATATAGCAATCAATAGACAGGGAATTAAAGTACATTCTACCAGATACACTACATCAGCAAGATCACTTTGGCACCAACCCATTGGCTTTCAATAGATATAGATATGAGTTACAGAATTCGTAAAACCCTCTGTAGATTGAATTCCCCCATTGTGGTCATCTCCTCCGTAGTTATATGGGTTCTTAGCCCACGGTTTGGAGTTTCGGTCAATGTCAAACGCTGTGATTCATTCTGCAGAGGTTTTTGTTATCGTATACAGTTCGTTCGCTTAGAAAGAAATAAAATGGGAGGCTACAGAGGGACGTCAGGCCCAAAATCAACGCGCAAGTCCAGAGACAAATGCGTTGGGAAAAAGAACTTAAGGTTGCCATAAGGGTGTAGCTATTGACAAGACACGGTCAATTATTAGGGCTACGATGTAAAATACTGTGCCCGCCCACCAAAATTGCCCATGGAACCCTCCCCCCCTCCCTCCTCCTCCGCCCCCCCCCCCCCCCCCCCCCCCCCCCCCCCCCCCCCCACCCCCCCCCCCCCCCCCCCCACCCCCCCCCCCGGTAATTGTTAAGTTTGCACAAAGTGGATCTCACACACCCCCACCCCCCCCCCCCCACCGGCAAGACGCTGTCAGCATGGCAACAGCCTCGCGCGGTCAAACTCACGCGAACAGCAAAAATCGCCGCAGCCAGGTTCGCAAACCAGATCTTGCATTTATTGCTTTTCTCTGCTGCCTCGGAGCCACCGTTCCGTCGCATGCCGCCCCCCCCCCCCTGCCGCGGTGCAGCACTGTTCGTACACAACTTGTCCCCGACTGAATCCCCTCGGAGCTTCCTAAGAACGTCTGTGATTGACCAGTTTTTACAGGGATTATCTCGGGATCCCTCCTCTCAACCATGCACATCCCCCCACATTCATACCGCGTTTTGGTACCCTAAACGTTTGTTCATTCACCCCCTGTCTTTTTCCTGGAACCCTCCCCCTGCCCCCCTCTCCTGTGGGTCCTACATTAACCGCTCCATTCCCCGGGCGGTCTCGCTCCCCCGCCCCCCCCGCCTTTCCCCCCTCTGGCCCTCCCTTTTACCCCTTTCCCACTTTCGACCTCTCCCCCTCCTCCGTGCCCTTTCCCCCGGCCGTGCCCGAAGTTTCGCCACCGACCCTCCGGGCCCGCTTCCCTCCCCGTTTTCTGTTTCCCATGTGCTACTTTCTCCCCCCCCCCTGTGTTCTTTCCCTTGCCCCGCCTCCCTTGCTGGTTGGGCCCCCCCCCTCGCACACCACTTCCCCGCTCCGCCTTTTATTGCCTCTCCGGTCTGTTCTTTCCCGCTTTGGGCTCGCGCACACACTGTTCCGCCTTCTTCCCCGTACCTTCCCCCCGGCCCCTTTCCCCTTGCTTATTCTCCCCTCCCCTTTCATTCCGCCGCACTTACTTGGATTTTTTCCTCCCGTTGACTTTCCGGGGGCCCTCCGCTGTGGATTTGGCCTTTTCCCATTTCCCAACCATCTACGGCTTTTAGGTGCGCTTTGGCCCCTCTCACCTCATGCAACTATAACTAGAGCCGTCCCTCAACTTCCGCACACCACACATCGGTCGCTCAAGGATCCGCCAAATTAATCCCCTTACAAAATTAAACGATGTTGTCCCGTATTTCGCAATTACGTGACACTCAGTAATTCGAACCCCCCCCCCCCCCCCACCATTTCAACAACAAAATACTAAAAATGTTACCGCGACTCCGGCAGTTCGGAAGGCGGAACACCTCGGGAAAAAATCCCCCGCTTCGCGAACGGGATAAAATCCGCGGGGATCCGGGTTTCGTGTGATCGAGACACCCGGCCATCCCTTTAGTTATAACCTAAAACCATATAATATTCTGAATACCAGCAATCCCAGAACTTTACTTACTCTACAATGCAGACTGTACTCGCTGGTGTCCTTTTGGCGGGTAGGCTGTGTTAAAACTATAAACACTGTGGGCAGTGGTATGGGACTGTTCACCAAAAAAAACTAACATAGAAATTCATCACCAAAACAGCTTGCAGATATTACTCTATATATATAGCTAGGGTCATTAATTTAGACAAATTTACAGACCCAGTAATGTCAGATCCAGTTGAGGGCCACCACTGTGTAACCCTTTTCTGCTGTGGGCTATAAAGTTACAACAAATTATTTTTATTATATGATTCATATAGGTGAAGGAACCCCCACAGACCCCCCAACCACCAGTACTAAATCACGGACTGTGTAAAGGTTCTCCATAGCGTGAAAGGAAAGTCCTGATTAAACTTATAATGGCCATGGGTCGTAAGCTTGAATTATGAGAATAAGTAAAATGTCTATTATACCTATACGCGAGTAAATATCGAATATCGAATCTGTGAGTAAAATGTCTATTATACCAATACGCGAGTAAATATCGAATATCGAATCTGTGAGTAAAATGTCTATTATACCTATACGTGAGTAAATATCGAATATCGAATCCGTGAGTAAAATGTCTATTATACCAATACGCAAGTAAATATCGAATATCGAATCCGTGAGTAAAATGTCTATTATACCAATACGCAAGTAAATATCGAATATCGAATCTGCGAGTAAAATGTCTATTATACCAATACGCGAGTAAATATCGAATATCGATAAAAAAATCGAAGATCGAATCCGCGAGTAAAATGGTCTATTAACCAATACGCGAGTAAATATCGAATATCTCGAATCCGCAAGTGAGTAAAAATCGCTATCTATACAATACGCGAGTAAATATCGGAATATCGAAGTCGTAAAATGTCTATTATTACCAATACCGAGTAAATATGAATATCGAATCCGCGAGTAAAAGTCTATTATACCAATACGCGAGTAAATAAATATCGAATCCGCGAGAAAATGTTCTTATACCATACGAGTAAATATCGAAATCGAATCGCGAGTAAAAAGTCTATACCAATACGCGAGTAAATATCGAATACGAATCCGCGAGTAAAATGTCTATATACCATACCGGAGTAATATCGAATATCGAATCCGCGAGTAAAATGTCTATTTACCATACGCGAGTAAATATCGAATTCGATCCGCGAGTCAATGCTATTATCCAATACGCGAGTAAATATCGACATATTCGAATCGCGCGTAAAATGTCTATTATACCATACGCGAGTAAATATCGAATCCGTCAGTAAACTGTCTTTATACACTTACGCGAGAATACGAATTGCCGAACTACCCGTAAATGTCTATTATACCAATCAGGCGTACATTCGGATTCGAATCCGCGAGTCTGTCTATTATACCATACGGAGTAAAACACGAATATCGACATCCGCATAGTAAAATGTTATATCCCATTCGCCGAGTATAATATCGAATACGCCTCCCAAGTCACATGTCTCTTCTACCCATCCCCCCGAGTAACTATCGTCCCCGCGTCATGTTATCTCCCCTCCGCCGCGTTACCCTCTCGACTCTCGCATCCGCCAAGTCAAAGTTCTTCTACCCCAATTCGCGAGGAAATATCGCTCATCCATCCACAAGTCACCTGTTCTTATCCCAATACGGAGTCAATAATCCGAATCCGCCGTCACCCTGTCTATTATACCCCTTCGCGCGTCCCTCACTCGCCTATCGCCTCCACAAGGACACTGTCCTATTATACCAATACGCGAGGAAATCTCGACTCCGCCGAGTCACTGTCCATCTACTATCCGCGCGTACCTATCGCTCCCGCGCGTACACCGTTTTATACCAATCCGCGCGTACAACAGCGACTCGCGAGTAAAAAGTCGATATACCTATATCGGAGTATACTCCGACTGATCGACTCGGCGTACCCTTTATTCTACTCACGCGAGTAGAAAATACGAATCCGCGATGAGTGAGGTAAAATGTCTATTATACCTATACGCGAGTAAATATCGAATATCGAGATCCGCGAGTAAAAATGTCATCTACCTATACGCCGAGTAACGAGGCGCATCCGCAAGTAAACGGTCTTATATACCCTATACGCGAGCAATATCGCTATCTCGCCTCCCGCGAGTAACCATGCGATTAAACTATAGCGAGTAAAGACGGAATCACGCGCGTAAAATGTCTATGATACAAATAACAGAGTTCAAGTCCGATCCGTTATTATACCAATACGCGAGTAAATATCGAATATCGAATCCGTGAGTAAAATGTCTATTATACCAATACGCGAGTAAATATCGAATATCGAATTAGCAAATCCGCGAGTCGTTTATGGGATATTAATCGAATGTTCGAACGCGAGAGCCCGAAAGTAGCACGTGAGAGTAAAATTGAGTTGTTGAAAGTCCTGGATATTCAAACGTGTTCCCCAGACCATTTCCCAGGTCCCACAGCCATTTACATTAAGTTACCATTGATATTTTAATTGTATTTCATTAGAACTTTTCGAACTATTTGACTCCCGTTGACTTTAATGGGTCCGTTTTCGAACTTTTCATATAGTTCGAAAGTTTGAAAACGGACCGAACTTTGAAAGTTCCGCCATCTCTACTTTTGGGTCGATGTTTCAGGACGAACGACCGACCAAAATATTTGGTGCTGATGTTATTCATTCTTTCATCCAGCAAATGAAAACAGTGCTGTGTTCTGCCCTGTCAGGGTCATCGTCAGTCTACACTATCACAGCACAGAGACCTCCTCCTTTCTCTCAGGCATATTAAAAATCATGTCCACCCCAAAAATATCTCACGTCCATGTAAACAACCCTGAAACCTTAATACTCACACTACTACTACGGGAACCTAGACTGAGTTATTCTGCCTGACCCCTGCCACCCTCCACGCTATCTTCCGGCTCCACTGAGTGCAGCAATAGCTTAGAAGCTTTTGTTCATGGTTAGCTGAGCTTTCACACATGGTCATCAGTGGAGATTTGTTAGAAGACTTGCTAGTTAGTGGCCATGGTGTTTAGATCTACTCAGAAGGGCCGAGGTTCAGGGAGGTTCTCTACATAAACCTGAAATATCATTTTGGGATGGACATAATATTAGAAGGTAGAAACAGAGAGAGAAAAAATAAACACGTGGAAGACGTAAAGGGCAACTCCACCCTCATAATAACATCTTTCAGAAAGAATGGCCTCTTTATAATATGTTGATACATCATACTTTATCCTATGAATTCATTACTGTATGCCTGCTATGCTTCTGGATGCCTCATGGAAACTGAGCAATTTAGAAACCTGTACTGAGCCTGTACTGAGCCTGGGCATGCTCAGAAGAGCAGACAGGGATTAACATTCAGTCATTGGCTGTGATGTCAACTGTCAAATCCATAACTGACAGTTACTACTGGAAGAACCAGGAAGCAGAAACAGGGGAAACAGGACATCGTGCAGGATTTCAGGTTAGACTTACACCTTTCACATTTCAAACTATTACCGTTTAGGGTTTTGGGGGGTGATTTACCTGTATATAAATTGTATTTTGGAGCTGGACTTGCCCTTTAAAGTATTCCCTGAACATTCTTTTTTTTGTTATGCCACCATATCATAGAGCCAGGGCAATTAAAAAAAAGAAAGCAATGTAAACCTGGGTTGATTTATTTGCAGCCACTGTGAGTTAATAACTATCCCAGACATGCACAAGGTAAACTGATGATAATTATTGTAAAACAAAGATGCAAACGAGGGAGCACACTATATGTGTAGAATCAACAATTTATTGTGAACAACACAACGTTTCGGGACTACAATGTCCCTATGAAGGGACATTGTTGATTCTACACATATAGTGTGCTCCCTCGTTTGCATCTTTGTTCTGGAATTATCTAAGCTCGTGGAGTAGAGAGCGGAGGGACAGCACCTATCTATTGTCTGCCAGCAAGCCAACAGCGGTGTGCTAGAGTGTTTCTGAACTATAATGATAATTATTGTAGCGGCGTAAATAGGGATAGAACCATAAACTCCACATTAAACTGTAAACGCTCAATCCATGTAGCTATCGAAGCTTTTTCACGCTTTCCCCTTTCCTATATATTAGCATTTACTTGTAAGAAATTCCTCCTGCCTGATGGTAAATGTCTACGATGTTCGTTATCAGGATTACTTTCCTTGGGTTTTTGAAGAGTACGAACTCATGGAGAACGTGGCTCTGGTACTGCTCAGAAAATGAGTGAGCGCTCCCCTAACTTTGCTGCCGGCCAAGACGTATATGATAGGATTTAAACAACAATTCATATTAGCTATGCTGTACAGAATGGGCATCATCGCATAGATCTTATATACCAGCGCAGTGTCCAGTCTCCTTAAAGCAATCAATAAGATCATTTCACAGATCACCAGCGGAGTCCAAGTCAAGAAGAAGAAAAGGATTATTGCAATTACAACTTTGTACAGTCTGGGCGACTTCATTGCCTGTGATCTTCTTCCTTGCAAGGCAATAGTTATGTTAGAGAACACAATGACCCCCAGTGGGATAATATAGCCAATCACTAGACAGGGAATTAAAGTACATTCTACCAGATACACTACATCAGCAAGATCACTTTGGCACCAACCCATTGGCTTTGCAATAGATATAGATATTGAGTACAGAATTCGTAAACCCTCTGTAGTTGAATTCCCCCATTGGGTCATCTCCTCCGTATTTATATTGGGTTCTTCAGCCACGGTTTGGAGTTTCCTGTTCCATTGTTCAACGCTGATCATTCTGCATTCGGTTTTGTTATCGTATACATGTTCGTCGCTTAGAAATAATACTGGGAGGCTACAGAGGGACGTCAAGGCCCAAATCAACGCTATTCTCATATTCAATCTTACACCCATGGCACATTATAAGTTTAGAGACTTTCCTTTCACTGCTATGGAGAAACCTTTTACACATTCCTTATTTATTATGGTGTTGTCTGTGGTTTCCTTCACCTATATGAATACATATAATAAAAATAATTTGTTGTAACTTTATAGCCCACACATAAAACGGTTACAGTGGTGCCCTCACTGGGATCTGAATTACTGCTTAAATTTCTAAATTAATGGACCATAGCTATATATATAAGTGAAATCTGCAACTTTTTTTATTTCTATGTTAGTTTGTTTTTGGAACAGTCCCAATAGCCACTGCCCACAGTGTTTATAGTTTACAGCTACCCGCCAAAGACACCAGTATACAGCTGCATTTAGAGTATAAAGCTATTCTGGTATTCAGAATAATTATATGGTTTTAGGTTATAATAGGGATGGCCGGTTCCGGATCCGAACCCGGATCCGCCGCGGATTTTATCCCGTTCGCGAACGGGGGATTTTTTCCGATTTCCGCCTTCCGAACTCCGAGTCGCGGTACATTTTTAGTATTTTTGAAAATGTTCGAAATTACGAGTTTTCACGTAATTTGCGAAATACGGGAAAACTCGTAATTTTTAAGGATTTAAATTTGCGGATCCTTGAGCGGACCGGATTTTGCGAAGTTGGGACGTCTCTAGTTATAAATTGCAGAGTGAATGGCCAAACTCACTAAAACCATTCAGATTTTGGGAAAATTTGAAAATTCCAAAATCCACAGCGGACCCAAAAGTCAACGGGAGTAAAAAATCCAAGTAAGTGCGGCGGAATGAAAGGGGAGGGGAGAATAAGCAAGGGGAAAGGGGCCGGGGGGAAGGTACGGGGAAGAAGGCGGAACAGTGTGTGCGCGAGCCCAAAGCGGGAAAGAACAGACCGGAGAGGCAATAAAAGGCGGAGCGGGGAAGTGGTGTGCGAGGGGGGGGGCCCAACCAGCAAGGGAGGCGGGGCAAGGGAAAGAACACAGGGGGGGGGGAGAAAGTAGCACATGGGAAACAGAAAACGGGGAGGGAAGCGGGCCCGGAGGGTCGGTGGCGAAACTTCGGGCACGGCCGGGGGAAAGGGCACGGAGGAGGGGGAGAGGTCGAAAGTGGGAAAGGGGTAAAAGGGAGGGCCAGAGGGGGGAAAGGCGGGGGGGGCGGGGGAGCGAGACCGCCCGGGGAATGGAGCGGTTAATGTAGGACCCACAGGAGAGGGGGGCAGGGGGAGGGTTCCAGGAAAAAGACAGGGGGTGAATGAACAAACGTTTAGGGTACCAAAACGCGGTATGAATGTGGGGGGATGTGCATGGTTGAGAGGAGGGATCCCGAGATAATCCCTGTAAAAACTGGTCAATCACAGACGTTCTTAGGAAGCTCCGAGGGGATTCAGTCGGGGACAAGTTGTGTACGAACAGTGCTGCACCGCGGCAGGGGGGGGGGGGCGGCATGCGACGGAACGGTGGCTCCGAGGCAGCAGAGAAAAGCAATAAATGCAAGATCTGGTTTGCGAACCTGGCTGCGGCGATTTTTGCTGTTCGCGTGAGTTTGACCGCGCGAGGCTGTTGCCATGCTGACAGCGTCTTGCCGGTGGGGGGGGGGGGGTGGGGGTGTGTGAGATCCACTTTGTGCAAACTTAACAATTACCGGGGGGGGGGGTGGGGGGGGGGGGGGGGGGGGTGGGGGGGGGGGGGGGGGGGGGGGGGGGGGGGGGGGGGGCGGAGGAGGAGGGAGGGGGGGAGGGTTCCATGGGCAATTTTGGTGGGCGGGCACAGTATTTTACATCGTAGCCCTAATAATTGACCGTGTCTTGTCAATAGCTACACCCTTATGGCAACCTTAAGTTCTTTTTCCCAACGCATTTGTCTCTGGACTTGCGATAGATGATAGTAAGGATAGATAGATAGATAGATAGATGGATAGATGGAGATAGATAGAAGATAGTAGATAAGATAGATAGATAGATGATAGACAGATAGATAGATAGATAGATAGATAGATAGATAGATAGATAGATAGATAGATAGATAGATAGATAGATAGAAGTAGATAGAGATGATAGAGTAGATAGGATAGATAGATAGAATATTAGATAGACAGTGTTATAGATAGATAGATAGATAGATAGATAGATAGATAGATAGATAGAGTTTATAAGATGATAGATAGCAGTAGTTAGAGTAGATAGATAGATTAGATAGATAGGGTTAGATAGATAGATAGATAGATAGATAATAGATAGATAGATAGATAGATAGATAGATGGATAAATGGATAGATTGATAGATTAGATAGATAGATAGATAGATAGATAGATAATAGATAGATAGATAGATAGATAGATAGATAGATAGATGGATAGATAGATAGATAGATAGATAGATAGATAGATAGATTAGATAGAGTAGATAGATAGATATAGATAGATAGATCGATAGATAGATAGATAGATAAATGGATAGATGGATAGATTAGATAGATAGATAGATAGATAGATAGATAGATAGATATAGATGAGGTAGATCGATAGATAGATAGATGATAGATAGATAGATAGATAGATAGATGAGCTTGGAAAGGTCTGAGACCAAAGACCAAAACGTCGTATCTGTTTGCTCTTATAGAATAAAAGTTAAAGATTTTTTCAACAAGTCCTGAGAGTGCTCTACATGTTACTATGGTTGGATAGATAGATGTATAGATAGATAGATGATAGATAGATAGATAGATGATAGATAGATAAGTGATGGAGAGATTGATAGATAGATAGATAGATACATGGATAGCCTGAAAACGTATTAAAGGATAAGTGCACTGTAAAATCAATTATGTTCATTTGGAAGCTGTAGCTTTAATGGATCTCTTTGCAGAGGCAATCTCGAGGGGCGGAGCTTAACATTCGGCAAACCAGTAACAAGATGTCAGCAACATTCAAGGCACAAAGCTTGGCTCTGGAGGGGCATGGGTAAAAATAAAATATGGCAACAGTATTTTTCTCTTTGTTCCATTCACAAATACCATAGTATGCTGTCAGTGTGACAGCTTACTATGGGGTCGAGACGCCTATCTCAAGAGATCCATTCACAAATAGAGCAGGAGCACCTGGTGGTAGATGTAGGTATTGCATTGTGATCAGCTGTTGATCACATTTCGCTACCTGCTATTTAGTAAGCTGTCACACTGACGGGTTTACTATAGTATTACTATAGTATTATTAGCCTTTGCTAGACTTAGAAAAATTTAAAAGCACTGATTAGGTGATTAGTTCTGATCTTGCCAGTGGAGAAAAAGTGAACTAGAGGGCTGACCTAACAGTGTTGCTGACTGGAGGGCTGACCCAACAATGTCTGATTAAACTAGAGGGCTGTCTGCATTGTCTGGTAAACTGGAGTGTGGTCTAATAGTGTCTGGTGAACGGAGGGCTACCTAACAGTGTCTGGAGAACAGGAGGGCTACCTAACAGTGTCTGGAGAACTGAGGGCTGACCCAACAGTGTCTGGAGTACAGGAGGGCTGAGAGTAACAGTGTTTGTGAACTGGAGGCTGGAGAATACATGTCTGGTGAAAGGGCGGACCTAACAGTGTCTGGAGAACGGGAGGGTGAAGTAACAGTGTTGCTGAAACTGGAGGGCTGAGCTACAGGTCTGCTGAACTGGAGGGCTGAGTTACAGTGTCTGGTGAACTGGAGGGGTCTGAAGTAACAGAGTCTGTTGAAACTGGAGGGCTGAAGTAACGTGTTGTAACTGGAGGGCTGAGCTTACAGTGTCTGGTGAACTGGAGGGCTGAAGTAACAGCGTCTGGTGAACTGGAGGGCTGAAGTAACATGTCTGTGATCTGGTGAACTGGAGGGCTGAACCAACAGCGTCTGGTGAACTGGAGGGCTGAAGTAACAGTGTCTGGTGAACTGGAGGGCTGAACCAACAGCGTCTGGTGAACTGGAGGGCTGAAGTAAACAGTGCTGCTGAACTGGAGGGCTGAGCTTACAGTGTCTGGGGAACTGGAGGGCTGAAGTAACAGCGTTGGTGAACTGGAGGGCTGAAGTAACAGCGTCTGGTGAACTGGAGGCTGACAGTACAGTGTCTGTGAACTGGTGGGCTGGAAGAGGAACAGTGTCGGGTGAACTGGAGGGCTGAAGTAACAGCGTCTGTTGAACTGGAGGGCTGAAGTAACAGTGTCTGCTGAACTGGAGGGCTGAGCTTACAGTGTCTGGTGAACTGGAGGGCTGAAGAGTAACAGGTCTGGTGAACTGGAGGGCTGAAGTAACAGTGTCTGGTGAACTGGAGGGCTTGAAGTAAACAGCGTCTGGTGAACTGGAGGGCTGAAGTAACAGTGTCTGCTGAACTGGACGGCTGAGCTTACAGTGTTGGTGAACTGGAGGGCTGAAAGTAACAGCGTCTGGTGAACTGGAGGGCTGAAGTAACAGCATCTGGTGAACTGGAGGGCTGAAGTAACAGGGTCTGGTGAACTGGAGGGCTGAACCAACAGCGTCTGGTGAAATGGAGGGCTGAAGTACACGTGTCTGCTGAACTGGAGGGCTGAGCTTACAGTGTCTGGGGAACTGGAGGGCTGAAGTAACAGCGTCTGGTGAACTGGATGGGATGAGTAACAGCGTCTGCGTGAACGAGGGCTGAAGTAACAGTGTCTGGTGAACTGGTGGGCTGAATAACAGTGTCGGGTGACTGAGGGCTGAAGTAACAGCGTCTGTTGAACTGGAGGGCTGAAGTAACAGTGTCTGCTGAACTGGAGGGCTGAGCTTACAGTGTCTGGTGAACTGGAGGGCTGAAGTAACAGCGTCTGGTGAACTGGAGGGCTGATGAAGTAACAGTGTTGGTGAACTGGAGGCTGAAGTAACAGCGTCTGGTGAAATGGAGGGCTGAAGTAACAGTGTCTGCTGAACTGGACGGCTGAGCTTACAGTGTTGGTGAACTGGAGGGCTGAAGTAAACAGCGTCTGGTGAACTGGAGGGCTGAAGTAACAGCATCTGGTGAACTGGAGGGCTGAAGTAACAGTGTCTGCTGAGCTGGAGGGCTGAATGTAACAGTGGTCTGCTGAACTAAACGAAGATGTAAGATATTACTTTCACGCAATCCACCACAGCCCCACTGAAAGGTCCCGACCGCTTGCTGTTTCAGTTTATCTACAGAGTGCATTAGGTGCATGCGTGCTATATAGTTAAACTGAAACAGATATTCCAAAATATGAGGGATTTTATTCAGTGTAGTGGTAATTGAAAATATAATGACCATATGAAACTAATGATAATATTAATATTAACAACAATAGTAATAATTATATGAATAATAATACAATAATAATATCATTATACCTACTAAATAAAACAGCTGTTTCAAGCTGAAGGACCATGTAGGTATTAAAGACCAAGATAGCCCAATATTCTTAATTAAACCTGAACTGGTCCATCTCCCAACCAAGCAGAATCACGGTATAATATTGTATCATTTTCTTAGACTTTCATTAATCTCTCCATAACTTCAGTTCCATTATGACAAATAGCTGATAATTACTGAACAGCAAAGACGTCTTTAGCCACTTAGTCAAACTGTTGAATTACCATTTCCATTACCAAACACTCAGGGGAATAACTAACACCCTTAACAAAGAAAACCAGATACTTAGAGGAACAGTTGGACAGTGGAGAAAAGAGATTCACACGTTCAGTGATCAAATCTGTCTCTGAACCAAGGATAGATAGATAGATAGATAGATAATAGATAGATAGATAGATAGATAGATAGATAGATAGATGGATAGATAGATAGATAGATAGATAGATAGATAGATAGATTAGATAGATAGATAGATAGATAATAGATAGATAGATCGATAGATAGATAGATAGATAAATGGATAGATGGATAGATTAGATAGATAGATAGATAATAGATAGGTAGATAGATAGATAGATAGATAGATAGATAGATAGATAGATAGATAGATGAGCTTGAGAAAGGTCTGAGACCAAAGACCAAAACGTCGCTATCTGTTTGCTTCTTATAGAATAAAAGTTAAAGATTTTTTCAACAAGTCCTGAGAGTGCTCTACATGTTACTATGGTTGGATAGATAGATGTATAGATAGATAGATGATAGATAGATAGATAGATAGATAGATAGATAAGTGATGGAGAGATTGATAGATAGATAGATAGATACATGGATAGCCTGAATAACGTATTAAAGGATAAGTGCACTGTAAAATCAATTTATGTTCATTTGGAAGCTGTAGCTTTAATGGATCTCTTTGCAGAGGCAATCTCAGAGGGGCGGAGCTTAACATTCGGCAAACCAGTAACAAGATGTCAGCAACATTCAAGGCACAAAGCTTGGCTCTGGAGGGGCATGGGTAAAAAATAAAATATGGCAACAGTATTTTTCTCTTTGTTCCATTCACAAATACCATAGTATGCTGTCAGTGTGACAGCTTACTATGGGGTCGAGACGCCTATCTCAAGAGATCCATTCACAAATAGAGCAGGAGCACCCTGGTGGTCGAGTGTAGGTATTGCATTGTGATCAGCTGTTTGATCACATTTCGCTACCTGCTATTTAGTAAGCTGTCACACTGACGGGTTACTATAGTATTACTATAGTATTATTAGCCTTTGCTAGACTTAGAAAAAATTTAAAAGCACTGATTAGGTGATTAGTTCTGATCTTTGCCAGTGGAGAAAAAGTGAACTAGAGGGCTGACCTAACAGTGTCTGCTGAACTGGAGGGCTGACCTAACAATGTCTGATAAACTAGAGGGCTGATCTAGCATTGTCTGGTAAACTGGAGTGCTGGTCTAATAGTGTCTGGTGAACTGGAGGGCTACCTAACAGTGTCTGGAGAACAGGAGGGCTACCTAACAGTGTCTGGAGAACTGGAGGGCTGACCCAACAGTGTCTGGAGTACAGGAGGGCTGAAGTAACAGTGTTTGCTGAACTGGATGGCTGAGAATACAGTGTCTGGTGAACTGGAGGGCTGACCTAACAGTGTCTGGAGAACGGGAGGGGTGAAGTAACAGTGTCTGCTGAACTGGAGGGCTGAGCTTACAGTGTCTGGTGAACTGGAGGGCTGAAGTAACAGCGTCTGGTGAACTGGAGGGCTGAAGTAACAGTGTCTGCTGAACTGGAGGGCTGAGCTTACAGTGTCTGGTGAACTGGAGGGCTGAAGTAACAGCGTCTGGTGAACTGGAGGGCTGAAGTAACAGTGTCTGGTGAACTGGAGGGCTGAACCAACAGCGTCTGGTGAACTGGAGGGCTGAAGTAACAGTGTCTGCTGAACTGGAGGGCTGAGCTTACAGTGTCTGGGGAACTGGAGGGCTGAAGTAACAGCGTCTGGTGAACTGGAGGGCTGAAGTAACAGCGTCTGGTGAACTGGAGGGCTGAAGTAACAGTGTCTGGTGAACTGGTGGGCTGAAGTAACAGTGTCGGGTGAACTGGAGGGCTGAAGTAACAGCGTCTGTTGAACTGGAGGGCTGAAGTAACAGTGTCTGCTGAACTGGAGGGCTGAGCTTACAGTGTCTGGTGAACTGGAGGGCTGAAGTAACGCGCTTGGTGAACTGGAGGGCTGAAGTAACAGCTGGTGAACTGGAGGGCTGAAGTAACAGTGTCTGGTGAACTGGAGGGCTGATAACAACAGCGTCTGTGAACTGGAGGGCTGAAGTAACAGTGTCTGCTACTGGAGGGCTGAGCTTACAGTGTCTGGGAACTGGAGGGCTGAAAGTACAGCGTCTGGTGAACTGGAGGGCTGAAGTAACAGCGTCTGGTGAACTGGAGGGCTGAAGTAACAGTGTCGGGTGACGGCGGGCAATAAGTACATGGTCGGGTGACGGAGTCCAAGCTGAAGTAACAGCGTCTGGTGAACTGGAGGGCTGAAGTAACAGTGTCTGGTGAACTGGAGGGCTGAAGTAACAGCGTCTGGTGAACCTTCATCCTCCCGTTCACCAGACGCTGTTCTTCAGCCCTCCTTTCACCAGACCTGTACTTCAGCCCCAGTTCCCACATACACTCGGTTAACTCAGCCCTCCATTCATCCAGACACGTTACTTCAAGCCCTCCAGTTCACCAGACGCTGTTACTTCAGCCCTCCAGTTCACCCAGACACTTGTTACTTTCTTCAGCCCACCAGTTCACCAGACACTGTTACTACTTTTCATGTCGCCCTCCAGTTACCCAGACGCGTTACTTCACCCTCCAGTTCACCAGACGCTGTTACTTCTCACTCAGCCCTCCAGTTCCCCAGACACTGTAACTTTCAGCCCTCCAGTTCACAGACACTGGTTTTACTTCAGCCCTCCAGTTTCACCAGACGCGTTGTCTTCAGCCCTCCAGTTCACACAGACACTGTTAACTTTCAGCTTCCGCCTCAGTTCACCAGCTGTCTCGCCTTACCTGTACTCATAGCCCTCCCAGTTCACACAGACTGTTACTTCGCCCTCCAGTTCACCATAGACACTGTACTCAGCCGTCCAGTTCAGCAGACACTGTTACTTCTTTCAGCCCTCCAGTTCACCAGACGCTGTTTACTTCACCCCCAGTATCACCAGACACTGTTACTTCGATCAGCCCTCCAGTTCACCAGACGCTGTTACTTCAGCCCTCCAGTTCACCAGACACTGTAAGCTCAGCCCTCCAGTTCAGCAGACACTGTTACTTCAGCCCTCCAGTTCAACAGACGCTGTTATTCAGCCCTCCAGTTCACCCGACACTGTTTACTTTCAGCCCACCAATTTCACCAGACATGGTTACTTCAGCCACTCCATTTCGCGTTGATTTGGGCCTTGACGTCCCTCTGTAGCCTCCCAGATTATTTCTAAGCGACGAACATGTATACGATAACAAAACGAATGCAGAATGATCAGCGTTGAACAATGGAACAGGAAACTCCAAACCGGGCTGAAGAACCCAATATAAATACGGAGGAGATGACCCAATGGGGGAATTAACTACAGAGGGTTTAGAATTCTGTACTCAATATCTATATCTATTGCAAAGCCAATGGGTTGGTGCCAAAGTGATCTTGCTGATGTAGTGTATCTGGTAGAATGTACTTTAATTCCCTGTCTAGTGATTGGCTATATTATCCACTGGGGTCATTGTGTTCTCTAACATAACTATTGCCTTGCAAGGAAGAAGATCACAGGCAATGAAGTCGCCCAGACTGTACAAAGTTGTAATTGCAATAATCTTTTTCTTCTTCTTGACTTGGACTCCGCTGGTGATCTGTGAAATGATCTTATTGATTGCTTTAAGGAGACTGGACACTGCGCTGGTATATAAGATCTATGCGATGATGCCCATTCTGTACAGCATAGCTAATATGAATGTGTTTAAATCCTATCATACGTCTTGGCCGGCAGCAAAGTTAGGGGAGCGCTCACTCATTTTCTGAGCAGTACCAGAGCCACGTTCTCCATGAGTTCGTACTCTTCAAAAACCCAAGGAAGTAATCCTGATACGAACATCGTAGACATTTACCATCAGGCAGAGGAATTTCTTACAAGTAAATGCTAATATATAGGAAAGGGGAAGAGGTGAAAAAGCTTCGATAGCTACATGGATTGAGCGTTTACAGTTTAATGTGGAGTTTATGGTTCTATCCCTATTTACGCCGCTACAATAATTATCATTATAGTTCAGAAACACTCTAGCACACCGCTGTTGGCTTGCTGGCAGACAATAGATAGGTGCTGTCCCTCCGCTCTCTACTCCACGAGCTTAGATAATTCCAGAACAAAGATGCAAACGAGGGAGACACATATGTGTAGAATCAACAATGTCCCTTCATAGGGACATTGTAGTCCCGAAACGTTGTGTTGTTCACAATAAATTGTTGATTCTACACATATAGTGGCTCCCTCGTTTGCATCTTGTTTTACAATAATTATCATCAGTTTACCTTGTGCATGTCTGGGATAGTTATTAACTCACAGTGGCTGCAAATAAATCAACCCAGGTTTACATTGCTTCTTTTTTTAATTGCCCTGGCTCTATGATATGGTGGCATAACAAAAAAAGAATGTTCAGGGAATACTTTAAAGGGCAGTCCAGCTCCAAAATACAATTATATACAGGTAAATCACCCCCCAAAACCCTAAACGGTAATAGTTTGAAATGTGAAAGGTGTAAGTCTAACCTGAAATCCTGCACGATGTCCTGTTTCCCCTGTTTCTGCTTCCTGGTTCTTCCAGTTGTAACTGTCAGTTATGGATTTGACAGTTGACATCACAGCCAATGACTGAATGTTAATCCCCTGCTGCTCCTTCTGAGCATGCCCAGGCTCAGTACGGCTCAGTACAGGTTTCTAAATTGCTCAGTTTCCATGAGGCATCCAGAAGCATAGCAGGCATACAGTAATGAATTCATAGGATAAAGTATGATGTATCAACATATTATAAAGAGGCCATTCTTTCTGAAAGATGTTCTTATGAGGGTGGAGTTGCCCTTTACGTCTTCCACGTGTTATTTTTCTCTCTCTGTTCTACCTTCTAATATTATGTCCATCCCAAAAATGATATTTCAGGTTTATGTAGAGAACTCCCTGAACCTCGGCCCTTCTGAGTAGATCTAAACACCATGGCCACTAACTAGCAAGTCTTCTAACAAATCTCCTGATGACCCATGTGTGAAAGCTCAGCTAACCATGAACAAAAGCTTCTAAGCTATTGCTGCACTCAGTGGAGCCGGAAGATAGCGTGGAGGGTGGCAGGGTCAGGCAGAATAACTCAGTCTAGGTTCCCGTAGTAGTAGTAGTGTGAGTATTAAGGTTTCAGGGTTGTTTACATGGACGTGAGATATTTTTGGGGTGGACATGATTTTTAATATGCCTGAGAGAAGGAGGAGGGTCTCTGGCTGTGATAGTGTAGACTGACGATGACCCTGACAGGGCAGAACACAGCACTGTTTTCATTTGCTGGATGAAAGAATGAATAACATCAGCACCAAATATTTTGGTCGGTCGTTCGTCCTGAAACATCGACCAAAAGTAGAGATGGCGGAACTTTCAAAGTTCGGTCCGTTTTCAAACTTTCGAACTATATGAAAAGTTCGAAAACGGCCCATTAAAGTCAACGGAGTCAAATAGTTCGAAAAGTTCGAATGAAATACAATTAAAATATCAATGGTAACTTAATGTAAATGGCTGTGGGACGGGAAATGGTCTGGGGAACACGTTCCAATATCCAGGACATTCGAAAACTCGATTTTACTCTCACGCGCTACTTTTGAGCTCTCACGTTCGAACATTCGTTAATTATCCCATAAATGACTCGCGGATTTGATAATTCAATATTTACTCGCGTATAGGTATAATAGACATTTTACTCATGGATTCGATATTCGATATTACTCGCGTATAGGTAATAGACATTTTACTCGCGGATTCGATATTCGATATTACTGTGTATAGGTATATAGACATTTTACTCGGGATTGATATTTACTCGCGTATTGGTATAATAGACATTTTACTCGCGGATTTGATATTTACTCGCGTATTGGTATAATAGACATTTTACTCGCGGATTCGATATTCGATATTTACTCGCGTATAGGTATAATAGACATTTTACTCGCGGATTCGATATTCGATATTTACCGCGTATTGGTATAATAGACATTTTACTCGCGGATTTGATATTTACTGCGTATTGGTATAATAGACATTTTAACTCGCGGATTCGATATTCGATATTTATCGCGTATTGGTATAATAGACATTTTACTCGCGGATTTGATATTACTCGCGTATTGGTATAATAGAATTTACCCGGATTTGATATTTACTCGGTATTGGTTAATAGACATTTACTTGCGGATTCGATATTCTATATTTACTCGCGTATTGGTTAATAGACATTTTACTCGCGGATTCGATATTCTATATTACTCGCGTATAGGTATAAAGAGACATTTTACTCCCGGATTCGATATTTCTATACTACTCGCGTATAGGATAATAGACATTTTACTCGCGGATTCGATATTCTCTATATTACTCGCGTATAGGTATAATAGACATTTTACTTGCGATTCATCGATATTCGATATTTACTCGCGTATAGGTATAATAGACATTTTACTCGCGGATTCGATATTCGATATTTACTCGCGTATTGGTATAATAGACATTTTACTCGCGGATTCGATATTCGATATTTACTCGCGTATAGGTATAATAGACATTTTACTCGCGGATTCGATATTCGATATTTACTCGCGTTATAGGTATAATAGACATTTTACTCGCGGATTTGATATTTACTCGCGTATAGGTATAATAGACATTTTACTCGCGGATTCGATATTCGATATTTACTCGCGTATAGGTATAATAGACATTTTACTCGCGGATTCGATATTCGATATTTACTCGCGTATAGGTATAATAGACATTTTACTCGCGGATTCGATATTTACTCGCGTATTGGTATAATAGACATTTTACTCGCGGATTCGATATTTACTCGCGTATTGGTATAATAGACATTTTACTCGCGGATTCGATATTTACTCGCGTATTGGTATAATAGACATTTTACTCGCGGATTCGATATTTACTCGCGTATTGGTATAATAGACATTTTACTCGCGGATTCGATATTCGATATTTACTCGCGTATAGGTATATAGACATTTTACTTGTTGATTCGATATTTACTCGTGTATAGGTATAATAGACATTTACTCGCGGATTCGATATTTACCGCGTATAGGTAATAGACATTTTACCGCGGCTTCGATATTCGATTTACTCGCGTATAGGTATAATATAAAGACTTTTACTTGCGGATTCGATATTTACTCGCGTATAGGTATAATAGACATTTTACTCGCGGATTCGATATTCGATATTTACTCGCGTATAGGTATAATAGACATTTTACTCGCGGATTCGATATTACTCGCGTATAGGTATAATAGACATTTTACTCGCGATCGATATTCGATATTTACTCGCGTATAGGTATAATAGACATTTACTCGCGGATTCGATATTTACTCGCGTATTGGTATAATAGACATTTTACTCGCGGATTCGATATTAATCGCGTATAGGTATAATAGACATTTTACTCGCGGATTCGATATTTACTCGCGTATTGGTAATATAGACATTTACTTGTGGATTCGATATCGATATTTACTCGCGAATTGGTAATAGAATTTTACTGGATTCGATATTTACTGCGTATTGGGATAATAGACATTTTACTTGGGATTCGATATCGATATTTACTCGCGAATTGGTATAATAGACATTTTACTTGCGGATTCGATATTCGGATTTTACTCGCGTATAGTATAATAGACATTTTACTCGTGGATTCGATATTACTCGGTGTATTGTAATAGACATTTTACTGTGGATTCGATATTCGATATTTACTCGCGAATTGGTATAATAGACATTTTACTTGCGGATTCGATATTCGATATTTACTCGCGTATAGGTATAATAGACATTTTACTCGCGGATTCGATATTCTATATTTACTCGCTTATTGGTATAATAGACATTTTACTTGTGGATTCGATATTCGATATTTATCGATGGTATAATAGACATTTACTGTGGATCGATATTCGAGATTACTCGTATTGGTATAATAGACATTTTACTCGCGGATTCGATATTCGATATTTACTCGCGTATTATAATAGACATTTTTACTCGCGGATTCGATATTCGATATTACTCCCGTAGGTATAATAGACATTTACCGCGGATTATGATATCGATATTTACTACGTATTGGTATAATAGACATTTTACTCGCGATTCGATATTCGAGTATTTACTCGCGTATTGGTATAATAGACATTTTACTCGCGGATTCGAATTCGATATTTACTCGCGTATTGGTATAATAGACTTTTACTCGCGGATTCGATATTCGATATTTACTCGCGTATTGGTATTATAGACATTTTACTTGCGGATTCGATAATTCGATATTTACTCGTGTATAGGTATAATAGACATTTTACTGACAGATTCGATATTCGATATTTACTCGCGTATAGGTATAATAGACATTTTACTTGCGGATTCGAAATTCGATATTTACTCGCGATTGGTATAATAGACATTTTACTGCGGATTCGATATTCGATATTACTCGCGTATTGGTATAATAGACATTTTACTTGCGGATTCGATATTCGATATTTACTCGCGTATAGGTATAATAGACATTTTACTGACAGATTCGATATTCGATATTTACTCGCGTATTGGTATAATAGACATTTTACTCGCGGATTCGATAATTCGATATTTACTTGCGTATTGGTATAATAACATTTTACTCGCGGATTTGATAATTCGATATTTACTCGTGTTAGTATAATAGACAATTTTTGACCAGATTCGATATCGATATTACTCGCGTATAGGTATAATAGACATTTTACTTGCGGATTCGAGAATTCGATATTTACTCCCGTATAGGTATAATAGACATTTTACTCTTGGATTCGAGAATTCGATATTTACTCGCGTATATGTATAATAAACATATTACTCGCGGATTCGAGAATTAGATATTTACTCGCTGACTGATGGTATAATAGCCATTTTACTCGCAGATTCGATAATTCCATATCTACTCACGTATAGGTATAATAGACATTTTACTCGCGGATTCGATATTCGATATTTACTCGCGTATTGGTATAACAGACATTTTACTCGCGGATTCAATATTCGATATTTACTCGCTTATAGGTATAATAGACATTTTACTCGCTTATTCGATATTCGATATTTACTCGCATATTGGTATAATAGACATTTTACTCGCGGATTCGATATTCGATATTTACTCGCTTATTGGTATAATAGACATTTTACTCGCGGATTCGATATTCGATATTTACTCGCGTATAGGTATAATAGACATTTTACTCGCGGATTCGATAATTTGATATTTACTCACGTATAGGTATTATAGACATTTACTCGCGGATTCGATAATTCGATATTTACTCGCGTATTGGATAATAGACATTTTCTCGCGGATTCGATATCATATTTAACTCGCGTATTGGATATAGACATTTTACTTGCGGATTCGGATATTCATATTTACTCGCGTATTGGTATTATAGACATTATACTTGCGATTCGATATTCTATATTTACTCGCGTATAGGTATAATAGACATTTACTCCGGATTCGATATTCGATATTTACTCGCGTATTTGTTAATAGACATTTTACTTGCGGATTCATATTCTATATTTACTCGCGTATAGGTATAATAACGATTTTACTCGCGGATTCGATATTCTATATTTACTTCGCGTATAGGTATAATAGACATTTTACTCGCGGATTCGAATTCGATATTTACTCGCGTATTGGTATATAGACATTTTACTCACGGATTCGATATCGATATTTACTCGCATATTGGTATAATAGAATTTACTCGCGGATCGATATTGATATTTACTCGGTATAGGTATAATAGACATTTTACTCGCGGATTCGATAATTCGATATTTACTCAGTATAGGAATTATAGACATTTTACTCGCGGACTTCGATAACAAGTCCAGAGACAAATGCGTTGGGAAAAGAACTTAAGGTGCCATAAGGGTTTAGCTATTGACAAGACACGGTCAATATTTAGGGCTACGATGGTAAAAATACTGGCGTACAAATTGCACATGGAAAGGTAATTGTAAAGTTTGCACAAAGTGGATCCAAACGGCCAATACGCTGTCCACATGGCAACAGCCTGCAGCGGCAAACTCAAGGAGAAAGCAAAATCCGCCGCAGCCAGGTTCAGAAACCAGATCTTGCATTTATGCTTCTTCATGATGAATCCGGAGACACCGATTACAGTCGCATTGCCGACCAGCCCCATGACGCAGGTTAGCACTGTTAGTACAAAACTTGTGTACTGAATAACCTCGGAGATTCCTACGAAGTCTGTGATTGAACAGTTTTCTCCAGGGATTATCTCGGGTTCCATCCTCTCAAACTGAAAATACAAAAACATCATAAGGTTTTCTGGTAACTAAAGTTTGTACATTTTATCTTGTCTTTTTCATCTGGCATCCAACTGCACTACATATAATGTCGCGGTCATAAATTAACGATCATTAAAGGGCCGGTATCGCTAAAAAGCAATACCACGCCTTTACAAATATGGCCCTATTTCCAAACATTTTTAAAAAACTTTTAGAAATCTCAAAAATACTACGTGAAATTTCAAAACAGGAAGTGCAAGAAGTTTCCGCTAACAGACCATCAGGGAGATTCAATAAAAGTTCTTATCGTTTAAAATGGTGCTAATTTATCCCCAACCAATCAGATGTTATTTAACATTTGAAAGCTAACATCTGATTGGTTGGGGCAAAATTAGCACCATTTTAAACGATAAGAACTTTTATTGAATCTCCCTGTATGTTATTTAAAGATTTTGGGCATTGGTACATGTTCCCGATATTATTCACCAGGTCCTTACAGTAACTTACCATTGCTTATTATACCTAAAATTTAAGCAGAACTTTTGGATTTTTTAACTCCCATTGACTTTAATGGGTCCGCTTGTGGATTTTTGAATTTTCAAATTTTCCCAAAAATCTGAATGGATTTTAGTGAGTTTGGCCATATCAAATCTGCAATTTATAACTAGAGACGTCCAAACTTCGCAAAATCCGGTCCGCTCAAGGATCCGCAAATTTAAATACCTTAAAAGTTACGAGTTTTCCCGTATTTTCGAAATTACATGAAAACTCGTAATTTCGAACATTTTCAAAAATACTAAAAATGTACCGCGACTCGGAAGTTCGGAAGGCGGAAAATCCGGAAAAATCCACCGTTCGCGAACGGGATAAATCCGCGGCGGATCCGGGTTCGGATCCGCGAACCGGCCATCCCTATTTATAACCTAAAACCATATAATTATTCTGAATACCAGAATAGCTTTAATACTCTAAATGCAGCCTGTATACTGGTGTCATTTTGGCGGGTAGACCTGTAAACTATAAACACTGTGGGCAGTGGCTATTGGGACTGTTCCAAACAAACTACAAATAGAAATAAAAAAAAAGAATTGCAGATTTTCACTTATATATATAGCTATGGTCCATTAATTTAGAAATTTAAGTTGCAGTAATATCAGATCCCAGTAGAGGGCACCACTGTAACGTTTTATTGGTGTCTGGGCTATAAAGTTACAACAATATTTATTTTTATTATATGTATTCATATAGGTGAAGGAAACACACAGACACACAGTAATAAATAAAGGAATGTGTAAAAGGTTTCTCCTATAGCAGTGAAAAGGAAATGTCTCTAAACTTATAATGTGCCATGGGTGTAAGAATTGAATGAATGAGAATAATAACATACATATCCAATGCTAGATTTAACAACGTAATGGAAACTAAACTTAGAAGGCCTGCCATGTTATATGTTATATCAGATGATATGGCTGAATAGAATAGTGGTGGCTCAGTGGTTAGCACTGATTCCTTGTATTGAGAGGTCCTGAGTTAGATTCCAGACTTGGACACATCTGCAAGGAGTTTGTATGTTCTCCCTGTGCTTGCGTGGGTTTCCTCCGGGCACTCCGGTTTCCCCCACAATCATAAAGACATACTGATAGGTTGTATGTGTAAATTAATGTGATTAGATTGTAAGCTCTTCGGGACAGGGCCTGATGTGAATGTATACATGTCATTGTAAAGAGCCACGGAACATGTTGGCATTATTTATAGCCACAAAAGTAATAATAATATTAAATCACATATGATAATGATAGAATTTATATTTCCCATTGTCAAGAGCTTCAAATAACATTTTAGATATTAAATTGGTAAATAAACAGAAGAATTGGATTATTTTGTTTTTCAGACAATGACAACTTTCCTAGGGAAACTAATCCACAGTGTAAGAGAATAATCATGCCCCTTCCAATTCTATTCATCCTCCCTGGGTAACCCCAGTCTATTCCTTGTACATCTTTCTCTATCCTGTCCTTGTGATGACTTGTACATCTAAATACTTCCACTGCTTCTGTTCTCCAGTCTCTCCAGCTATGCTGCCTTATAAATTATCTGTAGGTCCCTTTACCCCCTCCATGTGTCTTTAATTACACAAGATGAACCCCCCTACCTTAATTACATCTAGGTTTTCAGTTAGACAGATACTACTTCCCTTCTTGTATAAACCCATCTATTTGGGTCTTTAGAAATGTTCTTGTTTCTCAACATTCTTCTTTATTCTTCCTTTAGGTTTTGATCCAGTTGTACCAATACGAAGTAACTTGCCCTACAGTCTGAAAGGACTTACCTGGCCGTAGGGGGTTTCTAGCTGCATTGGTGGTTCCTTGGTTCAGAGACAGATTTGATCACTGAACGTGTGAATCTCTTTTCTCCACTGCCCAACTGTTCCTCTAAGTATCTGGTTTTCTTTGTTAAGGGTGTTAGTTATTCCCCTGAGTGTTTGGTAGATGGAAATGGTAATTCAACAGTTTGACTAAGTGGCTAAAGACGTCTTTGCTGTTCAGTAATTATCAGCTATTTGTCATAATGGAACTGAAGTTAATGGAGAGATTAATGAAAGTCTTAAGAAAATGATACAATATTATACCGTGATCTGCTTGGTTGGGAGATGGACCAAGTTCAGGTTTAATTAAGAATATTGGGCTATCTTGGTCTTTAATACCTACATGGTCCTTCAGCTTGAAACAGCTGTTTTATTTAGTAGGTATAATGATATTATTATTGTTATTATTATTCATATAATTATTACTATTGTTGTTAATATTAATATTATCATTAGTTCATATGGTTCATTATATTTTCAATTACCACTACACTGAATAAAATCCCTCATATTTTGGAATATTCTGTTTCAGTTTAACTATATAGCACGCATGCACCTAATGCACTCTGTAGATAAACTGAAACAGCAAGCGGTCGGGACCTTTCAGTGGGGCTGTGGTGGATTGCGTGAAAAGTAAATATCTTACATCTTCGTTTAGTTCAGCAGACACTGTTACTTCAGCCCTCCAGCTCAGCAGACACTGTTACTTCAGCCCTCCAGTTCACCAGACGCTTTTACTTCAGCCCTCCAGTCACAGACCTGTAAGCTCAGCCTTCCAGTTCAGCAGACACTGTTACTCAGCCCTCCAGTTTCACCAGACGCTGTTACTTCAGCCCTCCAGTTCACCAACACTGTTACTTCACCCTCCAGTTCACCAACGCTGTTACTTCAGCCCTCCAGTTCACCAGACACTGTAAGCTCAGCCGTCCAGTTCAGCAGACACTGTTACTTCAGCCCTCCAGTTCACCAGACGCTGTTAACATTTTACTGACATATTCGATATTCGATATTTACTCGCGTATTGGTATAATAGACATTTTACTCGCGGATTCGAGAATTCGATATTTACTCGCGTATAGGTATAATAGACATTTTACTCACGGATTTGATATTCGATATTTACTCACGTATTGGTATAATAGACATTTTACTCACGGATTCGATATTCGATATTTACTCGCGTATTGGTATAATAGACATTTTACTCACGGATTCGATATTCGATATTTACTCGCGTATTGGTATAATAGACATTTTACTCACAGATTCGATATTCGATATTTACCCACGTATTGGTATAATAGACATTTTACTCGCAGATTTGATATTCGATATTTACTCGCATATTGGCATAATAGACATTTTACTCTCATATTCGATAATTCGATATTTACTCGCGTATTGGTATAATAGACATTTTACTCACAGATTCGATATTCGATATTTACTCGCGTATTGGTATAATAGACATTTTACTTGCATATTCGATATTCGATATTTACTCGCGTATTGGTATAATAGACATTTTACTCATGGATTCGATATTCGATATTTACTCACGTATTGGTATAATAGACATTTTACTCGCGGATTCGAGAATTCGATATTTACTCGCGTATTGGTATAATAGACATTTTACTTGCATATTCGATATTCGATATTTACTCGCGTATAGGTATAATAGACATTTTACTCGCGGATTTGATAATTCAATATTTACT
>CM033476.1:13081450-13312374 GCA_019447015.1 Hymenochirus boettgeri | reverse complement strand
TACATATGGATGATGGATAGATAGAAGATAGATAGATAGATAGATAGATAGATGATAGACAGATAGATAGATAGATAGATAGATAGATAGATAGATGAGATAGATAGATGATGATAGATAGATAGATAGTATAGGTAGAGAGATTAGATAGATAGATAGATGATAGATATATAGATAGCAGTGTTAGATAGATAGATAGATAGATAGATAGATAGATAGATAGATAGATAGATAGATAGCAAGCAAGTTAGATAGATAGATAGTATAGATAGATAGATGTTAGATGTATAGATAGATAGATAGATCAATAGATATAGGTAGAAAGATAGGATAGATAGATGGATAATGGATAGATTGATAGATTAGATAGATAGATAGATATAGATAGATAATAATAGATAGATAGATAGATAGATATAGATAGATGGATAGTAGATAGATAGATAGATAGATAGATAGATAAGATTAGATAGATAGATAGATAGATAATAGATAGATAGATCGATAGATAGATAGATAGTATAAATGGATAGATGATAGATTAGATAGATAGATAGATAGATAGATAGATAGATAGATAATAGATAGGTAGATAGATAGATAGATAGATAGATAGATAGTAGATAGATGATAGATAGCTTGAGAAAGGTCTGAGACCAAAGACCAAAACGTCGCTATCTGTTTGCTTCTTATAGAATAAAAGTTAGATTTTTTCAACAAGTCCTGAGAGTGCTCTACTGTTACTATGGTTGGATAGATAGATGATAGATAGATAATGATAGATAGATAGATAGATAGATAGATAGATAAGTGATGGAGAGATTGATAGATAGATAGATAATACATGGATAGCCTGAAACGTATTAAGGATAAGTGCACTGTAAAATCATTTATGTTCATTTGGAAGCTGTAGCTTTAATGGATCTCTTTGCAGAGGCATCTCAGAGGGGCGGAGCTTAACATTCGGCAAACCAGTAACAAGATGTCAGCAACATTCAAGGCACAAAGCTTGGCTCTGGAGGGCATGGGTAAAAAAAAAATATGGCAACAGTATTTTTCTCTTTGTTCCATTCACAAAATACCATAGTATGCTGTCAGTGTGACAGCTTACTATGGGGTCGAGACGCCTATCTCAAGAGATCCATTCACAAATAGAGCAGGAGCACCCTGGTGGTCGAGTGTAGGTATTGCATTGTGATCAGCTGTTTGATCACATTTCGCTACCTGCTATTTAGTAAGCTGTCACACTGACGGGTTACTAATATTACTATAGTATTATTAGCCTTTGCTAGACTTAGAAAAATTTAAAAGCACTGATTAGGTGATTAGTTCTGATCTTGCCAGTGGAGAAAAAGTGAACTAGAGGGCTGACCTAACAGTGTCTGAACTGGAGGGCTGGACCTAACAATGTCTGATTAAACTAGAGGGCTGATCTAGCATTGTCTGGTAAACTGGAGTGCTGGTCTAATAGTGTCTGGTGAACTGGGCTACCTAACAGTGTCTGGAGACAGGAGGGCTACCTAACAGTGTCTGGAGAACTGGAGGGCTGACCCAACAGTGTCTGGAGTACAGGAGGCTGAAGTAACAGTGTTTGCTGAAACTGGATGGCTGAGAATACAGTGTCTGGTGAACTGGAGGGCTGACCTAACAGTGTCTGGAGAACGGGAGGGGTGAAGTAACAGTGTCTGCTGAACTGGAGGGCTGAGCTTACAGTGTCTGCTGAACTGGAGGGCTGAGCTTACAGTGTCTGTGAACTGGAGGGCTGAAGTAACAGCGTCTGTTGAACTGGAGGGCTGAAGTAACAGTGTTTTCTGAACGGAGGGCTGAGCTTACAGTTCTGGTGAACTGGAGGGCTGAAGTAACACTTCTGTGAACTGGAGGGCTGAAGTAACAGTGTCTGGTGAAACTGGAGGGCTGAACAACAGCGTCTGGTGAACTGGAGGGCTGAAGTAACACGTGTCTGGAACTGGAGGGCTGACCAACAGCGTCTGTGAACTGGAGGGCTGAAGTACAGTGTCTGCTGAACTGGAGGCTGAGCTTACAGTGTCTGGGAACTGGAGGGCTTAAAGTAACAGCGTGGTGAACTGGAGGGCTGAAGTACAGCGTCTGGTGAACTGGAGGGCTGAAGTAAACAGTGTCTGGTGAACTGGTGGCTGAAGTACAGTGTCGGGTGAACGGTAGCTGAAGTAACAGCGTCTGTTGAACTGGAGGCTGAAGTAACAGGTGTCTGCTGAACTGGAGGGCTGAGCTTACAGTGTCTGGTGAACTGGAGGGCTGAAGTAACAGCGTCTGGTGAACTGGAGGGCTGAAGTAACAGTGTCGGTGAACTGGAGGGCTGAAGTAACAGCGTCTGGTGAACTGGAGGGCTGAAGTAACAGTGTCGCTGAACTGGACGGCTGAGCTTACAGTGTCTGGTGAACTGGAGGGCTGAAGTAACAGCGTCTGGTGAACTGGAGGCTGAAGTAACAGCATCTGGTGAACTGGATGGCTAGAGTAACAGTTCTGGTGAGACTGAGGGCTGAACCAACAGCGTCTGGTGAACTGGAGGGCGAAGTAACAGTGTCTGCTGAACTGGAGGGCTGACTACAGTGTCTGGGGAACTGGAGGGCTGAAGTAACAGCGTCTGTGTGAACTGGAGGGCTGAAGTAACAGCGTCGGTGAAACTGGAGGGCTGAAGTAACAGTGTCTGGTGAACTGGTGGGCTGAAGTTAACAGTGCGTGTGAACTGGAGAGGCTGAAGTAACAGCGTCTGTTGAACTGGAGGGCTGAAGTAACAGTGTCTGCTGAACTGGAGGGCTGAGCTTACAGTGTCTGGTGAACTGAGGGCTGAAGTAACAGCGTCTGGTGAACTGGAGGGCTGAAGTAACAGTGTCTGGTGAACTGGAGGGCTGAAGTAACAGCGTCTGGTGAACTGGAGGGCTGAAGTAACAGTGTCTGCTGAACTGGACGGCTGAGCTTACAGTGTCTGGTGAACTGGAGGGCTGAAGTAAACAGCGTCTGGTGAACTGGAGGGCTGAAGTAACAGCATCTGGTGAACTGGAGGGCTGAAGTAACAGTGTCTGCTGAGCTGGAGGGCTGAAGTAACAGTGTCTGCTGAACTAAACGAAGATGTAAGATATTTACTTTCACGCAATCCACCACAGCCCCACTGAAAGGTCCACCGCTTGCTGTTTCAGTTTATCTACAGGTGCATTAGGTGCATGCGTGCTATATAGTTAAACTGAAACAGAATATTCCAAATATGAGGGATTTTATTCAGTGTAGTGGTAATTGAAAATATAATGAACCATTGAACTAATGATAATATTAATATTAACAACAATAGTAATAATTATATGAATAAAATAACAATAATAATCATTATACCTACAAATAAAACAGCTGTTTCAAGCTGAAGGACCATGTAGGTTATTAAAGACCAAGATACGCCAATATTCTTAATTAAACCTGAACTGGTCCATCTCCAACCAAGCAGACTCACGGTATAATATTGTATCATTTTCTTAAGACTTTCATTAATCTCTCCATTAACTTAGTTCCATTATGACAAATAGCTGATAATTACTGAACAGCAAAGACGTCTTAGCCACTTAGTCAAACTGTTGAATTACCATTTCCATCTACCAAACACTCAGGGGAATAACTAACACCCTTAACAAAGAAAACCAGATACTTAGAGGAACAGTTGGACAGTGGAAAAGAGATTCACACGTTCAGTGATCAAATCTGTCTCTGAACCAAGAACCACCAATGCAGCTAGAAACCCCTACGGCCAGGTAGTCCTTTCAGACTGTAGGGCAAGTATACTTCGTATTGGTACAACTGGATCAAACCTAAAGGAAGAATAAAGAAGAATGTTGAGAAACAAGAACATTCTAAAGACCCAATAGATGGGTTTATACAAGAAGGGAAGTAGTATCTGTCTAACTGAAAACCTAGATGTAATTAAGGTAGGGGGTTCATCTTGTGTAATTAAAGACACATGGAGGGGGGTAAAGGGACCTACAGATAATTTAATAAGGCAGCATAGCTGGAGAGGCTGGAGAACAGAAGCAGTGGAAGTATTTAGATGTACAAGTCATCACAAGGACAGATGAGAAGATGTACAAGGAATGAGACTGGTTCCCAGGGAGGATGAATAGAATTGGAAGGGGCATGATTATTCTCTTACACTGTGGATTAGTTTCCCTAGGAAAGTTGCCATTGTCTGAAAAACAAAATAACTCCAATTCTTCTTTTTTATTTACCAATTTAATATCTAAAATGTTATTTGAAGCTCTTGACAATGGGAAATAAATTCTATCATTATCATATGTGATTTAATATTATTATTACTTTTGTGGCTATAAATAATGCCAACATCTTCCGTGGCTCTTTACATGACATGTATACATTCACATCAGGCCCTGTCCCGAAGAGCTTACAATCTAATCACATTAATTTACACATACAACCTATCAGTATGTCTTTATGATTGTGGGGGAAACGGAGTGCCCGGAGAAACCCACGCAAGCACAGGGAGACATAAAACTCCTGCAGATGTGTCCAAGTCTGGAATCTAACTCAGGACCTCTCAATACAAGAATCAGTGCTAACCACTGAGCCACCACTATTCTATTCAGCCATATCATCTGATATAACATATACATGGCAGGCCTTCTAAGTTTAGTTCCATTACGGTGTTAAATCTAGCATTGGATATGTATGTTATTATTCTCATTCATCAATTCTTACACCCATGGCACATTATAAGTTTAGAGACATTTCCTTTTCACTGCTATAGGAGAAAACCTTTTACAACATTCCTTTTTATTGATTACTGGTGTCTGTGTGTTCCTTCACCTATATGAATACATATAATAAAAAATATTGTTGTAACTTTATAGCCCAGACACCATTAAAACGTTACAGTGGTGCCCTCTACTGGGATCTGATATTACTCTGCAACTTAAATTTCTAAATTAATGGACCATAGCTATATATATAAGTGAAAATCTCAATCTTTTTTTTATTTCTATTTGTAGTTTGTTTGGAACAGTCCCAATAGCCACTGCCCAAAGTGTTTTATAGTTTACAGGTCTACCCGCCAAAATGACACCAGTATACAGGCTGCATTAGAGTATTAAAGCTATTCTGGTATCAGAATAATATATGGTTTAGGTTATAATAGGGTGGCCGGTCGGCGGATCCGAACCCGGATCCCCGCGATTTATCCCGTTCGCGAACGGGGATTTTTCCGGATTTTCCGCCTTCCGAACTTCGAGTCGCGGTACATTTTTAGTATTTTTGAAAATGTTCGAAATACGAGTTTTCAGTAATTTCGAAAATACGGGAAAACTCGTAATTTTAAGGTATTTAAATTTGCGATCCTTAGCGGACCGGATTTTGCGAAGTTTGGACGTCTCTAGTTATAAATTGCAGATTTGATATGGCCAAAACTCACTAAATCCATTCAGATTTTTGGGAAAATTTGAAAATTCAAAAATCACACAGCGACCCATTAAAGTCAACGGAGTTAAAAAATCCAAAAGTTCTGCTTAATTTTTAGTATATAAGCAATGGTAATACTGTAAGGACCTGGTGAATAATATCGGGAACATGTACCAATGCCCAAATCTTTAAATAACATACAGGGAGATTCAATAAAAGTTCTTATCGTTTAAAATGGTGTCTAATTTTGCCCCACCATCAGATGTTAGCTTTCAAATGTTAATAACATCTGATTGGTTGGGGATAAATTAGCACCATTTTAAACATAAGAACTTTTATTGAACCTCCTGATGGTCTTTAGCGGAAACTTCTTGCACTTCCTGTTTTGAAATTTCACGTAGGATTTTGAGATTTCTAAAATTTTTAAAAATGTTGGAAATAGGGCCATATTTGTAAAGGCGTGGTATTGGCTTTTTAGCGATACCGGCCCTTTTAATGATCGTTAATTTATACCGCGACATATATGTAGTGTCAGTTGGATGCCAGATGAAAAAGAGCAAGAATAAATTACAACTTTAGTTACCAGAAACCTTATGATGTTTTTGTATTTTCAGTTGAGAGGATGGAACCCGAGATTAATCCCTGGAAAAACTGTTCAATCACAGACTTCGTAGAATCTCCGAGGTTATTCAGTACACAAGTTTTGTACTACAGTGCTAACCTGCGTCATGGGGCTGGTCGGCAATGCGACTGTAATCGGTGTCTCCGGATTCATCATGGAAGAGCATAAATGCAAGATCTGGTTTCTGGAACCTGGCTGCGGCGGATTTTTGCTTTCTCCTTGAGTTTGCCGCTGCAGGTGTTGCCATGTGGACAGCGTATTGGCAGTTTGGATCCACTTTGTGCAAACTTTACAATTACCTTTCCATGTGCAATTGGTACGCCTATATTTTACCATGTAGCCCTAAATATTGACCGTTGTCTTGTCAATGTCTACCCTTAGGCACCTTAAGTTCTTTTCCCAACGCATTTGTCTCTGGACTTGCGCGTTGATTTGGGCCTTGACGTCCCTCTGTAGCCTCCCAGTATTATTTCTAAGCGACGAACATGTATACGATAACAAAACCGAATGCAGAAATGATCAGCGTTGACAATGGAACAGGAAACTCCACCGTTGGCTGAAGAAACCCAATATAAATACGAGGAGATGACCCAATGGGGGAATTCAACTACAGAGGGTTTACGAATTCTGACTCAATATCTATATCTATTGCAAAAGCCAATGGGTGGTGCCAAAGTGATCTGCTGATGTAGTGTATCTGGTAGAATGTACTTTAATTCCCTGTCTAGTGATTGGCTATATTCTCCCACTGGGGGTCATTGGTGTTCTCTAACATACTATGGCCTTGCAAGGAAGAAGATCACAGGCAATGAAGTCGCCCAGACGTACAAATTGTAATTGCAATAATCCTTTTCTTTCTCTTGACTTGGACTCCGCTGGGATCGTGAAATGATCTTATGATTGCTTTAAGGAGACTGGACACTGCGCTGGTATTAAAGATCTATGCGATGATGGCCCATTCTGTCAGCATAGCTAATATGAAGTTGTTGTTTAAATCTATCATAAGTCTTGGCGCGGCAGCAAAGTTAGGGGGACGCGCTCACTCATTTTCTGAGCAGTACCAGAGCCACGTTCTCCATGGTTCGTACTCTTCAAAAACCCAAGGAAAGTAATCCTGTAACGACATCGTAGACTTTACCACTCAGGCAGGAGAATTTCTTACAAGTAATGCTTAATATATAGGAAAGGGGAAAGCGTGAAAAAGCTTCGATACTACATGGATTGAGCGTTTACAGTTTAATGTGGAGTTTATGGTTCTATCCCTATTTACGCCGCTACAATAATTATCATTATAGTTCAGAAACACTTAGCACACCGCTGTTGGCTTGCTGGCAGACAATAGATAGGTGCGTCCCTCCGCTCTCTACTCCACGAGCTTAGATAATTCCAGAACAAAGATGCAAACGAGGGAGCACACTATTGTGTAGAATCAAACCATGTCCCTTCTAGGGACATTGTAGTCCCGAAACGTTTGTTGTTCACAATAAATTGTTGATTCTACACATATAGTGTGCTCCCTCGTTTGCATCTTTGTTTTACAATAATTATCATCAGTTTACTTGGCATGTCGGGATAGTTATTAACTCACACAGTGGCTGCAAATAAATCAACCCAGGTTTACCTTGCTTTCTTTTTTTAATTGCCCTGGCTCTATGATTATGGTGGCATAACAAAAAAAAGAATTCAGGGAATACTTTAAAGGCAAGTCCAGCTCCAAAATACATTTATATACAGGTAAATCACCCCCCAAACCCTAAACGGTAATAGTTTGAAATGTGAAAGGTGTAAGTCTAACCTGAAAATCCTGCCGAGTCCTGTTTCCCCTGTTTCTGCTTCCTGGTTCTTCCAGTTAGTAACTGTCATTATCTATCTATCTATCTAACTCTGCTATCTATCTATCTATCTATCTATCTATCTATCTATCTATCATCTATCTATCTATCTATCTATCTATCTATCTATCTATCTGTCTGTCTATCATCTATCTATCTATCTATCTATCTTCTATCTATCCATCTATCCATCTATCCATCTATCCATCTATCTATCTATCTATCTATCTATCTATCTATCCATCTATCCATCTATCTATCTATCTATTATCTATCATCTATCTATCTATCTATCTATCATCTATCTATCATCTATCTATCATCTATCAAAGAGAGCTTTATTGGCAGGATCAATTTACATTTTGACATTGCCAAAGCAAATGAAAAAGGGAACTGCACCCTATACACTGTGTCCACCAAGACCGTCTCTGTAGATTAATTCTATATACTGTAGTAAAATCTGTGTCTGTGCCCTTAATGTGTAATGTAGAATAAATCTCTTCTGAAGATAAGAGTAAACAAATTCTTTACCAAGCCTTTTGATCAGTTCATATAAGATCCAGTAGATGGCATGAGATCCCCTGTAAAGAAAAATATAAAAATATGACTAAATAACAATCTATCAGTGGATCTTATATGAACTGATCCAATGGCTTGGTAAAGAATCTATATTCATAAACCCACGGTATTGTAAGTTAGCAATACCGTGCGTTATCTCTAATGTATGAACGCGGTACGGTATAACCGCTAAAGATCGTTAATTAGCGAACGTTCGGTCGCAGAATACTAGTAAACTACCACAATGGTATTCTTTGGGGATCATATATCTATGATCGCGTTATTGTAGATTACGATCGCCTTTATAACTAGGGCCCAAAATATTTTATTGTACACATATAATAATTGATTGATTAACTTTATGATATCTATAATTGATATATTATGATCGATTTAATTAAGAAGATTATTTATTGTAAATTACACTTATATTGCACTATGATGTCACTATAAATTGTCACTATGATGTCACTATAAATTGTCTGCACTTGTGTAGTTTTGGTCACACAAACTCCACAAAAACGTTGTAAATGATTTCAGCACTACAATAAACAGAGATGGCCGAACTTTCGAAAGTTCAGTCCGTTTTCGAACTTTCAAACGTCCGGCCGCGGGATTGTATCGGCCATTCGGCAATCCGCGAGCAACCGTTTTCATGAATCTCTGGCCGTTCGGGGATTTTCGGAAGCAGCCGTTCGAGGCCTGACGAATGTTCGAATATCCTTGTTTATACGAGAATTCTCAAATATTCGGTTTTTTGAAAATAGTCCCGCTAGTCCGAAAACACAAACTAGTTCGAACCAGAACTAGTTTGAATAGATCAAGTTTGTACGAACTCATTAAGTTCAGCTCGAACTCGGGTTCAAGTTCTAGTTCTAGTCCATCCCTAATAATAAATAATTTTTGGTTAAATGCAATTGATTTGAGTGTGTCTCCCTCCTATTCTATTCATATAATACTTACCTGACATGGAACAGACTTCAGGGAGAGCACCTCATCTTAAGCTAGGTACACACCTAGAGATTTTTCCTCCCGACCGACCATTCAATACTTTTGACCGGTCGGCCAGGAGGAAGGACTGTCGGTCGTGGCAAAAGCAGCCACATCCGACAGTTACCGCGACCGATCGTGTGGTCCATAGAGGACCGCATGATCGGATGAGGTTTTCCACCATGTCCGATCGTCCTTTCGTCCGAACGATCAGTCGGACATGGCGGCATTCGGATGCGATAATTTCGGTCCGATTGACCAATACACTGAACTATCGGCCGAAAATTAACGAAAATACAACCAGAGACCATTTTCGAGTTTCTGATTGTATTTTCAAAAATCGAACGTTCGCGGCTATTTTCGATCATTTTTGAACGTTCAAGGCTATTTTCGAACAATTATTGAAAATTCGTTGCGGTTTCGGATTTTCAGATCTTCAGGGTTTTCCCAAGATCTGGGAACGTGAAAACGGAACAAAACTAGTGAATTTCAGCCATCTCTAGCCATGACTTGGTTTCTTATGATGTTCTTGGGGCAGCCATGGACTTTAAATTGCTAAAGTTAGTGTGCAGACATCCTTCTAAACAAGTCATAATGATCTGCAGCTAGAAGGCTTCAAGTCCTTATTGTAATTATCTGTTCCACTACCGTTGGAGAAATCCCCCGACGGTCTTCGTATTGTAATACCAGCCAATCAGAGGGCTGCTTGTACAGTAATTAGTTTTGCTGTTTTCATGAGTTTTTTTAGTTTGTTTTCAGGATTTCATGAGTTTATGGCAATGCTGATCATTAACTGGGAATTAACATGATACCCATGGAATTCTAGTCTCGTACACGCGTGATGTACGAACACGTAACAAACGTCTGTTCCAGAAGATAATCAACCATGTGTGCGCTCACCCTGGCGACGTTCGGCCATCCTCCGTTACGATGAACAGTGCCCAAGCCAACGCATACATGTGTGTGCGACTATCGGGCAAAACAGCCTTTCCACACGGGTGTTTCTTACACTTGGGGTTCCATCATTTCGGATGTGTGTTTGGACCCTAAGGCTGGGTACACACCAGCAAATATTTCCAGCCGATAGTGCCGTGGAAATATCTGATGGTCCTAATCGGATGAACGGGCGATCGGGTCTGCATGTGTTCCTTCAATCCAGCACACATTTTGTTTAGGAGCAGTATCCCCCCTCCCTCTTTTAACAACTCCCACTTCCATCTGACCTGACTTTTTCCCACAAACCAACTGTCAAGCCTGCACACAGCATACAGCATTCCAACTGTCAAAACTCTGACACCATTCCAGCTACAGTAAAACTGCTCACAGAAGAATAGTTTTGGAGAGGAAGGAACTTGATTGACAGTTGCAATAAGAAGTTTTAGATTGGAAATAGGGGGCAGATCAACAAAAAAATGATCCAGTGGTGGTTGGAAAGAATTATAGTTTCCAGTTATAGTCAATTTAAAATAACCTATTTTTCGGTATAGATGCACTTTAAACACCACTGGCACTGGAAGTTTCACCATAAATGTAAAGTTAGACCTGCAGGAAAGGACCAAATAAACTTTTGTTTTGTACATTAAACATGTTTTATCTGTTACAGGTTTTATCTCTTTAAATCACAACCTCACAAAAGAAAAAATAGAAAGTCACTTGTGCTTGAATACCATGATTTATACACTGAATTTACCATTCATTTATCATTTATTATTCATTTATACATTGTGCTGGCCCCTCAATATCCCAGAATTGATAAACACCCTGTAATCCCCACTATACTGTATATGTCCTATCTACTGAGTCTTATGTATCGTTTCTTACTGTGCTGAAAGAGGGAACTGCACCCTATATACTGTGTCCACTAAGACCGTCTCTGTAGATTAATTCTATACACTGTATATCTATAGATTTATTTACATGTATAAGGATGTATACGGTATGTAATGATATTTATTTACATGTATATGATGTATATGTAATGATATTTATTTACATGTATAGGATGTATATGTAATAGTATTTATTTACATGTATAGGATGTATATGTAATAGTATTTATTTACATGTATAGGATGTATATGTAATAGTATTTATTTACATGTATAGGATGTACATGTAATGATATTTATTTACATGTATAGGATGTATATGTAATGATATTTATTTACATGTATAGGATGTATATGTAATGATATTATTTGACTGTATAGGCATGTATATGTATATATTTATTTACATGTATAGGATGTATATGTAATAGTATTTATTTTACATGTATAGGATGTAATGTAATAGTATTTTTTACATGTATAGGATGTATATGTAATGATATTTATTTACATGTATAGGATGTATATGTAATAGTATTTATTTACATGTATAGGATGTATATGTAATGATATTTATTTACATGTATAGGATGTATATGTAATGATATTTATTTACATGTATAAGGATGTATATGTAATAGTATTTATTTACATGTATAGGATGTATATGTAATAGTATTTATTTACATGTATAGGATGTATATGTAATTATATTTTACATGTATAGGATGTATATGTAATGATATTTATTTACATGTATAGGATGTTGCGTAATTCCCCATTTCCTCTCTAAATTGTTTTGATAACTGATAAGAGCTAAAGATGAAATATACAAATATAATTGATCAATACCCTTCATTCCCCTCCCCTAGTTGGATTAAATTGATGTTGAACTCCCGAGGGGGGACAAACCGTAGACAGATCCAACAAGTTCCTTTAATTCCTGGGTCCCATTGCTGTTGAGGTTACGTTCCCTTCATTGTGACATTGTAGATTTCAACTGCAAAGAAATTATTTTTTTTTATGAGAAAAAATTGTCTCAATTCTATGAGTCTATGATGTTCCTTCAAACCTACGATGGACCTTCTAGTCTATGATGTTCCTTCAAACCTACGATGGACCTTCAAGTCTACGTTGGACCTCCTAGTTTATTATGCATCTTCTGTGAACTGAGACCACATACAGGTGGATTGTTCTAGATCAGGAGATGTTACAGCTATTGGTCTTGTTCATGGGGGGTTTGTGGCTTCCTGCATCAGGAACAGTCTCTCGCCGCCTCCTCAGCGCCGGGCTTATCCGACTGGGCAGGTTGACTTCCCTCAGAAGTTCTCTGAACACTTCATTCACATTTAAATTCTCCTTTGCTGACGTTTCCAATAGTCGGTGGTTCCAGTCCAATTCCACCGTGGTCAGAGCTTCCTCCCAAGACACTTTCGGATCTCCTGCTGAGTCCTTTTTGTTTGCCACCACCACGATGGGGGGACTTTTATCCCCCTTTGTCTCCAGGATCTCCTCCCGCAAACGTTTCACATTTTCAAAGGATTCTGGGTCGTCCACGGTGTAGATTAAAGCGAACGCATCGCCGCTTTGCATGTTGAGTTTTCTCATGGCCGGAAACTCGTAACTCCCGCTGGTATCCAGTATCTCAATCTTCACCTGCGTCCCGCACGTGGCCTCGTATTCTGTGCTGTGCAGCTCCTCCACCGTACGCCTATGTTTAGGGTCAAAGGCGTCCAGCAGAAAACGGCGAATGAGCGAGGTCTTTCCCACCCCGGCAGATCCCAGGAACACTATTCGGACTTGTCTCTTTTCCTTGATGGACAGTGACATGTCTGTAGTAGGGCCGGGCACACACAAGCTGCTGTTTCTAAGAATGAGCAACCTGATGATTTGGAGTCTGACAGCAGCATGTGAATTCCGCCCCTTGTTCTCCACTATTTATTCAGATTTTGCTGTGTGATGCGGGCAGAAGTTCGTCCAATCAAATGCTTTCCCCTCTAGCTGGATGTAGAGGAGGGGGGGACTCTTCATTCGGTGTTTGTGTCAATGCAATGGGGGGGCTTTAACCCCTTCATCTCTGAATAACCAAGAAAAGATAAAATCCCCTGAATGAAACCAACATTGTTCGTGCAGCTTCATTCCTGGGCTGATGTGACGTCCCTCTGTGCTGGGGACCAGAGATAAGACAATGATTTTATTCCTACATGTAATGTTAATGTTTCCCTATCCCTGACATGTCCGTACTAAGGAACCAAGTACAGTTACCCAATGTGTAAGGCAATAGACTGTCTGATATTACCAAGCAGTCTATAGAACAAGGGTCAGTATTTTTTTTTTGATCTGGTTGATTGGAAATATTGAGCTGTGTATGCCAGGATTAAGATACAGGTGGGTACACAGAGGATGGCAATGTGATTGGCCTGTGTATGGGCATCCAATCAACCTATCCCGATACAGAGAAAGCCATTCAGGGTAGTGTACGGATCAATGACCGCGCGCCCATACACATGTGATTCTTGGCTGGAACTTTTGGTAGGTGTACGGAGCTTAAGGCTGGGTACACACAGGCAGATTCCTGTGCCCGTTCGGTCGAGGGTCGTTCGTTGATCTGCATGACGAATCGATGAACGACCCCGCCACCGAACGCATACACATAGGCGATTCTCCTGAACTGCTGCTTATCTGAGACCTGAATGGGTCTGAGCTGCTATTGTGTGAATGAAAGAGTTTTATCAGCCTAAACCAGAGACCAGGAGCTGAGAGTTTATCAGAGGAGAAAGAGAAGTGTGATCAGACCTGTCACAATCACGGCCATTGATGGAGATGGAGATTCAACCTGAAAAGGAACTGTGTATTTTACTATTAGTACAAAAACCAACGCAGCCCCTAGTGTGTAGCCTGGAACCAGAGGATTATACCAACCCATATAATCCAGAACCGTGTCTTTAAATAACTAACCAATCACTGCTCAATCGGACCAATACCCAGAACCATGTCTTTATTAAATAACTAACCAATCACTGATCAGTCGGACCAATACCCAGAACCATGTCTTTAAATAACTAACCAATCACTGATCAGTCGGACCAATACCCAGAACCATGTCTTTATTAAATAACTAACCAATCACTGCTCAATCGGACCAATACCCAGAACCGTGTCTTTAAATAACTAACCAATCACTGCTCAATCGGACCAATACCCAGAACTGTGTCTTTAAATAACTAACCAATCACTGCTCAATCGGACCAATACCCAGAACCATGTCTTTAAATAACTAACCAATCACTGATCAATCGGACCAATACCCAGAACTGTGTCTTTATTAAATAACTAACCAATCACTGCTCAATCGGACCAAACCCCCAGAACTGTGTCTTTAAAATAACTAACCAATCACTGCTCAATCGGACCAATACCCAGAACCATGTCTTTATAACTAACCAATCACTGATCAATCGGACCAATACCCCAGAACTGTGTCTTTATTAAATAACTAACCAATCACTGCTCAATCGGACCAATACCCAGAACCGTGTCTTTAATAACTAACCAATCACTGATCAATCTGACCATACCCAGAACCATGTCTTTATTAAATAACTAACCAATCACTGCTCAATCGGACCAATACCCGAACCGTGTCTTTAATAACTAACAATCACTAATCAATCTGAACAATACCCAGACCCATGTCTTTAAATAACTAACCAATCACTGATCTATCGACCAATCACCCAGAACCATGTCTTTAATAACTAACCAATCACTGATCAATCGGACCAATACCCAGAACCAGGTCTTTTATTAATAAACTAACCAATCACTGCTCAATCGAACCAATACCAGAACCGTGTCTTTAAATAACTAACCAATCACTATCAATCTGACCAATACCCAGACCATGTCTTTAAATAACTAACCAATCACTGATCTATCGGACCAATACCCAGAACCGTGTCTTTAAATACCTACCAATCACTGATCATCGGACCAATACCCAGAACGTGTCTTTATAAATACTAACCAATCACTGCTCAATCGGACCAATACCCAGACCATGTCTTTAATAACTAACCAATCACTATCAATCGGACCAATCCCAGAACCAATGTCTTAATAACTAACCAATCACTATCAATCTGAACCAATACCCAAACCATGTCTTTAAATAACTAACCAATCACTGCTCAATCGGACCAATACCCAGAACCATGTCTTTAAATAACTAACCAATCACTGATCTCGGACAATACCCAGAACTGTGTCTTATTAAATAACTAACCAATCACTGCTCATCGGACCAAACCCAGAACCGTGTCTTTAAATAACTAACCAATCACTGATCAATCTGACCAATACCCAGAACCTGTCTTTAATAATAACTAACCAATCACTGCTCAATCGGACCAATACCCGAACCGTGTCCTTAAATAACTAACCAATCACTAATCAATCTGACCAATACCCAGAACCATGTCTTAATACTAACCAACAGCTGATCTATCGGACCAATACCCAGAACCATGTCTTTAAATAACTAACCAATCACTGATCAATCGGACCAATACCCAGAACCATGTCTTTATTAAATAACTAACCAATCACTGCTCAATCGGACCAATACCCAGAACCGTGTCTTTAAATAACTAACCAATCACTAATCAATCTGACCAATACCCAG
Organism: Hymenochirus boettgeri; assembly: GCA_019447015.1. Lineage (NCBI taxonomy): Eukaryota > Metazoa > Chordata > Amphibia > Anura > Pipidae > Hymenochirus > Hymenochirus boettgeri. Next base: position 13,296,429 of record CM033476.1, on the reverse strand, counting down.
AACCATGTCTTTAAATAACTAACCAATCACTGATCTATCGGACCAATACCCAGAACGTGTCTTTAATAACTACAATCACTAATCAATCTGAACATACCCAGACATGTCTTTTAAATAACTAACCAATCACTGATCTATCGACCAATACCCAGAACCGTGTCTTTAAATAACTAACCAATCACTGATCAATCGGACCAATACCCAGAACCATGTCTTTATTAATAAACTAACCAATCACTGCTCATTCGACCAATACCAGAACCGTGTCTTTAAATAACTAACCAATCACTAATCAATCTGACCAATACCCAGAACCATGTCTTTAAATACTAACCAATCACTGATCTATCGGACCAATACCCAGAACTGTCTTTAAATACTAACCAATCACTGATCTATCGGACCAATACCCAGAACGTGTCTTTATAAATAACTAACCAATCACTGCTCAATCGGACCAATACCCAGAACTCTGTCTTTAATAACTAACCAATCACCTATCAATCGACCAATACCCAGCCTATGTCTTAATAACTAACCAATCACTAATCAATCTGACCAATACCCAAACCTGTCTTTAAATAACTAACCAATCACTGCTCAATCGGACCAATACCCAGAACATGTCTTTAAATAACTAACCAATCACTGATCATCGGACAATACCCAGAACTGTGTCTTATTAAATAACTAACCAATCACTGCTCAATCGGACCAATACCCAGAACCGTGTCTTTAAATAACTAACCAATCACTGATCAATCTGACCAATACCCAGAACCATGTCTTTATTAAATAACTAACCAATCACTGCTCAATCGGACCAATACCCAGAACCGTGTCTTTAAATAACTAACCAATCACTAATCAATCTGACCAATACCCAGAACCATGTCTTTAAATAACTAACCAATCACTGATCTATCGGACCAATACCCAGAACCATGTCTTTAAATAACTAACCAATCACTGATCAATCGGACCAATACCCAGAACCATGTCTTTATTAAATAACTAACCAATCACTGCTCAATCGGACCAATACCCAGAACCGTGTCTTTAAATAACCAATCACTAATCAATCTGACCAATACCCAGAACCATGTCTTTAAATAACTAACCAATCACTGATCTATCGGACCAATACCCAGAACCGTGTCTTTAAATAACTAACCAATCACTGATCTATCGGACCAATACCCAGAACTGTGTCTTTATTAAATAACTAACCAATCACTGCTCAATCGGACCAATACCCAGAATCATGTCTTTAAATAACTAACCAATCACTAATCAATCTGACCAATACCCAGAACCATGTCTTTAAATAACTAACCAATCACTAATCAATCTGACCAATACCCAGAACCATGTCTTTAAATAACTAACCAATCACTGCTCAATCGGACCAATACACAGAACTGTGTCTTTAAATAACTAACCAATCACTGCTCAATCGGACCAGATCACATGGAGACGCCCATCGGACTAAAATTGTCCTGTGTGTACCAGTAAAACAGTAGTTGATGATATTAATAATAGTGATAGACTGTTTTATCTCGGGGAATATTTAATAACCCGCGTTAATGGAAACTTCCGATACCGTGTTTTATTATCCAATTGCGGACGTACATTTACATTCGCTATGTGGCCTTACAATTCTATGCGGTGCTAGCGTACGATCGCGATGGTAAATGTATGATCACAATCAGAATTTAAGAACCATGGTCGTCTTTAAACAGTCACGGTGGTAACATCTGTGCTTGTCGCCCTCTGTATCCTTTCCCTCTACTGGCTGCAGGGATCTCTGTACAATCTGCTTTCTCTATGAGGTTATTAATGGAGATGGACAAACTTCCTAAAGGTCGGTTTGTTTTAGAACTATAGAACTCTAATGTTCAAAAATAGACCCATTAAAGTCAATGGGGGAAAACAGTGTGAAAAGTTCTGATAAAATACAGAAAATGGGAAATGGTCTGGGGATCATGAACATATCAACAAAACTAGTTTAAACACATACAGGGAGATTCAATACAAGTTCTTATTGCTTAAAATGGTGCTAATTTTGCCCCAACAAATCAGATGTTAGCTTTCAAATGTTAAATAGGATCTGATTGGTTGGGGATAAATTAGCACCATTTTAAGCAATAAGAACTTTTATTGAAACTCCCTGTAACTTCCCCCACGATCGGGAAATTGTCAGGTTTCCGCATTGAATTTTCAAGAGTTACCGCCGTTTTTGAGGGTTACCGAATGTCGCGATTGAGGGTTGTGGCCGAATTCGAGGGTTAGCGAACACTGCATTCGAGGGTTATCGCCATACGCGACCTTGGATTCGCCTTTAAACCTCCAATGCAGCGCTCTGTAACACACAAATTCGGCCATAACCCTCGAATATACTGAAACACGCATTCTACAGTTATGGAGCGTTAAAGGCGCGGGTCACGAAAATAAGTCTGCAAGCTTGAAAAGCCCGAAAGTTCGTAGTTGGAAGAATTCTAAGAAGTTACAGTTCGTACAAACTCATAAAATTTGTCTCGAACTTGGGTTTGTGTCATAGTCTTTGCGATCGACGTTACACCATATGTACAATCTTGCTGTGTAGACACGAAACTCTGAACATATTATACAGACCACACATTACATATTACACATTACACATTACATATTAGACATTACATATTACATATTACACATTACATATAACACATTACATATTACATATTACACATTACATATTAGACATTACATATTACACATTACACATTACATATTAGACATTACACATTACACATTACATATTAGACATTACATATTACACATTACATATTACATATTAGACATTACATATTACACGCTCTGTAACCCTCAAATTCGACCATATTACACATTACACATTACACATTACACATTACATATTACACATTACACATTACACATTACACATTACACATTACATATTACACATTACACATTACACATTACACAGTGATGATTTCCATATGACCGCAAGGGGTAAAGGAGCTGGTTTGGTCAGCCTCTACTAACCAGATTGTGTATTTACAACGTGACCATCTATTGTACAGACACAAATTATCTACACAACGTGACCATCTATTGTACAGACACAAATTATCTACCACAATACCATCTATTGTACACGAGACACAAATTATCTACACAGACATTACCATCTATTGTACAGACACAAATTATCTACACAACATGACCATCTATTGTACAGACACAAATTATCTACACAACGTTACCATCTATTGTACAGACACAAATTATCTACACAACATTACCATCTATTGTACAGACACAAATTATCTACACAACGTTACCATCTATTGTACAGACACAAATTATCTACACAACGTGACCATCTATTGTACAGACACAAATTATCTACACAACATGACCATCTATTGTACAGACACAAATTATCTACACAACGTTACCATCTATTGTACAGACACAAATTATCTACACAACGTTACCATCTATTGTACAGACACAAATTATCTACACAACGTGGGGGGGGGTCAAGATTTTAAATTATTCCCCATTTATTTTCTTCCTCCACAGCCTGACATATACAATCTGACTGTGGGGCCCCACGATCCTATTTAATGGTTAATATTCCAGGTCAGTGATACCCCCTGGCCTCTAGAAGCCTCACACTGGACCTAAAGGGTAACAACGTCTCTGTACCGCTTGCCGCACTGGGGTCATATTCCAGGAACTGGGGGGGAAAAGAAGATTGAAGGGCGTCCTGCCTGTGATATGAACGGGAGACATTGCACACAGCCTTGGCTCAGTGTTTATTGCTATGCAATTTGTAAGCAGTGACCTACATTCTCTTAAACTACATTTCCCAGCATGCACTGACAATCCAGGTCTGTGATATAGAATGTTGGACGTGGATTAGGACAGTTGGAGAGTTACTGTAAGTTCATCCCTGTCGGTGCAGCTGCATTGATAGGGCCCTATGAATTAACTTCCAATACCGCGGATTATCGTAAACGTACGATGGCGACCGTAAATGTACGAACCTTCATTCATGCAATACCACGTGCTAGAAAAAAACGCAATAGTAATGTAGGGGCCATCGTAGAATTATAATCGCAGTTGTAATTGTATGATCATGGCCACAATTGTAGCTACCGCACCTTTATGAATATGGCCCTGGCAGTGCTAGACATGTCATGTAATTGGAAACTATAACTCTCTGTATTCTGCAGTTGTAGTTCAACATCTCTGGGGGGCTAGAGATTGGACATTCCTGCATTAAAACCCTAAGGGCTAGGCCACACATGCGCTCACCATTTTTGATGCGTTAAGGCATGCGTTTCCATAACGCAAAACGGCAAAATCGCATGCGCGAGCACAAAACGCACAAGAATCACTCGCAATTATGTGCGCGATTCCTGTGGCCTCAGCCTAAATGTCCGTTAAAACATTTCAATCCCTTCCTGACCACTGGAGGCGCTCTACAGCTGATGCCTAATTAGACTTTCTCAGTTTCGGCAACGATCCCCAAACGAACAGCCTTTCGGACGATTAAGTGCCCATACACAGGACAATTATTGGCCAGAGCGGGCACTCAAACACATTGTGCATCGCAGGTCGGCACCCGCGCTCGCATGTGTGTACGAACCTTAAGAAATGCACAATAATGGTTAGTAGGAGTAATATATGTAAATGAGTGATTAAAGAGATATGAAATGATAGGTGGGACCCTAAACTCATCCTGGTGGGCCCCTGGTCTATGATTTTCTGGAGAGCTCCAATCAGTGGTGGAACTACCGCAACCGCAGGGGGGCTCGGGAGGCACGATAGGTATGAAGTAAATACGCGCGATCAGCTGTTTAAAAGACCAGACTTCATACGCGCGATCAGCTGTTTAAAAGACCAGACTTCATATGCGCGATCAGCTGTTTAAAAACAGCTGATTGCAGACCTTTGGCGTGCTGGCGAGGGGGTATGTCAGGGGCCCGGGCTCCAATCTCACAGGGGGCCCCTGGGCCCTTGCAGTAACGCCCCTGGCTCCAACACTCCAGTCCGACACTGGAAAGTCTCACTGATATTAATGTCCTTCTACAGAGTAAAATAAAGGGGGAGGGGGAGGGATGCGCTACAAACACAGAAGCCTGCGTTTTGCCTTTAGGACTGATAAACCCTTACGAATAAATATGGAGAACATTCCGTGGCTAATAAATACAATGAATCCTACGCACACACCCAGAGCCATAAATAGTCCCAGCATGTCAGAGACGCTATTGTCATCAGTAGACGTGTCACGTCCCTTCCACGACTCATGCAGATAAAAGTCGTACCCAGCGCAGCTCTGACGTAGACCCCAATCAGGGCACTAAAAAAAAGGTCCATTTATTTTCTGTGACTCGTTCCCTGTGACCCCATTTTTCCCCTTGAATAGGATAATCGGTGTAGAGGGCGACAAGCCCCCCGGGGGGATGGGGGTGGAATCGTCAGGATAGAGGATTTGGAAAATCTGACATATTTCTAGATGTCGCTAAGCAGGTCTCCAGTGACGGGTTTATTTATAGAATCCACAGACCAGGACGCAAAACTGTAACAATTGTTACAAGATATTAACGAAATGTCTTCATTCGCTCGGAAAGCCCACTCTCCCCCAGAGCTGGCAGAGATGCCATTTAATCTTATAGCCATGTCCCTTCTACCCAATCCCACGACATGAGCTTTTAAATATACACAGAACTATTTAAAGGTAAAGTTCACCGTATATATAGGTTGACACGTGTAGGGCTGTTCTGAAGTTTTCTCCAAGGTCTCTGAGCTCTTTTACAAGGTAACAGAACACTGGCTGCATATCCGGTTAAACTTAAATCTCTTGGATTTTTTTCACTGTTGCAATTTTGGGATTTGGTTTATATACAACTTTACATTTGAGGGGTAAACTTGCCCTTTAAACATGTCTCTCTATAATTGTTTAGGGCCTAGAAAATGTTCAATTCAAATTCCAGTTGCAACTCCCAGAAACAGAGAGATGTGCAATCTACAATTAAAGGACAATTGGTTGTTGCTCCACCCCCCCCTTATGGTCAAGGGCCTAACCAATGGAAAGACACATTCTGCCAGAAGCCCTTCTTCCCATTGAATAGATCTCAGACTGAGGTGGGGCAGGGGTTAGTCAAAATATTTAATCTGGATTCATTGCAAGTGAAAATGTTACAGTAGCGTCTTCTACATGTACATAAAGGGTTAAACTAACCTACAGATAGGTTACACATCCAACGGGGGCGTCGTTGGTTAACCTATACCACTAGGGTTACCAGATCCTCTGTAATTAGCAGCGCTGCATGGATAGTAAACTGACTGTATTATCTATGACCCCATTCTGGGATCTATCCAATGGGAAAAGATGATTCTAGCAGAAGTTGTCTTCCCATTGATTAGGCCCTGGGCCATAAGGGGGTGGAGCAATAGATCTCCTTTAAACTGCAAGACTCTGTTTCTACATCAATCTGGAAACCCTAATGCATGGATGTCAAACTTGTGTCCCTCCAGAAATCTGCAACTCCCAGCAGTATGCAACCAGGGAATGCTGGGAGTTGCAGTTTTCAAACATAAGGAGGGCTGCAAATTTGACATAACTATATTGCAATGTGCAGCTGATCATAAAAACTCAGGATCTGTCAGGCGCAGAACATTAATAGGGAAATGTCCCTGTTAGTGTAACTGTCAGAATAACGGGTTTTGACAAGTGACCTTTCTTTGACGATTTTTCAATGAGACAGTTTCAGTGAGATGAACACAGCCCCTTCATCCCCCGACAGCAATGGGGAGATAAGCCCCCGATCTGCTCCTGTGTCAGCTGTTACAACCTGGATGTTCCAGGAACAGACTTGAACTTTACCTTTAAAACCTGAACACATATCAAATCATCAGGCTTTAAGGCAGGTCAGTATTTTCGTTAGAGGCGTGATGCCGGCTGTATCGGTTTCCGTGTAGCCATACAACATGCATTTAAAAAACCGCCTCTTAGCCTTGCAGCATGGAGGTGGCAAGTCTTAACAGGAATCACTGATGTCCAACTGAGTGCAGCTCCACCACGCAGTTGCTTTATACAAGTAAATGAGGCGTGCAATATAAGAGAGCAGGGACGGGACCCCGCACAGGTCTACGTGGCCCATTTCAAGGGGCCCTTCTCAAAATGTTGCTGCTTGGTGCCCAAGACTGGATCTATTTCACCTATTTGACATTGCAATGCATTTCATCGGTCAGTTTGCCAGTATTTGATCCAGTCAGACGGAGATTTTCCTAGCCTCGGTTCTAATAATTTGACTAGTCCCAGTTTACCAGCCCATTTACCGGTCTCTAAAGGAGAAATCACAAAGGGGATAAACTAGGAATTTAACAGAAAAAGAGAAGAATATTCAGGCATTAAGACTATGATGCGCTGGGTCGTGCCCTATATAACTGGGGCCCGGGGGCCCACAACATACTGTGAATGTCAAAGGGAAAGCACTCAAGCTACATGATTGAGATTAACCCCCTTGTAAACGTGGTGCTGAGAATGAGAAACAGCCCGTCAAGAGTTAAAGTGACATCGAACCATCTAGCGCTCTATGTGGAAGAGCAGAAATCTCCATAGGAACAGATAGAGACAGACATTGTACCGTACACACCATCCAGCTGTAATGTAAAGCCTCGTACACACGTTCGGTATAATTTGGACAATGAACGACCCCCTGAACACTCGTACACGTTTCGGACGAGAATCGCACATGTGTATACGTTCGTTTGGGCGTCGTTCGTCAATCCGCCATGGAGAGTCAATGAACGACACCTGACCGAACACATACACACGTGCGATTTGCCGAAACTGCTGTTCATCACGTGTGTCATTCATCGTCCTGTAAATCGTATGTGTGTATGAGGATTTACAGGAGCGTAGCAGCGCAATAAATTAACTGGTAACAATCTGACCCAGTGCTTATCAACCAGGGGTCCCTGGACTGTTAGGGGGTCCCTGAGAGGTTGTTAGGGGGACCCCACATTTTCTTTGGTTTATCTTTAAAAAAAACAGCTTCCATTTGCACACCAGACTGTAAAGCTCCTGATTGCGCTGAGCTGGCCAGACAGCCATTTACAAGACCGTGACAGCCAGCAGCAGAATGGCTTCGTTTGTCATGTGCCGGACTATGCTGATTGGCCAAATACAGTCCAGTGCATGACAGGCCGGCAAGTGAGCTCAGCACGATTGGGAGCTTCATTGGAGTATTCACAGGCTGCAGAGAGGGACATCAGGTAGGCGAGAACTTTCACATTTGGCAAAAAACTACCCATTGGTTCCTCTTCAAATACAATGCGGTATGGCAATACTACCATACTACTACCCAGCCTTCCAGCACAATGATATTATATGTGACACACAATATATACATAAATAGATATAAATAATAGGGCTGTAATACACACATCCATATTAAAGTGCAACTAGAGACCAAAAATATAATACATACAAACAATAGAATTCTAGTGCACAAACCATTCTAATTGTATATCGGCTATATCTCCATAAGGTTCTACTGCAAAGAGCCTGCCATGAACCCTGGATGAATAATAGCAATTAGTTCAATAAGTTGGCCAAATTATTTTAACCCCAGTCACCACGTCAAGGTTCCTTTATATAACTGGGTCCTAACCTACTGGTACTTTCCTGGTTGGCCATATGAGCTGACAGCTTCTCCTTCTGGAGATATAGCCAATATACCATTAGAATTAGATGTGCACTAGAATTCTATTGCCTGTAGATATTATATATTCAGCTTTAAAGGGAAGGTGGATCCCACCTGTGAGGAAGGATTATAATTCTCAGCACGGAGGCCTATTATTATTATTACTACTTTATATGCACAATCCTATGTGACTGGTACGGACCAATCGCTCTCAGCAGGTTCCTGCATTGTTAGCACCAGTGATTAGGTGAAATGAGCCGTAGAGAGAGGGAACAGGGCCCAGAACAGGTCATGCTGTGTCCCTGCATTTTATTTACATAAGGAGCATTGCCGCTCTGTGATAAATGGCATTTCCAACTGCCTGGCTGGGGTTCTATTGACTTGGGCCCATATTAACACTGGGTCCATTTCACAGGCAAATGATTCCAGGAAACCTTGTTGAAATCGATGGCCCCTACAGTGACCTTCCAGCAAACAAAGGGTTAGGGTTAGGGCATGTGGCAGCGTGCAGCTTTCATTTCTAAATATACACAACCTATAGGTATACGTGGGATAGATACATTAAGGCTGGGGTCACACTGAGAGCAACATCGGTGCGCAATCGATCGTATTCGCTCCGAAAATTGATCGCAGCACATGCGTTGGCCACCCATATTGACTGTTATTCACACGCGCTAATCGATCGCGAGCGCAATCGGAATTGTGTAATCGCTAGTGTGGCTGAGCCCTTGTGTATGGTAGGTAACTAAATAAACAGTACAGACCTATTACCAGGGCACACAACCCTTTAAATATCTCTGTTTAGGAGTACGGATGGAGCCGAGCCTGACCTGGGGCCATATTTATAAAGTCCCGCGTTTTCGATAATGTACATTTACGCAGAACGTTCGTTAATTAATTCCGCAATGGTATTCTATGGGGATCGTAAATCCACAATCGGGTTATCGTAGATTTACGGTTGTTATCGGTAATTTACAATCGTTATTGCTAAACCGATCGGACATTAACGATTGGTTTAATGATCGCTAAAAGCGCTGTATGGCTAAAAACCGATACCACGCCTTTATAAATATGGCCGTCGGAATCTTTCAAAAATACTACGCGGAATTCCAAAACAGTTCAGGAAGGTTCCGGTGATGGATTTTTTCCGAAAATCCGTTAATCTGCAAGCGGCAGGGATTTCAGTGCGCTCGCCCGTCTTTATTTAGGAGGGACATGTCAGTCACTGTAGGGAGAATGGTGAAGGAGACTTGGAGCTTTCATTAGAAATTCAGAATTGTTTTAATAATTGTATTTTCCTTTGCCGACAATGAGAATGTAATTTCCATAATGATCTATATGATAAATGGATAAATATTCCCCAGCAGGACTCCCATCTGCCCCCAGACACTTCCCACAATTCCGTCTCCAGTCTGATGGAACTTCCTAATGTGCCTCATTGTGCTCATGGCCTGTAGAGCCTCCATTAAGTGTCGCCAGCTTGGAGACACACCAATCCGTAGGACAGACATGTAATGTCCTGATTTCATTTGGAGGTTCCATTGTTTCCTTCTCTCTTTGCACTAATCCTATGGTGACATCCATGACCTTATATTTAAAGGAAAAGTCCAGCCTAAAAAGAAGTAACCTTAAAGGTTCGTACACTCGTGCGATCTAGACTAGATGGACGTATGTCTATACAACCTCCAATACTATGTTACTATGTAACTGTTATACAGACATTATGGGTAGGGTATAAAGGTTGGACTAGATGGACGTATGTCTTTATATAACATCCAATACTATGTTACTGTGTAACTGTTAGACAGACATTATGGGTAGGGTATAAAGGTTGGACTAGATGGACGTATGTCTTTATACAACCTCCAATACTATGTTACTATGTAACTGTTATACAGACATTATGGGTAGGGTAAAAAGGTTGGACTAGATGGACGTATGACTTTATACTACCTCCAATACTATGTTACTATGTAACTGTTATACAGACATTATGGGTAGGGTATAAAGGTTGGACTAGATGGACGTATGTCTTTATACAACCTCCAATACTATGGGTTACTAGTAAATGGTATATCGACAGTCTCCCTGCCCGGAGAGGGGAGGAGACATACCCCCAATATACAGTTATAACACCCCCAAATAAACACAGCCAACATACCCACAATATACAGTTATAACACCCCCAAATATACACAGCCAACATACCCCCAATATACAGTTATAAGACCCCCAAATACACAAAGATAGATTTGTTTCTGAATATTATCTTTCGTCGGTAAGTAGTAAAAAGCCTTTTTTTTTAGCAAGACACAGTAAACAAGGTTACAGATTTAATTCCCCGGACTTGCTTATTATTTTTAACTGAAAGGTTAATATTTTGTTTCTTACATCTATTCTTGCTAAGAAATAAACTGCGTTCTATGTCTGAGAGAGGGATGATTTCTGGGCTGTTACATGATGGGCTGTCAGCTTCCAGGAAAGCAAGGCGTCCACTTCCTGTGAAGTTTACTTTGTACACTATGCTGGGTGTTCCCAGCTAAGGTGGATTATGGGAGATGACCCTTAGCACTCGTGGGTAAATCCTGAAAGGGATTTACTCACAGCGAGAGTTTAACACCAGCTGTTTGCGATATTAAATCATTTGCTCTGGTTGCGCAGGGGTGTCTTTTGCGAAACCCACGCAGCCGACGCTAAGATGGAGTTAATGTCACGATTAATTCCAAAAATATTCCTTGTGCCCCTGGATAAATGAGCCACTAAGAATGTTGCAGGTTACTGATATTGATACAAAGTTGGAGTTGATCCAAGGACATTTCCAATTGCCAGGAAGGAATATTTCCCCTTTATACTTTATACTTACACAAATACTATGTTACTATGTAACTGTTATACAGACATTATGGGTAGGGTATAAAGGTTGGACTAGATGGACGTATGTCTTTATACAACCTCCAATACTATGTTACTATGTAACTGTTATACAGACATTATGGGTAGGGTATAAAGGTTGGACTAGATGGACGTATGTCTTTATACAACCTCCAATACTATGTTATTATGTAACTGTTACACGACCTTATGGTAGTAAAAGTTGACTAGTATGGCGTTGTCTTTATAACACCTCCAATACTATGTTACTATTAAACTGTTATACAGACATTATGGTAGGGTATAAAGGTTGACTAGATACGTAGTCTTATACAACCTCCAATACTATGTTACTATGTAACTGTTATACAGACATTATGGGTAGGTTATAAAGGTTGACTAGATGGACGTGTGTCTTTATACAACCTCCAATACTATGTTACTATATAACTGTTTATACAGACATTATGGGTAGGGTATAAAGGTTGGACTAGATGGACGTATGTCTTTATACAACCTCCAATACTATTTTCTATGTAACTGTTATAACAGACATTATGGGTAGGGTATAAGGTTGGCTAGATGGACGTATGTCTTTATACAATCCAATACTATGTTACTATTAACTGTTATACAGACATTATGGGTAGGGTATAAAGGTTGGACTAGATGGACGTATGTCTTTATACAACCTCCAATACTATGTTACTATGTACTGTTATACAGACATTATGGGTAGGGTTAAAGGTTGGACTAGATGGACGTATGTCTTTATAAACTCCAATACTATGTTACTTGTAACTGTTTAACAGACATTTATGGTAGGGTATAAGGTTGGACTAGATGGACGTATGTCTTTATACACCTCCAATACTATGTTACTTGTAACTGTTTAACGACATTGGGTAGGGTATAAAGGTTGGACTAGATGGACGTATGTCTTTATACAACCTCCATACTATGTTACTTTGTAACTGTTTATACAGACATTTGGGTAGGGTATAAGGTGGACTAGATGGACGTATGTCTTTATACACCTCCAATACTATGTTACTATGTAACTGTTATACAGACATTATGGGTAGGGTATAAAGGTTGGACTAGATGGACTATGTCTTTATACAACCTCCAATACTATTTTACTATGTAACTGTTATACAGACATTATGGGTAGGGTATAAAGGTTGGACAAGATGGACGTATGTCTTTATACAACCTCCAATACTATGTTACTATGTAACTGTTATACAACATTATGGGTAAGGGTATAAAGGTTGACTAGATGGACGTATGTCTTTATACAACCTCCAATACTATGTTACTATGTAACTGTTATACAGACATTGGTAGGGTATAAAGTTGGACTAGATGGACGTGTCTCTTATACAACCTCCAATACTATGTTACTATGTAATGTTTACAGACATTATGGGTAGGTATAAAGGTTGGACTAGATGGACGTATGTCTTTATCAACCTCCAATACTATGTTACTATGTAACTGTTATACCGGCATTATGGGTAGGGTAAAAAGGTTGGACTAGATGGACGTATGACTTTATACTACCTCCAATACTATGTTACTATGTAACTGTTATACAGACATTATGGGTAGGGTATAAAGGTTGGACTAGATGGACGTGTGTCTTTATACAACCTCCAATACTATGTTACTATGTAACTGTTATACAGACATTATGGGTAGGGTATAAAGGTTGGACTAGATGGACGTATGTCTTTATACAACCTCCAATACTATGTATGTAAAGTTATTCAGGAATGTTGATACATTTTACCATTAACATATTTGTACAGTATCTAATAATAGACAGAAGGGCAGTGACATTGAACCTCGGTACTAAAGATGTTTTGGAAACTATAACTCACATAATGCAATCAAGGCATGCTGGGAGTTGTAGTTTCTAAATATCTGGAGCTCCAAGGTTCAACGTTACGGTCTTAGGGGGGTAAAAAAAAAATAAAATCTTAAAGAACCATTGTATTATTAAGACATGAAATTAAATACACAATAAAAAAAAATGTTATTTCTACCCAGATACGACCATTGGAGTCCAGATAATATGAGCTAATGGATGTAGCATCAAGCGCGTACCATAGCAACTAAACTGCAGATAATTCTTCCCAGGAATCCAGGTCAGTTACCATAATGATCGTTATTAGAAGGATTCCGATTGGAGGACGGGATTTTAACTGTAAAAATCTCCTTTGACCCAAGAGGATGATGGATATTTATAAACCTAGAATGAAGGCGTCTGGAGAGAATAAAACTCCATTTAACACTAGATAAAGGAGAATAGATCCTTATCGGATATCAAAATGGCCACCTCGGTTGTGGATCACTGGGAATACTCTAATTTCCCCAGAGGAAGGTAAGTTCATTGAAACCATTTGGCAAGAGAAGATTTCAAAGCTCATTAATTGTGATGAAAACCTCAGGGTACAATTCAGCTGCCACTGGAAAGAAACCAAGTTGCCCTTAAGATAACCTTGAGTTCATATAACCGGAATCGGACTCATATTTCCACATTTATTCATTCGGAAACAAACGCCAACATTCTCACCTTCAATGTGTTTGATTCGCTATCGACTCTAGATACGATCTGTCAAACGCAGATCGTCGTGGCCATTTGAATTTATGTTGAGATGACTTAATAGAGCTTTCCCTTTAATTTCTTAAAACCTAGGCTGCTTTGCTGGCACTGTACAGAAGGCTTACCAAGCAAAACCTTCAATTACCTAATGGGAATAAAATAGAAATAAATATTCCAGGGTTTGGGAATTCTAAAATGGGTGTGTGCTATAATTATTTAGCTACCAATCAATCTCTAGCTGCAGTACGCCATTAAAAAGGTAGCATCCGATTGGTTGCTGCAACCTACAGCCTGGTACACATGGTCAGATATTTTTCGTCCTGATTGGCCAGCTAATTTTTGCAGTAACAGATCTTCATCTGCCAAAAGTTTCTGTGTACCAGGTCCCCACAGCTCAGGGAAACCATTTCACTTCCATATAGGTTACATAAGCATGTTTTGCTAATCCAGTGCAATGTCTAGACCTGGGTCTCACCCTTTTATTCCTTGCAAAACCCTCTCTACATCAGAGATGTCTCCAACTCCCAGCATTCCCTGACTGCTACTGATTAATGTCCCTGCTCTACAGGTTTTATACATTTTCATCTTTCTTTCCATCATCTATATTCATCAAAATACATATGGATATATACTTTATAGGAGGAACCTTTAGCATCTTGGAGATCCATAGAGGAAGCCCCTGGCCCACTGGTAACATGTCCACCCCTTGCTCACATCCCAAACCTAGAGATTGTTATAGTCATGGTACCCGAAAGCCATATTCCTTACCTTTCACACTAAACCGCACGGAAAGTGTGCACATGCGTTTTTTCTGTGCAATGTCATCCGCTTACACTGTGATCCGCACAATCGTTGAGATCACCAAGAAAGAAAAAAATGGTGATGACATGCACTCCAATAAGCGGATCTCAGGGCATCCAGTGTGGCCAGACCAACATTAGTGTGCGCTTGTTAATGTTAATCGGATGGCACGCTAAAACACCTCTATAAAAGCACTCTAAGCTTAAATAGGTAACAGGGAGGAGCATGGCGGTGATAGGTAAAGTAGATTTGTGTTCTGGGGGTGGGCTTGTCTCCCAAGAAAAAGGGATACTCCATATTGGGGTTACCTTGTAACCAGTTTTTACTGTAGCACTAGCACAGCTACTATATAGGACCCTGCAATGTGCGTTGATCGTCCTTTTATAAATATGCTTTATAGAACCTCATTTCTTTAAATTGGTACAGGAAAGGTCCGATACTGCGGGTTTATACCGGCGGTAACAGTATACTTTATGGCCTGTCGTTCTTTTACGACCTTAGCCATTCAATACTGCCAAGTAGAGATGTTCAAAACGGTTGAGTTTAGTTTTCAAATTTTTCGTAAATTTCGAAAGTTCGAGTTTCGATTTTCAAAAATCTACTTTCGATAATTATCGAATTTTCGATAAAAATCGAAAACTCAGAAAATTCGGGTTTCGGAAATTCCGAAAGTTTCTAAACTGGGTTCTATTAGAACCCACAGTACATCTCTACTGCCAAGTCCTTAAGGACCGCTGTGGCGCTGTAGGGGCCTCGGAACACTGCATTGCAGTTGTAAATTTACGGCCACAGTGCAAGAAGGACGCACCGTAATGTGTACCGTGTTTTACATTGCCGGTAAAGGCGCCGTATCACAAATCTTAGAAATATGGCCCCATGTTCCCCATTTGGAAAGACCATAAACCCAACATAACACAGACCACATTGTTCTATTTACACAGCATCAATTTTATTAGATAATATTTAAAAAAAAAAAAAAAAAAGTAAATAAAAAAATGCTGTAAAAGTTTTACCTGTATTTAAATTATTTCTTTTAACGCTCAGTGAGGTCATGAGTGTAACAAACAGGATTACAATGATATACACAGGAAATTATAGACTATAAAATACATACGCAAAAGTGTAAAGAAACAGACGAGAGTTGGATTAAAACAGATGTTGAATCTGCAATGTGACCTGTTATTAACTATAACTCCATGCAGCCAAAGACAGTAAATGCAGGTAGTTGTAGTTCTGCTGCAGTCAGAACATCCCAGGATGAAAACCTTCCAGGGTTTGGCGATGAGCCTGATCAGTTCCTAGATCTAGAACATGACCTTACACCTGGATCATGTGCTTATAAAAATACCCCTTTTAACCAACTAAGGAGAGGGTGGGGAGTATTCTCCATCAGGGAGGGGGGATTCTCAGACACTGACGCAGATGGTCGTGCTAGGGTAAGAGGAGGTATTAAGTAAAAAAGGGGTGTGTGCATGGGGGTGTTGAAAGTACCCAGTGATCAGGGCACAGCCCAGCCACGTGGGCAATCAGCCCTTATCTTCAGGATTAAAGTAAAATCTGCATCCAAATGCCAGGAGACACACTACAGTAAGACATTAACACATGCGCAATAAGTCATAAAGGAAGCGCACACTGGCCCTTTAAGAGTTCTTGTGCACTCTGTTCCCAATGAACCCCACACATGTCTCTGCTTGGTTATGTGATTGGAACAAATCCTAAATAAAAGTTCTTATCTCCATCCAGAAATGAACCACCCAAAGGTGAAATAGAATGAGGGTGCGATATACAGTCCATTTTATATGGAGCTCTTTGTGGCGTGACCCCTTTAAATTTTTCCCCACCACTGCCCCCTTCAAGCGATCATGGCGGTTAAAGATCGGAAGAGGAAATGATAAATTTGGCTGGAGATACCAACCACAAATAAAAGCAGCTAGAAATGGGCAAACTACAATGGCCCCTTGGCACATAGATTTTCTTTATCCCCTCTATGAATAAAAACCCAAATCCCACTATACAAGTCTATGGGATGGGATCATTGGTCAGTTGACATTCAGCACATAAATACTAAAGGAAAGAGGGTCCAAAACAGTGTTAATGGGTAACAGACATTGCAGACAGTAACCCTACTGGCCAATATAGCAGAGGTGGAAATTAAAAGGACAACTGTATTGTCCAAGCTCCGCCCCCCCCAGTCTGGGATCTATCCAATGGGGTAAAGCGCTCCTTGCAGAGTGTGGTCTTCTCATTGGTTAGGCCCTGGGCCAGAAGGGAGCGGAACATCAACATTACAGTTTTCCTTTTTAAGATCAAAGCTTCATTCATTCAAAATCCACACTAAAAGATCAAGCTTATTCAGCTTTATGATGAATAGGTAGGCCCCAAATCTACAGTGATTTACATAGCCCTATTGAGTTTGCTGGGGTCTGGATAGTTTTACAGCATTTGCTGGATCCATTTTAAAGTTAGATATCTATTCACTGCAAACTTCTGGAAACCCACGTGCACAGGTTAAAGGAAGCAAAACAAAGAACAGACAGTCCGGTTCGCTACCTTGTGTCTTTAAACTTCCGCAGCCAAAGTTTCTTCAACACTGATTAATAATAGGATCCAGGTGAAAAAAAAAAAATAATTCCAGAATTAGCAGCTTGTCTACAGTTGGGCGTGTTGGAGCGATCTGTGCGTATTGCCTAAGAATATCACAGCTCTCTAGCAGAGTACGATAACTGCTCGCTCCTGTAAAAAGTAACTTACAGAACCACAATGCAACAGTTACCAGGTTGAGGTGCTTTTCTGCTGTTTGATGCAGGAGGGGGAGATGGGAAGAATCCTTGGTTTATCCTTAAAAAAAACCCCAAGACAGCCTGCATACCCCCTCCTGATACAACCTCAGGAAGATTCAGAATCCTCTGTTTCGATAGCAGGATTTACCCCGGCTTCCCGGATGAATGGGAGGCGCCAGGATATGGGCCAACGCAGGAAGACTGGGGGTCTGAGGGTGTAGAGAGTGGAAAAGTGTTGGCCCCAAAAAGAGGGGGTGAGGCGAAGGAGTCCATCCGGGTTGGACTTCAAGTCTTGGGGGTGAACAAGAGAGGGGATCGCAGACTCAGACAGAGGGAAGGGCTCTCTGTAACAACCAAAACAAGGGAAGGGGAGGGAGAGAAAACAATACAGGAAGGAAGGGGGTGGGGGGGGAGGGAAAAAGGTTACACAGGTAGTAAACAGCATGGGAGAGATTAACGTTTAAAAATGGAGGTGCAGAAGGCTAAATGGCTGTGGATGGGGACACAGGGTGAACTGTGAAAACATTAAAGAGAAAGAAAGAGGAAAGAAAAGGAAAGTATCAGCAAGTCTTTAACCCTCACCCAAAACAAAGCAGCCACCTGCTACAGTAACCGTGAGCGACCAGAGACCTACAACACACGGAATTTTGGGATTTATGGCAATTTTAAAATGGCCTCCGATTGGGACTGTAATAACCGAATTAACCTTGGCTGGACAGAGAGTAAACCCTCAGCAACAATAACTTGGCCCCAAAACACAAACAAATTGAACACATTAGAAGAATAATAACAATATAAAGTAACTATGACAGCCATAGTTTACAGTAAATCTTCACATAATATAACCACAACTGTGTAATACACCTGCCCAGATAGGGAACAGTGTTTACAATCTTATTACGCAGCGGTGGTAAGATATTATAAAGATTGCACAGTTAGCTTGCAGCAAGGAGGATGGATGGGAAAAAAAACAAACAATGCAGCAGAATGAAATATGGAGGAGCGCAGGAAAATGTCTGTGGCATGTTGGGGGTTATGAGTGAAGACTTTAGCTCAAGCGCCGTCTACCTGGAAACCATTGAGCTGGAGTGTGATTGGCTGGAGGAGGTGGTGGCAGCGCTGAGCTGGGAGAATCCACTGTGGCTTGATTCCAGACTGGACATGGAGCCCCTGGGAGAGAGAGGAAAAAGCTAAAAGTTAAAGTTGCCCTTTTATATTGCTGGAAAAGCCGCTTATCGATTAAGGGAGCATGCGACTGGGGTCAAGAGGTGTGGCCAAACAGTGCACACAAAGTATCTTATCTAGATCTTCTGGGGGGGGTAAGAGATTACTTTAATGCCATTTACTGAAGTGGGACAACTAAACACAAATGTCTATAGTTCATAAACAAGGATTTCTCGATGCTGCAATACTGGAATACATATGGCCAAGACAGGTTACATGCTCCGATAATTATTTAGAATTCCCATACCTGAAATCCTCAGAGCCGATGATCTCGGTGTAGTACATAACTTTGCACTTGTGTGAGGAGACCTGTAAGGTGGCAAGAACGTCCTCTACGCGGGGGAGGCTGCTGGTGGCACAGGCTGGCATGCCATGGAACTTCCACTGCAGGATGTAGAAACCCGGCCAGCGGGTCACATGGGAACCCTGTAAAAGATTGTACGGAATAGAACGGGGTAGCACAGGGTCTCTGTACATTGGTTACCTTGTTACACACAGACTGGTCTTTAACTAAAAAAGACATTAGCCCTGTTTGGCTATTATTGATATCAACCTGAAAATGTATAAATACCTGCACACTTTCCCCCTCCTTGCAGATAAGAGGCGACTCCACCATGCTGTAATCGCGCCCGAGCTGCCAAGCCTTGTCTATTAACTGGATGTTATTACCCATGGGGGAGGTGATGCCATGAGCACCGATCGTGTCCTTTTTTGGCACTTGTGGGGCCCGCTTGGAGTGGTAGATGTTGAATACAATGTCTCCTTTACACACATCAAAATCCCAAGTTATCACAGAAGAGGCATCAACAATCTGAATCAAAATCTGCAAGAAGGACAGGGTGATCAAAGTCAGTGGGAGTTTAATAAATGGATGTGTGTGTCTTTGGGAACACCCACTTTCTTGCCATAGACTGCCCCATAGTGGTTACAGTTATGCGCTTTAAACATCTGTAGGGCTGCCTTTGCAACCAAGGAATGCTGGGAGTACCAGTTTTCAAAACATCTGGAATGCTACAAGTGAGACATCCCTGCAATAGAAGGCCTACAATGTATATAATCCCAGTCCAGGAATTTGTCAGTGTATCAAACTTCTACTTCAAGTTATCAGACATTCCAAATTTCCTCTTACCTCGTGCGGGGAACCTTTAAACACACTGGCAGACTGGTAAATGGTCTCTGTCCACAATTTAATATCCTCACTCTCCAGTTCCTCGGGTGTCCTGTAGAGGGCTTTGGGTACCAGCCCACCCTCTGGGACCTCACACTATAATACAAACATTATTGTAGATTAGAACCAATGAAAACGCTATGAAGTAATAGATCAAGCAAATAAGACTTTTTCCTTACCAAGCACTCGCCACTTAGAAAATCTGGGATGATCTCCTTGTCAATGTAATCAAGCAGCCCACCAGGGGCCTGGTAATCGTTTCCGGCATAAATAAGAAACTTTTTCCTAGTGTTTTCGTCAATGAAGGGACTGACCTGATAAAGTCAATTATTATGTGTTAAAGGGTATCTATACAGGGGGGAAAGGGTTTTTAAAGTGTAACTGTGGTAGCCTAGTTTTCCAAACTTAACCGTAAGATGTTATTACTAGAAAGGTTTTGCATTATTACTTCCTGCTTAAATGGCATGTCCACCACAAAAAATGTATTCTAATGTGTTTTTCTGAGCCTGCATTCCAGAGTACTGATGGATAAAGTTGTCTGTAAAGCAGTGAGCAGGGCTAAAAATCCCTGTAAAATGTTGCTGCCTCCAGACCCTTTTCAATGTGCCCTCTTAGTGTCCATTCATGTGTACAGCTGCTCTTTCACTATGTGTGCTCATGAGAGCTCGGGAGGAGGTAGGCATTGGTTGTAACGGGATGATCAGCAGGATCCTGGGGATCTTTTCAGAGGCTTCTCTACAACATTTAAAATTTTCGTTTTTGCGGTGGACATGCGATCAGCTTGTAGTCATGTGACCAGCCTCTGCCTGCATTAATAGGCTCCCCTTCTCAACAGTAATTCTTTTAGGACTGTGCGGGTACTTCTTGTTTATAAGGCAAAGTCATTTTTTAGTATAGTTGCCCTTTAATAGGGGCTTTGCAGTGCTATTAAGAGCTTCACTTGTAGCTTTTCCCATAGTCAACCTTGCAGGGTAGTCCTCTGTTCCATTAAATAAAGCACATTTGCATCTAGATATCTGCATTGTGTATGGGTGTGTCAGTATCAAACAGTGTTCAGTTACTATGTTTAGTGCAAGATGGCAGTTACACATAGACCAAGCACAGAGGTTTAAACAAACTCAAACATTAAACTTACCAAAGTCCAAAGAACTGGAAAGACTCTTGGAGCTCTGAGAATAAGTAAACGGCCCAGTGTCTCGGGATAATTGGCTTCAACCACCTCAATGATACGTAAAAGAGCTTTTACCCCTGGTCTCCACAGATGTCTCATGTTGAGACCTTCCAAGTCTACCAGGCAGGTCCAAGAGCTGAGTGCAAAAGGTTTGGGAGATATTGTTTATCGTCACAGGGCTGCCCAAATATTTAACCTGAGATAATCAAATCAGGAGTCTCTCATTTCCATGGGGAGATGTCCGTATGATGTCTGTGATCCTGCTGGCGCTCTCCTATCGGCTCACCATCTCCCTAGTTAAACGTGTGCACGCAGAAGGAGAGACAGCAGCGCTGCAGGATCGCAGAGAGATATCAGCTTGGAAATGAATATAAGAGACAGGAGAAAGTGCTCCTGCATCCCTGACAATGATAGGTTTTGGTTTAAATATGGCCACCCTAACCCGTCTTACCTAATAGGGCGACCAAAGACTTTGGTATTTTCCTCACAGCGCCTCAGACCTTCCTCGTTGATGGAAAGCACCTTTCATTAGAGAAAACAAAAACTGGTTATAAAAAAAACTTCCAGCATGTTATTTTATTATTCACCAACAGTTTCACAGCACAGAATCAACAAGGGAAACTAAACAGCAGGTATCTATTTTGGGACAAGATCCAGATACTGTACAATTAGGGTTTTGGTCTGAGAGGGAGGGGCCCAGTGTCATGTGACTCTCTGTTCTCTTCTAAGAAAATGCTTTAAAAGTTCTTCGCTGGATTCACCAATCAGCAGGTCCAACACTAGACTTACATGTCTCAGTAGCGATTCCTCTCCAAGGGCCCTGACTAGACCCTTCGTGTCCATCTGACCGAGTCTCAGTACATAGAGGGGACGACCATCTACAAGGAAAGGCGTTTAATGGACGGATGCAAAGATGGGAAACCACATAACTAGAGATCTTACAGGGAGATTCAATAAAAGTTCTTCTGATTGGTTGGGGCAAAATTAGCACCATTTTAAACAATAAGAACTTTTATTGAATCTCCCTGTTTATGTACAATTGAAAACTACACATACTAGGAAAGCAGTAAATCTGCCCTAGGCTCCTTTATTTACGCTCAGTTTCTTTGGTTGTTCTAATGGTGCAAAATGGCAGCTCTGAATCCATCATACCAAAGTAAATGTTCCTCTGGGTTATGTACTAGCCCTTTGTATTTGCAGATACATGTAAACTAGAGGCACCCAAGACTGCAGCGGTAACAAGAATTGGCTAATGACAAACACACAGTACAGGGGAGGTGCCAACCTCGGTCATGGT
Source organism: Hymenochirus boettgeri (assembly GCA_019447015.1). Lineage (NCBI taxonomy): Eukaryota > Metazoa > Chordata > Amphibia > Anura > Pipidae > Hymenochirus > Hymenochirus boettgeri. Next base: position 13,273,777 of record CM033476.1, on the reverse strand, counting down.
GATGCCAGCCTCCTGCGTAGTAATCGTGTAAGACCTGGGGTGGATCCCATGTGCTAAGCAGGTAGTCCACATGATGCTGCTTTCGCCAGGTTAGAGACTGGCAGAGGATTTCCCGAGCTTTGTCTATGTTAAAATCTCGCGCTCGTAAAAATCTCAGGATGTGCTCGTCTTTAGGAATCTGCAAGGAAGGAAACCACGCTTAATTTCTTTTCAATGGGTCCTGCGCACAGTCCGCCATTATCTCCATGGCAACCAGGGCAGGGGGGGGGGGGTTTGACAAGGACTTACTTTGCCTTTGTGGGTTTCCTGCAGCCACTGACGCAAACGGATTAGGCAACTTTCCTGTAGAGGGGTCAGATCTCCCAAGTATCGTTTGATATAATCTGCATCCAGCTTGTCTAAAACACAGAGAAATGCAGTGTAAAAGCACATTACAGAGCACCAGGAATAGTACTTATCACCACATTCAACGTTAGGAGGGATTTTTTTTTCACGATTTTTTGTTGCCTTTCTCCGGATCAACTATTTGGTAGGCTAAAAAGGTTGGACTAGATTAAAAGAACAATTATACTCACCTTCCCTCCGCGGTGTTCATTAGCTTTTACCCAGGGTGAGGACCTGAACCGGCTGCTCCTCACCCCTAGGTTCGCGTAACTTATACCAGTCATACAGCATCACGGCTCTGGTAGGCTCCGCCCCCTCCTCCCCGTCGGCGACGAGGCCAATAGGAAGGCACACTCTGCAACAAGCGGAGCTTACCAACAGCCTGTTCAGGTCCTCACCCTGGGTAAAAGGTAATGAACACAGAAGAGGAGCGGAGGGAAGGTGAGTATAATTATCCCTTAATGTATGTCTTTATATAAACTCCAATACTATGTTACTATGTAACTGTTATACAGACATTATGGGTAGGGTATAAAGGTTGGACTAGATGGACATATGTCTTTTACAACCTCCAACTATTGTACTATGGAACTGTATACAGACATTGGGTAGGGTATAAAGGTGGACTAGATGGACGTATGTCTTTCTAAAACTCCAATACTATGTTACTATGTAACTGTTATACAGACATTAGGGTAGGGTATAAAGGTGGACTAGATGGACGTATGTTTTATTCAACCTCCAATTTGTTACTATGTAACTGTTATACAGACATTATGGGTAGGGTATAAAGGTTGGACTAGATGGACGTATGTCTTATACAACCTCCATACTATGTTACTATGTAACTGTTATACAGACATTATGGGTAGGGTATAAAGGTTGGACTAGATGGACATGTCTATACAACCTCCAATACTATGTATTAGTAACGTTATACAAACATTATGGGTAGGGTATAAAGGTTGGACTAGATGGACGTATGTCTTTATACAACCTCCAATACTATGTTACTATGTAACTGTTATACAGACATTATGGTAGGGTATAAAGGTTGGACTAGATGGACGTATGTCTTTATACAACCTCCTATACTATGTTACTATGTAACTGTTATACAGACCTTATGGGTAGGGTAAAGGTTGACTAGATGGACGTATGTCTTATACAACCTCCTAACTATGTTACATTAACTGTTATACAGACATTATGGGTAGGGTATAAAGGTGGACTAATGGACGTATGTCTTTATACAACCTCCAATACTATGTTACTATGAACTGTTATACAGACATTATGGGTAGGGTATAAAGGTTGGACTAGATGATGTATGTCTTTATACAACCTCCATACTAGTTATTATGTAACTGTTATACAGACACTTATGGGTAGGGTATAAAGGTGGACTAGATGGACGTATGTTTTATCAACCTCCATACTATGTTACTATGTAACTGTTATACAGACATTATGGTAGGTAGGTATAAGGTTGGATAAGATGGGACGTATCTAAACCTCCAATACTATGTTACTATAACTGTTATACAGACATTATGGGTAGGGTATAAAGGTTGGACTAGATGGACGTATGTCTTTATACAACCTCAATACTATGTTATTATGTAACGTTATACAGACATTATGGTAGGGTATAAAGGTGGATGTACAGATGTATGTCTTATACACCTCCAATACTATGTACTATGTAACTGTTATACAGACATTATGGGTAGGGTATAAAGGTTGGACTAGATGTATGTAGTTTATACAACCTCCAATACTATGTTTATGTAACGGTTATAACAGACATTATGGGTAGGGTATAAAGGTTGGACTAGACGTATGTCTTTATACTACATCAATACTATGTTACTATGTAACTGTTATACAGACATTATGGGTAGGGTATAAAGGTTGGACTAGATGGACGTATGTCTTTATACAACCTCCAATAACTATGTTACTATGTAACTGTTATACAGACATTATGGGGGGTATAAAGGTTGGACTAGATGGACGTATGTCTTATATACCTCCATACTATGTTACTATGTAACTGTTAACAGACATTATGGGTAGGGTATAAAGGTTGGACTAGATGGACGTATGTCTTTATACAACCTTCAATACATGTACTATGTAACTGTTATACAGACATTATGGGTAGGGTATAAAGGTTGGACTAGATGGACGTATGTCTTTATACAACCTCATACTATGTTACTATGTAACTGTTATACAGACATTATGGGTAGGTATAAAGGTTGGACTAGATGGACGTATGTCTTTATACAACCTCCAATACTATGTTACTATGTAACTGTTATACAGACATTATGGGTAGGGTATAAAGGTTGGACTAGATGGAGTATGTCTTTATACAACCTCCAATACTGTTACTATGTAACTGTTACAGACATTATGGGTAGGGTATAAAGGTTGGACACGTATGTCTTTATACAACCTCCAATACTATGTTACTATGTAACTGTTATAACAGACATTATGGGTAGGGTATAAAGGTTGGACTAGATGGAGTATGTCTTTATACAACCTCCAATACTATGTTATATGTAACTGTTACAGACATATGGGTAGGGTATAAAGGTTGGACGTAATATGTCTGTTATACCAACCTCCAATACTATGTTACTATGTAACTGTTACACAGACATTATGGGTAGGGTATAAAGGTTGGACGTATGTCTTTATACAACCTCCAATACTATGTTACTATGTAACTGTTATACAGACATTATGGGTAGGGTATAAAGGTTGGACTGGATGGACGTATGTCTTTATATAACCTCCAATACTATGTTACTATGTAACTGTTATACAGACATTATGGGTAGGGTATAAAGGTTGGACTAGATGGCGATGTTCTACAAAACCTCCAATACTATGTTCTAATGACGTTTACAACACATTGGGTAGGGTATAAAGGTTGACTAGATGGACTTATGTCTTTATACAACCTCCAATACTATGTTACTATGTAACTGTTTACAGACATTATGGGTAGGTATAAAGGTTGGACTAGATGACTATGTCTTTATACAACCTCCATACTATGTTACTATGTACTGTTATACAGACATTATGGGTAGGGTATAAAGGTTGGACTAGATGGACGTATGTCTTATAACACCTCCTATACTATGTTACTGTACTGTTATACAGACATTATGGTAGGGTATAAAGTTTGGACTAATGGACGTATGTCTTTATACAACCTCCAATACTATGTACTATGTAACTGTTACAGACATTATGGGTAGGGTATAAAGGTTGGACTAGATGAGTATGTCTTTATACAACCTCCAATACTATGTTATTATGTAACGTTTATACAGACATTATGGGTAGGGTATAAAGGTTGGACTAGATGGACGTATGTCTTATACAACCTCCTATACATTTTTACTATGTACTGTTATACAGACATTATGGGTAGGTATAAAGGTTGGACTAGATGGACGTATGTCTATATACAACCTCCATACTATGTTACTATGTAACTGTTTACAGACATTATGGTAGGGTATAAAGGTTGGACTAGATGGACGTATGTCTTTATCAACCCCCATACTTGTATTATGTAACGGTTATACAGACATTATGGGTAGGGTATAAGGTTGGACTAGATGTATGTCTTTTATCAACCCCAATACTATGTTTCTATGTAACTGTTATCAGACATTATGGGTAGGGTAAAAGGTTGGACTAGATGTATGTATGTCTTATACAACCTCCAATACTATGTTACTATGTAACGTTTAACAACAATTATGGGTAGGGTATAAAGTTGGACTAGACGTATGTCTTTATACACCTCCAATACTATGTTACTTGTAACTGTTATAACAGACATTTGGGTAGGGTATAAAGTTTGGACTAGATGGACGTATGTCTTTTAACCTCCAATACTATGTTACTATGTAACTGTTTATACAGCACTTATGGGTAGGGTATAAAGGTTGGACTAGATGGTATGTCTTTATACAACCTCAATACTATGTTACTATGTAACTGTTATACAGACATTTGGGTAGGGTATAGGTTGACTAGATGGACGTATGTCTTATACAACCTCAATACTATGTTACTATGTACTGTTATACAGACATTTGGGTAGGGTATAAAGGTTGGACTAGATGGACGTATGTCTTTATACAAACCTCATACTATGTTACATGTAACTGTTATACAGACATTATGGGTAGGTAAAAGGTTGGACTAGATGGACGTATGTCTTTATACAACCTCCAATACTATGTTACTATGTACTGTTATACAGACATTATGGGTAGGGTATAAAGGTTGGCTGATGGACGTATGTCTTTATACAACCTCCAATACTATGTTATATGTAACTGTTATACAAGACATTATGGGTAGGTTAAAGGTTGGACTGTACGTCTTTATACAACCCCCAATACTATGTTACTATTTAACTGTTATACACAGACATTATGGGTAGGGTATAAAGGTTGGACTAGATGGACGTATGTCTTTATAACCTCCAATACTATGTTACTATGTAACGGTTACAACATTTGGGTAGGGTATAAAGGTTGGACGTATGTCTTTATACAACCTCCAATACTATGTTACCTATGTAACTGTTATACAGACATTATGGGTAGGGTATAAGGTTGGACTAATTGCGTATGTCTTTGCACCTCCAATACTATGTTACTATGTAACTGTTATACAGACATTATGGGTAGGATATAAAGGTTGGACTAGATGGACATTTAGGGCACGGTCACACTGCAATGCACATGCAATCACAAACGGAAATCGCATGCAATTTTGTTGCGTTTGCGCATGCGTTTTTCCGTCATTAAGTATAGGAAAACGCATGCGATTGAGATGTGGAATGCAAAATCGCAATGCACCCAAAAACGCACGTTTTCGGTGCGTTGCCACGTTTTCAATGATCTGAAAAAAAGCAAGCGCAAACGCACAAAAAAAAGCAGCAGTGTGGCCGTGCCCTTATTCAACTTCCAATCCTATGTTGCTGTGTAAATGTTTGGTTATCCATAACAAAGTTATTCTACCAGGATTATGGTCACATTATGAAGACTGCCTGGCTGCTTTCTATAATTAAAGGAGAAATAAATAGAATTATTTTAGGAAGCAGCAAAAGAAAGTACTCACATTCCCGATTGGCAAGTCTTTCCTTTTTTTTGCCTTCCCTCTGCACATCTCCCAATTGTGTGAATCACCGGTCACATGACCGCAACAGCCGGAGCCAGTATGGCATGCCGATTGGCTGCAGCAGTCCAGCACATAGTAACATAGTAATTGAGGTTGAATAAAGACATCAAGTCCAACCTACTTACCCTCTTTTTTATCTTTATTTTTTTTTAACCCTACCCAACAGTTGATCCAGAGGAAGGCAAAAAAACATGGTAAATTATCCCATTGCGCTGGACAACTGTTGTGATCACATGGCAGGTTATTGATCTCTATTCAATCAGGTAATTTGCAGGAGGGATTAAAGGAAGAAGTTAGAGGCGCTAGTCAGTGAGGAACCCTTAGAGAGGTTTTTTTCTATTCTCGTTTAAATATATAAATGCAAAGTTATTTTTTTAATCAGCTTGTAACGACACACAAACGATAATATCTGTACCATCTGGTGTACTGCTCAGTTCGTGTGCTGCCCCTGTGGGACTGGAGGCCGAGGCGTCCTTGCTGCTGGGCCCATCAGAAGGTTTGGTGGGGATACTCAGAGGAGCGGACACAGCCCGGAGTGAGGTATCTGGTTTACTCTCCTGAATCTGAGCGATTTCTGGAGTCCAGCGAGGCATTGACGTAATTCCTTCCTCCTCCATCAGATTCAAGTAATACTCAATGATTTCTTTACCCTGAGGAGGATCAGAGCCCAGGAGTTAGAGGACAAGGTAACCCTGAAACAACCACACACACACAACATGGTGCCAGGAACCATTGGATAAGGAGCAGACACTGACACAAAATAATATTCCATCCCATCCAAAAAACAGGGAATGTTACTTAAACATTCTAACATTTACTTCTACAACAGAACAAATCTCTGTGTTGTCTGCTATTGATCACTGCCAAGCCATGGGGTTTGGACTGTCAGACTCTTTGGGCTAATGCAGTTATAGATGTATTAGTTTGCCCGTACTATGGAGCAACGGACCTTTTTGATGTTGGTGGTATATTGCTTCATTGCAATCTTCTCTACGGTGCTTTCAAATCCAAAAAACGATTTAATATCCAGACTAGCCGTCTGTTCGAAGCAAGTCCAGTTCTCATTATCAGGATGGACCTGAAAAGGAAGAACATCTAATTATCCATAGATATTTGTTAAATGAGTCGGGGTGTCACCCTGACAAACATCCTAAAAAAGTGATACCTGTTCAGCCCAAAAATACCGCCCAACTCACAGTGTAACAGCAATGCTCGTTGACAATAATCCTGCTTGCGAACGTTTCATTATAGGCCTCGATGTGCAGGGTACGTTCCTGGCGGTTTAAAGAGTTCTTCTGGATAAAGTACACGTAATCTACTCCGGCAATCTGAAACGCCAAGGGAGAGAGGCAATTTTAAAGTTTCAGTATTTGTGGAATAACCGACAAGTTCTGTCAAATAAGGGAAAATACATTATAACTAGACCATAAAACTTTACTTTAACATTTTAAGTACCTGGGTCTGGGAGGTTGGACTGATTATTCCTACCTCCAAACATAGTTTTATTGAGAAGAAAACCATTTCCATGTCCTGTTTATATCTGCCAGATAAGTGTCTTGGGATTCTTTTATCCCTTTAAAAATGTACGATCTGGGCACATGTGCACCAAAAAAATAAATAATAATATATGAAAGCAGGTAGGAGGGCTTTCAAGTGTCCCCCTTGCCCTCTTCATCCCTCATACATTTAAATCGAAACCAATGTCTTGAATCCTGAAAATTTTAACCCTAGAACAGCCTTTTACACTTTCCCCCCCTGAAAATCTGCAAAAAGTGCAAGTTTCTAAAAAAAAAAATCTGTGCAGAATTCTGCATGTATGTGTTAAAAACCTGCACTTCACGTAAATATAGTTTGTGGGGGCACTTCCAAGTTTGAGGGGTGTTTTAAGTAGCTTCCAGTTTTTCAAACTTAAGAGCTAGTTACATTTTTTATTGTCCGATTGCACGAATGTCCTGGCCCCCTTTGGGGTTAGTTTTTGGCCAGGTCTGTGTTCCCTCATGCATATGGCATACCATTTGATTTAGGACATGTGGGAGAATGACATTTAGTGGCCCTTTTTTACTTGCCAATTTTGTTTAGGCAAGATTTCTAACTTTGAACCACCATTTTCTTTCACATAATCATGGGGAGTTGGGCGTCTGAAAATCTGGAATGTATGTATGGGTTCATGTTTGGCACCGTTTAGTAGATAAAAGGTGTGTAGATTTCAAAAATATATAGGTTGTGGTGTTGTTTAAGGGGTGTTTAGTTTGAAAACGTTTTCTCCTGCTACTCCTGTTGCCCCTTCAGCCCAGGATTGAGTGGCCATTTTGGCTGTCAGAATCCCTGACAGGAAAGTGAATGTCTGGATTACATAGCTCTGTTCATTGGATGAGGAATGCAACAGGATATGTTACTTCAGCCAATGAATGGAGAGACATGTTCTGCTGTGTTGCTCAGGTGCAGAGTGACATCAGTAGTCATCAGAGCTGTAAAAGCAACCCCAGATTACTGGTTCTACTCCACAGAAAGAACAAAAATGAAGGTTTATTTTAATGTATTAGGAACATGGCATAGGAACATGGCACAGCCTCCATCGCACTCTTAATCCTATCACTGCTGGGCTGTGCACAAGAACATTGAGAGCTGCTGGGTCATTCCGTGATGTCTAAACAGCAACAAGTGTTAAGGAACTAGGACTATTACTTGCCCTGATCAACCAGTCAGCTGGCTTTCCACCAGGGCATGATGGGAAAATGAATGGAGACATTGAGAATGTGGCTGATTTATCAATTCACCTTCTTTAGCAGCCGTGGCGCATCCACGTCCAGTTTGCACCTCCTCTCCATGATATGTACAGCGCCATCCTCACTCTTGTACTCATTCATTAGATCACTTCCAACAAACATGGGAATGAGCGGGCAGGTGGGAAAGCGACGCTCGTAGGCCTGGAATTGAAGAGAGGGAAATGAATAATCAGACAACGAGAAAAGGGCAAACAGTTTTCTGATCAATAGGATTGTGGCCCATACCAGAGGGGGAGCAGGTAAATGGTCAGGACAGGTGGGGAAATGCTGGTGCAGAACAAAAGAAAACAGGGAACCCTACAGGGGGATGTTAACACGGACTGCTTGCTAAGACATGTTAACAACTGAAACCAATTAAGCTCCATAACTGAAAAGCAGCAGGAAAGGGTCAAATAAACTTTAACTTTCCCTTAGAAAGAACAGAAATTTAAAAGACACTGAAGTAAAGAAATTAATTTAGTCAAATTCTTTGTAGTTCTCCAGCAAGATCCGTTGCAAGAGGAAACCATTTAGGATATTACACAGAGAAAGGCATTGTGTCTAAGCAGATGATATCCTTAGAATATTTACTGCTGAATGGAGCAATAAATAGTACCGGTAAATGCATTCCTATGTGCACAAGGAGCATCAACAATTTATCATTTCATTTAAAGTTACAGCTTTCTAGTACGGGTGTTAATGCGATAGCCTGGAAAGTATAAAGAGTAAAATAAAAATGTAAATCTAGATAGGGTTAAAATAAGAGTTAAAGGTCAACTAAAGCCACAAAACACAACCCGAATGCAGAAAACCTTGATATAAAACCAGTAATCTGCATCTTACCTCTTATTTTGATACAGGCGCTGGGAAATTTACCTAAATAACATATGGTTTGTGCTTTACTTCACAGCATTCTAGTATCACTCAGTTTGGTCAACGACCATTATGTTCTGCACATGCTCAGTCCTTAGCTATGGCAAGGACTTGTTACAGTTGGCCACACCCATTAATAATCTCTAGCCAATCCTTTTACAGGACAGATAAAGCAAGGAAGCATGCGACTGAGGTCAGGAGGTGTGGCCTAACACTGCACATACACACAGATACTTCATCCAGTTCTTAACAGGCTTACATTTACTTTAATACAATTTACTGAAGTGGGATTTTATAGCTTATTGGTGTTTTTAGGGGGTTTGTTTTCAGATTCTGGAGTATAAAAAAATTGGGTTTAGTTCTCCTTTAAGCAGCTTGCAGGTAGGAAAGGCCAAACACAGGCTTGGTAGCTCATTTTAATAATTGGCCGACAAAATTAACCACGGTTTTCACAATGGAACCATAACAGCCAATTAAGACACAGACTCGAGGTTGCAAATGGGGTGGTGGGGGGCCACAATGATTAATCCATCTGTGTATAAAGCTGGTTACACGCCAACCATTAAGGCCAATACCACTGGTACCAACAGGATCGGCCCTTTTTTGGTCATGTGTGTAGCTGCAAAATGAATGCTCGTCGGCATTGGCAACTGGTATCGACCGTTGTGGTGTGTGGTGGTCCCGTACTTAATATAGAGAGACCGTTCCGAACAGTCAGCAACCACATCTGTGACAGACGACAGGCAAAGTTTTACAAATCATTTTACACCGACTTGATCAATGGCAATGAGAAAATCCTACAGCTGACATTCAGGAAAGGGAATTGCAGCCAAAAGCTGCCATAAAGGGATTTATTTTACACCATTTCCTCTGTTACCAAAGCCCCATGTTCCCAATTAAAACAAACAAGTTAGTTGAATATTTATTTGTTTTGCACATGAAGTGCGAATGGGGAAATCGCCCTTCGAGACGCATCAATATTTAATGAATCAGTATTAATGTTATTCCAACAATCACAATCCTCTTACCCAGAATTCTGAGGAAATGTGGTGTGAGAAAGGATCAGACATTTTAAAGAGACATGTCAGCCATTACCCAGCAGGCAAGATAAACAAGAGTTTGTTTGCCACATGGCAGATTAAATGAAGCAATGTCCTGTCACTAGAACAGAATGTTGTACGGAACTAGAATGGCGTCGAGACAAGTTGGCAATTTAAAAATGGCACGTACTTGCTTCTCACCAATAACCAACTCTGTACACTCTGATGCAATAAGAGGAGCATAAGTTTGCCTGTGCAACCAATCAGCTTTTACTGTATTAATGCAAGTTGAAAACATTTGATTGGCTGCTACAGATTTAAGCTAGGTTTACAAGTATTACTGGCGTCTCCAGAGGTTTTGCCACTCGGAGAACGCTGCATGCCGCATTTCCTAGTGGCATTGCTAAAATATCTGCAAACGTAAAACAAACCATTCATGTAAACCTAGCCTAACAGCTCAGGTGAAGTTTGGCCCCTTAAAGTTAAGTCATATAAGAAAGTTATGCACAAACAGATATACCTAGCCATGGAACCCAGTGCAGCAGAGCAATCAGCACCCACCAAACCAACCCCATGCAATATACAGTAAAATCTATATACGTTATTACAAGACGCCCACAAAGGAAGGGATTAGTAAAAGTAAGAACAAAAAAGGTCAAGTGGAGACGAGCGATTCTATTTCTTTCCAGTTCTATTGCACATCACAGTTTTATTGCCTGGTGGTCAGTGGTGTTTCCTACATGCAGCAGAGCAATAATACATATTCCATTACCCCAGAGATCACGTGTAGGTGTAGCAGGAAATTGCATTTACTTTCGTTAAACATACAAACATCCTGTTTCTCACAATAGTGAAAGAATGAAAATTAAAGGCCAACCTGTAACCTTAAATACCTAAAGCTGGGTACACACAGTACAGATTTCTGAATGATGACAGACAGGATCTGCAAGATCCTGTCTGCCATCTTTCAAAGATCTGCATACACACATTCCCGATTGTTCTCCCTATAGGACTGTGTGTTTCCATCGGCCCGCTAGACTCCCTATAGGAGTCTAGCGCGGCCGATGGAAATTTTCGGCTTTCCCGAACGAGTCGTACGGCCGACCCGATCGTTCGGCGGCCGCGCGCTCGTTCGGAAACGAACTACACACAGTAACGATAAAGCCCCGATACCGTCGGATCTGCCGGTATCGGGGCTTTATCGTTACTGTGTGTACCCAACTTAACCCTTTCCAGGACAGTCTAGATTTGGCTCTGGTGCTCTATTACCTACTAAACTGCTGTGTTTGCACATAGAAGAAAGGACCAATGGATTGTCAAGGATTAACACTGGCCTTTATGGGTTAAGAATCTGCAAAAAATTACTAATTTTAAATCTGACTACATATCTATAAATACTAAATCAGAGATAGTCAACCAGATATTCAGATTTAAAAAAAACATCCTAGCGGTAATGTACTGTATGTTGGGAATTGTAGTTTTCAAACATCATGAGATCTACTGGTTACCTATCCCTGTGCTAAATGCTAATACCAAATCTAATGTTACAGTTAGGCTGAGGCCACACTGCAACGCACAAGAATCGCGAGCGTAATGTGCGCTTTTCTTGTGCGTTCGCGTTTTGGCCTTTTTGCGTTATGGAAACGCTGCGTTAACGCACCAAAAAAATGGTGAACGCATGCGTTACCAAAACGCGAACGGCCGCGCAATCGCATGCGCATCGGAAATCGCGGGAATTTTCGTGTTCCAGCGTTTTCCATTTTAGCGAAAATCGCGGGCGAAAAACACGCTAGTGTGGCCTAGCCCTCACACTTGCCCTTGATTATATAATTCTATAGTAGGTAGAGACAAGTTTAGCTCCATTAGCTACCAGTCTTCTTAAAGGGCAAGTCCAGCCTATCTACTTTCGATTTTCGATAATTATCTACTTTCGATTTTCGATAAAAATCGAAAATTGAAAAAATTCGGGTTCCGTGAAATTCGGGAGTTCCGAAAGTTTCGTTGGGACTTCAAAACCCTCAGATTCTATTCGAAACTGGGTTCTTATTGAACCCACAGTACATCTCTACTTACATATAAAGAAAAATTATCAGTGCACATTCCAGGGCCCTGTCTATCATAGTATTTGTGCAAATGCATAAAGAAAAAAATATAGGGGTTTTAGTTTACATGTTTGGCTGGATTTCCTTAGAGGAGGAGCCTCCATGAATACTCTGCAGTCATTGGTCGTTATGTTACCCTGACTGCAGAGTAAACCCGCAAGTCTGTGAGCACACAGAGAAGAAGAAGAATATACTTATTGTAAACTTGGATTACATTACAACATCTTTCTACAATTACCTTACATTTAGATTGCTGAATATGGCTAGGTATGATATACTGTGGTGTAATGGGTTAGTTTAATCCAAGTTTATTTTTAAAGGGGATCAGTGCAGGGAATCATCATGTTTATTTGAAGTTTTCAAGTATTAGAGGCTGATGAATACGATGTTTTCTAACTACAATAACCCAGTAAAAAGCTTAAATCTGATTGGTTGCACAGGAAAAAGTTTGCAAGTGTTATTGAATCAGCCCAAGTTTTTGTACACAGAATCTGTGTTTATAGAAATTTATGGCCATGTGTCTGTTGCTTATTGGTAATGTGTTAATGTTCTCAGGTGATCTCTATAAGTGCACCATCACATGTGTCTTCAAATGAGAACCAAAATGGGTTAAAATGACCCTCTACCTCGAAAGTGCAAACAACCAAAAAAGTCTTGGGGTGGATACTAGAGCTCTCGGGCAACCAAGCTGAAACTGAGAACATTAGGGCTGTCAGTAATGATTAGAGATATTCGAAACTTGACTTTCATTCCGTTTTCATATTTTTTACTTTCAATTTTCGAAAATCGTCTACTTTCGATTTTCGATAAAAATCGAAAATTCAAAAAATTTGGGTTCCGTGAAATTCGGGAGTTCCAAAAGTTTCGTCAGGATTCAATTCGAAACTGGGTTCTATTCGAACCCACATTACATCTCTAGTAACGATACTTTTCTGAAGGGGGAGGTTACTTTAACCCTTTGATCCTTTAAATGTGTTTTAAGAATGTATAGCACTAGATCATTAACTAACACTTAAAAAATATAAATACATTTGGTCCGAAGGATTTGTGTGTATATTGTGAGACCACACAATAAACCGTACTCTCTGCCAATGTCTCTTTAGATAGACGACATCCCTTCCCCTCTATCTGTCTTTTCCATTTCCATTTTAGAATTCTGAAAAGCTTTGTTCTCTCCTCTCTCCTTAGATCATTTTTTGACAGTGGCAGCTCTTCTGGCAACCTTGATTTGTCACACCCCTGGCTTATATCTCTTTTCGCAGTTGGTGCTTTGTAAACCAGAATCTTTTTCCTGCCACACATTTCTATGTCCTGCTGGATGTCATACTTCCACCTCCACCATCCTTTCTCTCTGTGGTCTGTCATGACTATTCGTTGTTTTTTGCTGTAACTTGGTGACAGCTGCGTTTTCAGGAATACCCAGAAAAAGGGTATACGAGCAATGAAACAGACTTTTGTCATATTGTTTCTTTTTTCAACAATATCTGATTGAAATACGTTTGAAATAGGAATGAATGGAAAATATCCCCTTCTCCAGACATATAAATAATATTATTTCAGATATCAGATTTTAATATGCCACATAGAGAATGATAATAAATAACAAGGTTTTAAAATATCGCAAAATGGAACTTGACCTTTATTCAGTTTCCGTTTCTTTTACAGGCAACATTCTAAACAAAAATACATTGTTAGCCAGTAGTAAATATGGAGCAGAATAGATGCTGAGTGTAGATATGCCTGATAAAGGGGCCACAGCGATTCAAAAGCTTGTACGTTTGTTTTCCTAAATGTTAGCACATTCACCCCTCCCCCAACTAAAATCTTTACTTACCTTAAAGAGTATCTTAAAGGGCAAGTCCAGCCCCAAAATGAAAACTTACATACAGGTAAATCACCCCAAAACCCTAAACGATAATAGTTTGAAATGGGAAATATATAAGTCTAACCTGAAATCCTGCACAATGTCCTGTTTCCCCTGTTTCTGATTCCTGGTTATTCCAGTTAGTAACTGTCAGTTATGGATTTGACAGTTGACATCACAGCCAATGACTGAATGCTAATCCCCTGTCTGCCTCTTCTGAGCATGCCCAGGCTCAGTACAGGTTCAGTTCAGGTTTCTAAATGGCTCAGTTTCCATGAGACATCCAGAAGCATAGCAGGCATACAGTAATGAATTCATAGGACAAACTATGATATATCAACATATTATAAAGAGGCCATTCTTTCTAAAAGATGTTCTTATGAGGGTGCAGTTGTCCTTTAAAGGTTTTTTTTTCACACTGGTAAAAAAAAAAATGTTGGTATTCAATTTTATTGAGGACCGGGAGGTAAAGAAGCTGTGTCCTACCTCCTGTTCCTTAATAATACAATTCAGGAGCCGGGAGAGAAGGTAAGGTACTTAGCCGCCACGTAGTCTGACAGGTCCCAACAGACTCTGTATTCTATGCACATGCGTATTGCACTTGTGCATGCACATAGCATGCTAAGTCCTTTGGGACCTGTCAGAGGATGAGGCAGAGGAGTGAGTGATCGGGAGGTACCTTACCTTCGTTCCCTGCTCCTGAATGTTAAATTGAAGAACAGGAGGTAAGACACAATTTTCTACCAGTGGAGATACCCTTTAAGGCGCCCTCCTGACATCATTATACTTACCTTTGTCCCTATGCCAACAACTGCTTACTTGCATACCTGCTCTGGCAAAAACTGGTGGAATACTAGGCTATAGGGACAAATGTAAGTATAACAATCTCAGGGTTCGTGAAATAGTGGGGGATAGTGGACATTTAAACACATCACTACTGAATAGTCTTTTCCTATAATGGATACGATTTCAATCAAGTACAATGTGTTCTTTCTACTGCAGATCACACTCTGTGCCCAATAGCTACAGTAAATCTTTATCATATATGTGTGTCTGAGATATTGCATATTGTACAGTATATAATAAGTATCATTGTGTGTGTAAAACCTCACGAACAAACTATTGTTGTATGACTTGTAACTTTTTTTTTTTTGCAAAACTTCTACTCTCTACCTCTTCCCAACCCCTAGCCAGGTACAGTACCTACTAGAACAACAGGGAGAGTGAACCTAAAAATGGGACAGTGTCAGGAACAACTAAGTAACTCAAAAGGCAGCGGCAGGGAATCACCTCTGCAAAGGCAGTGATATCTAGCCATGAAATGCTAAAGGGCAACTCTAGTATTGGAAAATGGAATTTTAAATTCCACATGAACCTGAAATCAATGAAGTTTCTAAATTTCAAAATCCATATTAATATTATATCCTTATATTTTTACACTAATATTATCCCGGAAATGACAAGGAATGACTGTCAGTCATAAAGCAATAGTCTCCTGCGTAGTAGTGATGGCCCAGTTCACGGATCCGTGGCGGATTTACTTCGTTCGCGAACGCGGATACCGCGGATTTTCCGATTTTCCGCCTTCTGAACTTTTCCGAACCGCGTTTTCGAAAATTTGCGAAATTACGGGGATTTCTCGTATTTTCAAAAATACGAGAAATTGCAGATTTCGTATTTTTGCAGAATCCTCGTATTTTCGAAGAATCCTCGTATTTTCGAAGACTCGTATTTTCGAAGAATCCTCCTATTTTTGAATTTTAATAGGTTTTAATGGGTCCTAATTTTCGAATTTTTAGAATTTTTTCAAAAATTTGCAGAATCTTGAGCGGACCGGATTTTGCGAAGCTCGGACATCTCTACTGCATAGTTGCATAATGGATATTGGTATCGGCTTTAAAGGGAACTGGAATCTTCTGTATAAAGATCACACACTTGGCCCCAGAAATTGCATCAGTTTGACTTGCGCAGTGCGAACGCACACCGATGAAGTCATCACACACGCCAGATACAAAACAGGCAGATCTTGTGCCTTCCTTGTGTGTTTTTGGAGGAAAGGAGGCTGCCTGAGCTTTCATCACGCTTGGTGTGAGTCAAACTGATGCGATTTGTGGGGCCAAGTCCTTACAAAGGAATTAGACCATAGAAGAGAGACAGCAACCTTTAAGCACTAAAGATAGGATATGGGAGGGAAATAGGCAAAAATAAAAATAACCTCATCTACAGAGGCATTCCATTCTAATTGTAGCTGAGGTTATGTTAACCTGTGGGCCCTAATACAATGTAATAGTTGTGTTGGTGACAGAGCTGAGATGGTTCTTCCTTTTGCCTAGGCGAAGGCATTTTCCCTGGAAGTTAACACTGGAACCAGGCACCTCTTGTTATGGTAGGAATAAGGGGAATGTTATCCAGCCTTACGCTGTGTTGTTACATAAAGTATCCTGTAGCATTTTATTGCATTTCTTGTATTGTTCAATCTCCTGAATGAAACTTTCCTATCCAACTGGAATTAAGTCTTTCAGTTCATTATTGTTAGTTCCTTCATACTCTCTAGGTCTATGTCTATCCTTTCAATTTGTGTCACTAGCGTTTGTGCAAGATTACTTGTTAAAATGTAGTTGATGATCTGTTTTTAGCAGTTTATTGCTGCATGCAGGAAGATGCTTGACGTTATACCAGCCAAAGTCCACTAGATGTCAGTGTTGCAAAACATTCTATGAAATTGACTATTTATGTTGAAATATGAAGTCAGGCTTTGCATACCTTTTATAGCCTGGTTATTGTGTATTAATCTTTTATACTGTAATCTTTTAATCAGGCTATTCAAGAAATGTATCCATCTCTCTCTCTCTCTCTCTCTCTCTCTCTCTCTCTCTCTCTCTCTCTATATATATATATATATATATATAAAATTATTATAATTATTATTGTGTATATTAACTAGGAAAAATGTGTTTAATAAAATGAAACAACAAATATTAACTATTTAGTTTACCTCAGAGCAGACTATCCAACTGCCACACATGCCCTCGGATTGGATTGTACCATTTTTGGTTCTGTGACTTGCTCCCCAAGGTGGGACAGGGGTGTGGCTTGAAATCGTACAAGTTTGGAGTAAGAGTATGGTAAAGATGAAATATATCAAGTGAATGGTGTGAACAAACCTTTCGCACATGCAATGCCATTTATGGTAATAAATAATCTACAAATCTCTTTGCATATGGTACCATGTGTTTGTGCTATGATTTGCAATAATCTGCTATCAGAGCACATATGATCTACACAACAGATCGCTAACGGATCGCATGTATGAACTGCATTAGTGTGGCCTAGCCCTAAGATTAGAGATCATTTGGTATAGAGATTGTGGAAATTGTTGGGGCCATTTTTAAAGCTGCCGTGAGTCAAGATAGGAATTATCGAAAACAAGCTTTACCCAATGCAATCACAACATTAAACCATTGCTATTGCCACTAGGGAGAGCAATTGTAGCTCTTGGCAAATTTCCCTACATATCTTTTCTACTATGTACAAAATACCAACAAATATTTTTTTCTGCTGTTTTTAGATCATTTCTAGAAATCTTTGACTTAATCCACTATTTAGTTTTCATTCACCTTAAAGTAAAACTAAAATAATTTTGGGGTAGAGTAGACAGTGATATCCCTCTCAAGAATATTCCTGTGCCCCCCCCACACCACTGGCACCCCCTGAACCCTCACAGGTCCCCTGCTCTAGAAGTTATAATACTGCCATAAATTATTTAGTTCTTACTACCATCTTCATATTGACTACTATGATTTTATTTAGTGCTCTAGAAAGCTGGTACCAAGAAAGCTAATACAAATTGCAAAAGATTGTACTCACTAACTTTGCAAGACTCAAAGCCGTTTCCAAGCCTCCTTTTCTAATTAAGATTAACTGGCGAGTTGATGAATGAAACTAGCAAGTTTTCTTCCGATAGTGGTTATGCTATCTGATTCAAATCCAAGTGAATGGGAATTTGTGGAATTCTTGATCAGAATTTAATCATTTTAGAAAGTTTTTTCAATCTAATTTTCGGTTTTAATAGCATTTTTGAATTGGATTCCTGATTATCTAATATTCGACTTATCAATGATAAGGACTTAATTTTTTAAAATTACATTTAGATCTTTGGATTTTTTTTTTTTTTAAATGGTAGTTCTGAATCAAAAACCTGGACTCAACTATTTTCCAGAAGAATGCCTGTAACCAATGCATGTGCATTTTAACCAAAGTTAATTCACCCCATTTACTTGGCCCAATGAAATCATTCTGCAAGTGGCCATTAACAAGAGCTTGATGTTGGCTTTCTAGAGCACCAAACAGTAGGTACCATGAATAAAGAGATAATTATTACAAATCATTTGCAGACTTTTATTCTCCATGTAAAGATCAAAGTAATGAAACAAGAACACAAAAGACATTATTGATAAAATTACATGTCAGACGCGTTTTGGGATAATTTTGTTTCCAGTTAAATGAAGGTAATTTAAGACATAAATACTTAAACATTTTAAAGGAACAATGTAAGAAATTAGATAATCTTCAGTCACTGCAAGGACAATATTTAGGATATTAATATTTTCGACAGCCGTTGAGAGAAAACCTTGAAGCAAATCCACAAAGAATAATGTTCTGATATTATCAGATGATTAGGTATTCCTTATCCTATGTTTTAAAGCCTTACTGCATTATCACTAAACATATATCCACACCACTTTGTCACACAATTCATTTTTTCAGACTCATATCACAAGAAGAGATTTTTGGCTGCTACTCGGAGCTGTACTCCTGTGCTGCATGGAGCAG
Organism: Hymenochirus boettgeri; assembly: GCA_019447015.1. Classification (NCBI taxonomy): domain Eukaryota; kingdom Metazoa; phylum Chordata; class Amphibia; order Anura; family Pipidae; genus Hymenochirus; species Hymenochirus boettgeri. The sequence goes on along the minus strand of CM033476.1, from coordinate 13,254,690 downwards.
TCTTAACCAGCAGTGAATATGTTCAATCATTTTTCAAAAGTGCACAATCTAAAACCAAAAAAGTTACCAAACTCAAAAGGGCATGATAACCCCCCCTAGCAAACTTTTAAATGCTCCTGAGGGAAGAAATCTTACCTTAAAGATCCTCATCACTCTTCCAGGTGCTACCCGCCTATTTAGGCCAATGATTTAAGACAGCTGGACGAGACAGCTGAACAAGCTCACAAAGAGCTCACAAAGCTATAAGGGAGGCTGTTAGGTTTTTATATATTCTGTATAATCACTTAGCCTAATAGCAGCCATTTTGTTCTCTGAATCCATTTTGTCTTACATTATTGTTGTGTTATTGTAGATGTTTTGTTTCCAAATGTTCTTTCTCATTTAATAACACTTGAGCTTCCCAGTGAGCTCAAGGTCTTTTGCCTCCTACATTCCAAGGTTTTAGTACGTCATCGGCAGACACTGTGTCTGGCCACGCCCACTTTTTCTCTTTGTGAAAACCCAATGTAACATGTGAATAAACCGAGAAACTGGGCTCTACCACACCATGCGTGTTGTGTGATCCATTTCTCCCAGCGCTGAAAGGTCTCTAAATGAGTCTGACAGGCATCAATCAGAGTCCGGGGGACTAGTGAGGATATTTATTCTAACAGAGGCGTCAGGGTGTGGCGAGGGATTGGCAAACTTGAAGACAAATGAAAATATTGTGAAAATGGGGTTTTCGAGGGTACTAATAAACTAAAAAGTTTATTAGTTGGTAAGCAGGCCCTTTTTTTTTGTTGCCTTTTTTAATATTATCCCATTAGGGATTAGTCTTGGTCAATGTACAGTCCAGCATCCCAGGTGACAAGCTTAATGAAAGGAAAAAGGCAGGACATCAACTGATATTACTTTCCACAACTATATGGAAAGACTACATGAATGCAAAGGATAGTAACTTTATAACAATTTATAATTCTATAAATAAGAGAGCTGTTTTCTAAAATGTATTTATTTGAAATAATAGCAAAATAGTGCATCACTGGCTTATTAATTTTTTTTCTAATTAAAGATATACTGGTGGAAAAAAAAGGGTAAAATCTTTCCCTACAGCAGTTCTGCTTTACCTTAGCACAAAGAGTTACAACATAACTAATAAGGGAACTTCTTCCATTTTCTCAGGACGATGCACAATGAGCATGTCTGTCCCACTGGGAGAGGCACACACTGGGATAAGAAAGTAAGGAAATTTACCAATTTCAAACAAGGTTTAATTTTATTTAGGAACCGCTAAGAAAGGCAAGTGATATACAGTATAATCTGTGGTTTCTAGGCTATAAGATAGAATCAGGGGAATTTACCAAGAGCATCAACCACAAATTCTCTCAGTCTTAAAGCTTTTCTTACCTTTTAAAAATTTGTTAACTTTAAGATGTGTGGGATTTGGAAATATTACAGCAAATTACTTTTTTCTATGGCAGCAAATAGTTTGAAGTGTTAAAGTCAGGCATTAGTTAGGACTAGTGATGGACACAAAACTGAACTCGAACCTGAGTTCGGTCTGAACTTTTTGAGTTTATTCGAACTCAAACTATTCAAACTAGTTTGGGTTCGAACTTTTTCGGTTTTCCAAACTCGCGGCTGTATTTTCGATAAATATTGAAAATTCGATAATTATCGAATTTATGAGCCGTTAGCTAACCCTAGAATGTATCAATCACTAACCCTCGAATGTATGGTTCCTTTTCGCTAACCCTCGAATGTATGGTTCCTTTTCGCTAACCCTTGAATGTATGGTTCTTTTTCGCTAACCCTCGAATGTATGGTTAATTTTCGCTAACCCTCAAATGTATGGTTCATTTTCGCTATAATAATAGTGTCATTTTTCCATAATAGTGTGTTTCTCACCCATCTACCATTTGAAATCAGTTTGTGCGTGAGACACACAGAGCAGTGAATGTGCAAGCCTACAGTGATTCCTGCATTTTGACGTCCGCCACAGTGTGGCCTCTCTCTCTGTATAAAAATGATATGATCCTTGAAAGTACAATTAACTCTCCCTGCAGATAAACTGTATCTTAAAGGACAATTATACTCACCTCCCCCTCAATCCTTTCCCCCCACTCCTGCAAAGTACCCAGAGTGAGGACCTAAAACACTAAGTCCTCACCTGACCTCTGGGTACTTTACAAAAGTCCTGCACTACTTACTTGTAATCTCCCTCGTCGCTCCGGTCCGATCCTCCCCACTGGCACTTTGAGTGACAGGTCGCGAGGCAGCCAATGGGAAGACGTGCTTTCTTTGAAGTCACAATTGAGATTTATTTAGAAAAATGAACATAACTGTCAAAAATTTTAAATAAAACATAAAAACAAAATCTGTTTTAAAACCTTTACCAACAAAATAACACGGATGGCACTTTTCTTATAGATCGTCATGACAATCTATGTAAGGTTTTTCAACAAAAGTGTATTAATATCAGAGAAATCAAAATACAGGGTGGTATTCATTAACTCGCGGTATCGGAAAGTTATGGTTTACCATAATGGCTATGGTCATCCATTTATAAATGTGGTAGTATAATATAGTGATGGCCCAGTTCACGGATCCGAACCCGGATCCGCAGCGGATTTACCTCGTTCGCAAATGGCGGATATCACGGATTTTCTGGTTTTCCGCCTTCCGAACTTTTCCAAACCGTGTTTTCTAAAATTTTCGAAATTACGAGGATTTATCGTATTTTCCCGTATTTTCGAAAATATGAGAAATCCTCATAAATTCGAAATTTCGCGGATTTTTCACATTTTTGGATGGAGCAAGCCACATTTTCGGGTTCGTATTTTTGAAGAATCCTCGTATTTTCGAAAAATCCCCGTATTTTCGAAAAATCCCCGTATTTTCGAAGAATCCTCGTATTTTCACAGAATCCTCATTTTTTCGAAGAATGGATTTTGCCGAACTTTTATTTTAATAGGTTTTAATGGGTCCGCTCGCGGATTTTCCCGAATTTTTGAATTTGTTAGAAAATTTGCGGATCCTCGAGCTGACCGGATTTTGCGAAGTTCGGACATCTCTAGTATAATACCTCTCTGGTATTTTCTAGGCAATTTTACTAATACCGCCACTAAAATTCTTAATACATGATTCATTATAATAAATGTACCCAAACCCTTAAATCAGTAATATGTATACTTCTATGCAGAAGCCAGTTGTCTGATGAAATAATAATAATTTTGTCTAGAGATTTTCTTAAATGCTAGAGATGAAGTTCGGGACCGATTCAAACACAGTTTTTTGAATAAAAATGGTATAATTCTTTTTTAATATATCAAAAATAAAACAGGCCTGGGAAACAGCAAAACTACCCTTTTCCTCGCATTTAGTAAGGAACAAATAATTAAAAACAATCCTGTTTATATTAAAAGGGATTAATCATTTATGTAGACTGGAAGCTCTTTGTCTTTTTACTCTTGGCTTACTTTTATGTTGGGTGGAAACAATTTGGAACTGAATTTGCATTTCTCGTGTTTTTAATAATTGCTCCTTCTTACAAAGCACTACACATAATTGAAATTAAAGTCAAATTAACGCCCCTTTCATAGAATTTAATTTTGTTAGCTGAGGAACTGAGAGATAATCACCAGTCACAAAACACAAATGACTGACAGGTTTTTTTTGGTTATTTTTTTTTTATAAAATATAATTTGACTTTTTAAATTTCTCTCACTTTTAATCCAATCTTTGTTTACTTATGACATTAAACAGCGGAAACAACTTACATAAGTTAATTAATGCATTCTATTTCATGTTCTTCTACTGCCAAATAACAATTACTCGTAATAATGGAATTTGATGTGTATAAATTAGACTAATGGAGAAAAAAAATGTTTGTTATTTCTGGATCTCAATAATTGGGTCCAGATTTTTATGAAAAAAAAGCTCTAAAAAACTACAAAAATAGATAGTTTGTTGTAATGTCACAAATAAAACTATATAAACTGAATAATTTAAAGGACAACTAAACCCAATTTTTTTCACTACAGAATCTGAAAATATCCCCTCTAAAAACTAATAATAATAAAGTGCAAAATCCCACTAGAGTAAATTGCATTAAAATAAAAGGAACCCCCTAAAAACTGAATGAAATAACTGTGTCTATGTGCAGTGACTGGCTACACCCCTGATCTCAGTCACATGCTCCCTTGCCTAATCTGTCCTGTAAAAGGATAGGCTAGATTCTACTAGTGGGTGTAACCAACAAGTTCCTGCAGTATCTTAAGACTGACCATGTGTAAAGAACATAATGGTCATGGACCACACTGTGTGATACTGGAATGCTGGGAAATAAAACACAAACCACATGTTAGAAAGGTAAGTTTCCCAACAACCATATCAAAATGAGAATGAGACAAATATTTCTGCTTTTATATCAAGGAGATCTATCTTCTGATTCAATGATGTACTGTACTTTAGTTATCCTTTAAATAAAAACAGACAAGATCATTAAAATATGAGGTTACAAGGCAATTTAGATTTTTTAATGGGGTAATTTATTTCCTGTAATGCCGATGACACTTATGACATAGTTAAGCTCTGATTATAACTGATGTACCATTTATATTGTAAATTATAAAAACATTGAAAGTCACCAAAAAGTTCCACGATTATAAAAAGGCACATAGTTCTTTTACACTGAGTCAATTTTTAATGTTCCCTTTATTTTACAATAGTGGGTGCCATATTGCTCATGTTTTAGGACATAGCTACTAGGCATGTATAAGGATATAATTACAGAATATTCATGACTCATGTGTGTTATAACGTTTAATATAACAATACCGACAATATAAACCAGGGAGTCCTAAACACTTCCAGTTATAAACTGTCTAAGCCAGAGATTGGTGTACTTTCTAAAGGACTCACATTCTGTCCAACCACTAATCTGGATTCAGCTATAGTTCAGCTATACTCTGACATGGAAGATTTCTTCAGAAGGCTCAGGTTAAAGGAATTCTTCCACAACAAACCACAGTGCAAAGACAACACTGCCTATAATACAATGAAAAAGAAAAGCACATTTACCCCAAAACCAGGACGCAATACAAAACTGGATCAATACATAGAAAGCTTAATAGTAAGAGTCCCATCTCTGCTATCCACACAACAGAAGAGGATAATGTACAATTTATCTTACCAAGAGAAAGCAGCAATAAACAAGCTCCAGAAGAATAGAAATATCACCATTAAACCAGCAGATGGGGTAATTGTTATTATGGATACAATAAAATACAGTATGTTAAAAAAGGCAACAGACTAACAGATGATATATATTACTGCAAACTCTCCAAAGATCCTACCAAGGAATACAAAACTAAACTACCGTATATACTCGAGTATAAGTCAATCCGAGTATAAGTCGAGGTACCTATTTTTACCTGAAAAATTTGTAAAAACTGATTGACTCGAGTATAAGTCGAGGATAGAAATGTGGACCACAACTGCCTTCTGATGCAGTATTGATTTGAGGATTTAGTTGCCCTTTAAATGGACAGCAAAATTCCCATACATGAATCCCATACAGTAATAGCCAAATCCAGTACCAGTAACCTCCAATTCCTTGGCACTCCAGATGTTTTGAAACTACAACTCCCAGCATGCTTTGTTGCTGGGAGTTTCCGTTTCTAAACATGTGGAGTGGCAAGGTTCAGTAAACTTTTAATTAACTTACCATCATTCACAATTCTACTGATCCACATATAGTAAAGGGCCCTCTGACCCCTATATAGTAAGGGGCCCTCTGAACCCCATATAGTAAAGGGCACTCTGACCCCAATAGTTAAAATTGTCACCTGAGAGTTGTAGTTTCAAGCTGTCATTTGCACTGTACTAGCAATAGTTTTTTTGCCCCAAACTGATTAGACCCATCAGATTTACAACATCCAGATGAGCAGTGACAGTGCTGAGTGAGTCCAGCAGCCAGACTACAGGAAGCAGGAAGTGTAAAGGCAGATTAGCTCATTTAACTTTCTATGCAGGTTAACACAGCGTCACCTACTGGTTACTACCCGCAATTGGAGAATTTGGATCTAAATTAGGACTTGACCCGAGTATAAGTCGAGGTTAGGTTTTCAGGCTAGTTTTAAAGCCTGAAAAATTTGACTTATACTCGAGTATATACGGTAAACAAACTGATTAAATAATTTTCACAAGACCTACAATCAGAGATGCTTCCATTAATACCAGACCAACCAGACATTGGTACCTTTTACATGCTCCCCAAAATACACAAACCAGGAATGCCAGGAAGGCCCATTGTCACAGGTATGAACACTCTTACAGAAAACATATCGGGCCTGGTAGAAAACATACTCAACCCACTTGTAAAACATATACAAGATACTAAAGACTTCCTTAATAAACCCCAGAGCATTGAAAAGCTTCCTGCCAATGCTCTACTAGTAACCATGGACGTAATATCTCTGTATAACAACATCCCACATACTGATGGTATAGCAGCATGTGGTAATTTTTTAAAAACTGCCCCCCACAGTAAATATAGTCCCAAAGTCCTCACCAGCCTCATTGGTTTCATTCTTAATTATAATTATATTGCATTTAACCAAGAAATTTACCTACAATGCATGAGTGTAGCCATGGGAAGCAAAATGGCACCTCAGTATGCCAACTTATTTATGGCTGACTTGGAAGACAGGTTTCTCAAAGCCCAACATTACAAACCACATAGTTACTATCGTTACATAGACAATGTTTTTATGATATGGACACATGGAGAAGAACAGCTACGACATTTTATTCAGGATTTTAACAAACTCCATCCAACAATTAAATTTGAAATGGATTTTTCTGAGGAATCCATACATTTTTTGGACACTACAGTCACCCTGAAAGATGGAAGAATTCAAACATCCTTATACAAAATCCCACTGACAGAAACAATTACCGTATATACTCGAGTATAAGCCGAGGTTTTTAGGTTTTAAAATAAACCTAAAAACCTTACTTCGGCTTATACTCGAGTCAAGATCTTCCTTACTGCGATCGATGTTGCTGAGGCTCCAAATCTGGCTGCCACACGCTCTGTAAGTCCTGTGGGTTTGCCGGCTGACGTCAGTACTCGGCGCCGGGCGGTGAGAGGCGCCAAGTAGTGACGTCAACCGGCAATCCACAGGACTTACAGAGCATGCGGCAGCCGGATTTGGAGCCTCAGCAACATTGGAGCCTCAGCAACATTGATCGCGGTAATTCTGGGAGGAATCTCCAGGGAGGGAGGGAGGGAGGGAGGGGGATCTACACTGCAGTTGCCTTTTAACTGCAGAATTCCTATACAGTTATTTGGAAACTACAACTCCCAGCCAATAAAGCATGCTGGGAGTTGTTATTGTTATTTTATATTTAGATACAGTATTTTGATTCCTTTCCCCACGTCTAATATCTAAATACTTTCCTCACATCTAATATCTAAAATATCTAAATAAAGGGACCAGTCTCATCTGGTTTGCCCATTGAATAGCTTTTTGGGGCAGGTCCCATAAAAAATGCTCCAGTTTAATTCAAGATCCATATATTTATGATTGAATTTCTTTCCTACAGAATTCCTTCTGTTTTATTTTTAAAATGAACTCAACCCTATTCCCATAGAGCTTACACTCTTATTTCGAGTTATCTCGAGTTCTCTTTTCTTCCTTTTAGTGGAATCACAAACTTTAAGAGACGAGGACAGATGTTCTTTTTGTAACACATAGAAAGTTCTCAGCAAGCTATTAATGAACCTCAGATAGTAATTGTTTATATGTTGTGAAAAAAAAAAAAAGTTCAGCATGCAGATGTTTATTTTTCCCCAAATTATCCAGCGCTAGGCCAAAAGTTGTATAAAATAAAAACGCAGATGGCGGATTTCGAATACATGTCATTTTACTGCCGTACTAAATTCAAAACTAATTTCATTAACGCATTAAAACTTTTATCTTTGTCTTGTATCATGTGTATTTCAGTTTATGAAACGGTAAATGATCAACATTTACAAGCCACGGAATACAGTGTTTTATCTAGAAAAGAGAAAAGTAAACAATCTTTATAGGGAAGCATATTGCCAGTGTTGGGCTGTGTGTGGAGGAATCCATCAATCTTTAACCGGGAGTCTCAACGTTTAGATTGAAGTAACGAGTTCTGCAAGTTTTTGTTTGTTATTAAATATAAATAAAACAGATCAAATTGGAAACGAAAGAAAAAATACACCATAAAAATCAACTTTCTAGAAATATACTGTATATACTCGAGTATAATCCGAGATTTTTATGTTTTAAGATGAACCTGAAAATCCAACCTCGGCATATACTCGGGTCACAGTAGTTACCAGGTAGAAGGAGACCCAAAACACAAACACAACAAAGGAGCAGGAGAGAACAGTAGCTTAAAATGCAGCCGCAAAGTGAAAGGAGACTAGAGCAATGAGGAGAATACAGTAGGTGCATGTAGGCACAAGCACATAGGTGCGGGCACATCAGTTACATAAGTTACATGGCAGGGCAAGTAAGGAGCGCTTTCCCAAGAAGCTCAAACTCATAAGTGCCTCTTCTTCTTTGCAGTTTATGGGTTTAGAGTTTTGAGGGGGGGCTGGCGTATCTTTGTTGAAAAGATTTCCACTGTTGTTGAACCTTGCCATTCCAGCTGTTTAGAAACTACTAGCGCGCATTGTCGTACATGCGAGCTATAGTAAATCAGAACCAGTAAGTGGTCGAGACCTGTCAGTGCCACTGCAGAGGATTGTGTGTAAGGTAAATATCTTCTATCTTCGTCCGTGGCTCCTGGTCAATTGATTGAAGAATGGAAGGTAATACATAGCTCCTAAACTTCCGTGCTTCAATCAATACATTAAAGGAATAGTTCACTTTTCGAGTGAACTATTTCTTTAAAGGAACACTAGACTCAACCTATTGCTGACAAAAGTGAGTATATGTTATTGAAGGGGAGGGCAGATTGAGGAGCAGCCACCAGAAAGTAGTCAGTTACTGCCTTAACTTTATAGATTACCTCCTTAAATTTAACAGAAGAGAAAAAATGAGCAGAAGAGTAGAGATGGACTAGAACTCGAACCCAAGTTTGAGCTGAACAATTCGGACTTCCCAGATTTTCGATATTTTCGGACTTTCAATAAAATTAATTTTTCAAATGTCCTGGATATTCGAACATGTTCCCCAGTCCATTTCCCAGGTCCCACAGCCATTTACATTAAGTTACCATTGATATTTTATTTGTATTTCATTAGAACTTTTAGAACTATTTGACTCCCATTGACATTAATGGATCCGTTTTCAAACTTTTGAACTTTCCATATAGTTCGAAAGTTCAAAAACGGACCGAACTTTCGAAAGTTCTTCCATCTCTACAGAAGAGGACTGAGGTAGTGTCAAGTTTGAAACACAAATAGTGATTAATAATTCTCCCCAATCTGCTGAAAAACCTTAATTGATTGTAAATTTAAAGTTTTCTACTGTATCTCTGTATCTGTATTAATATGGCTTGTCTAACAAATGTAATCATGTCATCTCTGTTGGATAAATGGCTCTATATATTTATGTTTTAATACCTTTTGTAATACCAGTAGTTATGGACCAACCCATATCTCCACCCATTGTTCTGGGAATTTTGGGAGTAAGAAACAATTTGAAACATACAACCTATCAGTATGTCTTGATGATTGTGGGGGAAACCAGAGTGCCCGGAGGAAATCCATTACATCATGACCGGCCCCTCCCAAAACAGGTTGTGTGTGTGTGTGTTGAGATATTCCTGTCCTGGATCTAAATTCGTGCCACGCACTTAGACATTGTATTTCAGCCCGATTCCAGTTTAAGCTACAATTTAAACCACCATGGGATCGCAGCATAGAACAAGGAGACACTGCTGATTAAAGGACACGTGTTAGTGTTTCTATCTAAAGCAATTCCTTTTTAAATCCAATTAAAAAAAAAACATTACAAATCCTTCAGGAACTTTCAGTTTTACTCCCCCTCCCTTAAGCACAGAGAAGAAGCATCTGACTGGAGAATTTCACTCAAGGTGGGCATACACGGTCCAATATTCTTCTGATCGGATTTGCGATTGTCCAAAACGATTGTAAATCCGATCAGAAGAACTGATCGAATATCCTCAACTTGCACTGACAGTCAGGTCTGTTTCTGGTAGATGGGGTCGATGGGAAATTATCCATCTTGCCCGATCAGGTTTTATACGATAGACCGATTGATATTGCTGATCGGTCTATCGAAAACCAGGAAGTGTCTTCAATAATCCAATCGGAATATCGATGCCGTGTGTGCCTACCTTTACGATCCGTGTATCATACACATTGCAGTGTGTATGGCCACCATAAAAGAGAAAAATTCTCCAAGAGAAACTTCTTTATAATGGTGGCTGTAGACACTAACATCCCAGTTGTACAATATTGTTATATTCCCAATCTCGTACGATCGTCGCATTGTGCATGTACGATCGACTGACCAATCGAATTGTATACTCTATGGCCACCTTAAGACTGTAGATTTAAGCTGGGTACACACGACAGGTTTTTGAAAGATGACAGACAGGATCTTTGAGAGATCTTTCAAAGATCTACATACACACAGTCCTGAGCGTTCTCCCTATAGGACAATGCCAGAGACTGTGCATTTCCCTCGGCCGCGGCAGGCTTCTCTATAGGAAGTCTACTGCAGCCGAGGGAAATTTTGTGTTTTCCTGAATGACCGCTCAGCCGACGGGAATAGTTGGCTGGCCGCGTGTTCGTTTGGGAAAAACGCTACACACACTAGTGATAAAGCCCCGATACCGCCGGATCCGGCGGTATCGGGGCTTTATCGTTAGTATTCGTTTGTACTGAAACCATCAACTGTATCTTTGGAGTGACAATGTTTTAAAGGGGAATCAGTACCCCAAAAAGTCTACATGTCGGGGAAGCGGGACTGAGAATTCCTACACCTCCCATTGTAGGGTGTAAACAGAAAGGCAGTGTTCTGAGGTGGATATTTATAAGAACAGCAGCCTGACAGTTGCCCGCCTGTTCCTTTGCATGCCTGTACATATCAATACAACAGACAAAGTCCTCCTATGGTCTGCAAATAGATTTACAGCTGGATCAGGCACATTACTTTCCACAATGGCGCCAATTACTCCTTTACCATTAATAATCAGCACTAGATAGTCAAATTCTTAAATATCCTAATTAACATGGATTTCTGCTATTAAATGGATTCCAACCATTACAAATGTACAAAACCATCAATATAAGGAACAGAGATTCCTATTCACTAACCCACGAGATCTAGAAAGCAGAAAACATTAGAAGGATTCATCACATGACTTGGTTATTTCGGTGCTTTGCTGCCCTGGTGCTTTAGTTGTTGTGAAATTTGGTTTCACATCAAAAATTCATCTTCTCCAGATAAAATTATAATGTGGTTCTTCTAATGAAACCGTCACACTGGGAGGCTCCTTGACAAATCGGTTAAAAAGAAAATGTAAAATAAGCCATTTAAAAAAAGGAAAAAAAAAAATGCTACCCTTGCTAAGTGCCCATTTCCACGGGCACAAAGCAAGTCAGCACAGCTATAACTCTGGGCACTTATTCTCCTTGACTGAATGGGGTCAGAGCTGGCAGACAGAGCACAGCTGTGCTTCTTTAGGGTGGGGAGCGTGTACATTTATATTGGGCAAATAAATCACATCAATCGAGAACATTTAAACGACAAAAGCAAATCTGAAAGAAATAACATTACACCGCTGGATGTATAGAAAGAGGAAGAGTATCCGTTAATACCCAGCATGCTCTCTTTACACACGGACTAACCTAATCATTTCCTGAACTGATGAGCAAATCTCTTGCGATACTTGCAACATATGGGTTAAAGTTGCGCTAAGCGTGCGTCCCGATGGGTGGGTGCAGGCAGCCTGGTGTCTGACAGTCTGTCCCTGGTTGGGTACCCCTGCATTAGTGTTTTGGCAGATCCAGTTAGCAGGTTATATTATATCGTGTACATGCAACCAACATGCATCTCTTTACTTTTGGGGGTTATTCACTCACCAAGCAACTGGTAAAATAACTTAGAGGAAGTCAAATGTGCATAGGAAAAACTCCAACACATTTGCATCCCCCACTGAATTTTGAATTTGCTAGTGTTAATGTTGCCAAGCCCATGTCTAAATCCTCTTAACGTGTTCATCACACTGGGGTAATGTGGGTACACTGCATACAGAGTTAACCGGTAACACGTATCCACTCTTCTTGCCTTCTTTCTCTTGTTAATTTCAGTTTGTGGCACATTGGTTTTGCATCTTCTAAAAGGGAAATCGTACTTCCCTTGGGTAATTACTTACTAGCCTCTCAATTACACTGTGCACAGAATATAAACCGATCACTTTCAATCGTACCTTTTTGTTGACTGGTTTACTGCTGTACTGATTATAACCTTGTCCCTGGGTACAGATATTCATACAGCTGTCCAACACTAAATGGTTATCCAGGAAGTAAAACAACATTTGCAGGAACCAAGCAATATTTCCACCTGTTTGATCTAAGCACTTTTCTGTTTAAATGGATGAAATCGAATAGACCAGGACTCCGAACAAAAAAGGTGCAAAGGGGAAATTAAGAAAGCTGGTGTTCGGCTACAGAGAAAGCAGAACCTCTCGCTGGTTAGGAATACGAGATTTAACCATTCATCCCAACACAACGTTTATTATACGTTCATTATAAAGGATGTTATGCACCTATTAAGGCACCTATTCCCTTTTATTATTGATAAATCCAAGCAAGCATTTAAACAGGAAAGAAAATCTACCATCATACCATACTGAACATTTAGAGAATATGTCAGCTGCACCAATCGTATATCACAGGGTTGCCCAAGGTCACCGTTTCAGGTCAGCAAAGGCTATGGTGCTGGAGACACTTAGGAACATGACTCAACAGAAGAAAACAGGGCTGTTGATAAGATAAGAGGCCGCTTAATAGAACATTATGTAAAGTACTGACAGATTCTGCAATCCAGCACTTCTCCGTTCCTACATTCTTAGAAGAATGTTATCATTGGTCTACAGCATCTGGACTGGACTGCATCTCAGAGCCCTCAGGCTGCTACAAGCTGCTTAATCGTTAAAGGAGTGTGTCGTTCATCTTAAAATGCATTGTCCCAATATTCTTCTTTCACGGAAACTCAAAGAAAGTATCACCTGCCTTACTATGCAATTTCTACATGAAATCTTGTATGAACTCCAGTTGGAATGTACAGTCTGTAAACCTTAAAGGGAATGTACACTGGGAAAAAGAGCTTTTTTTAAATTGCCCATTACTGGAAACTATCAGGGTTATTCAATAAAAGTTCTTATTGTTTAAAATGGTGCTAATTTTGCCCCAACCAATCAGATGATAGCTTTCAAATGTTAAATAAGATCTGATTGGTTGGGGCAAAATTAGCACCATTTTAAACGATAAGAACTTTTATTGAATCTCCCTGTATAATTCTTACCGACTATCACTGTGCTATTTTTTATTTTTTTGGTCTGCCCCCTATTTCTTTAGAGCTGTCAATCAATTGCACGGTTATCATAAACTCTTTGACTGTGTGCAAGTACTAGATTTAGCTGTAACTGGCAGGGTGAAACTGTAACTGGTTGGGGCAACAGTTAGGGAATCCCCTCTCTCAGTGCTGGATGCATGCTCAATTTTTAAAAAAGTCAGGTCTAAGGAAAGGGAGTCGTCGGAGGGGGGATACTAAGCATGGGCAAAATAAATACTGGACTGAGGGCATGCAGAAACACACACACACTATTTCATTATAGATTAAGATGAGGCAATTTCATTTTCAGTATACATACCCTTTAAGTTAATTGACCGATATGTAAAACTATGACTGTGCATTTAACCAGGTGGTAATGTTTGCTGGGAACTGTAGTTCAGACAAGGTTTTTCTTTAAAACAAATTAAAGCAAGATGTGCTGTAGCCTCTGGAACTGATTTTCTGTTGCATTTAGTCAATTAAAAACTAAACAACTGCATGAAAATTGCAATTCATAACATTTGTGTCGAGGGGCAGTCGGAACTCCTGAATCAGACACCATTGGTAATCCAAATCTATAGCCAAAAATATATTTGAATATAGGCCCTTCTCCTTCTATTAAAAAGTAGTGCTAACTCGCAAGGTTAGCACAGTGCCTGGTGCCCTGCCAATTGCAGGAAACACAGGTGTATCTTTCAGAACATGTTGTTCTCCGATCTGTTATCGCCTCTACAATACACAAGTGGTACATCTTTACCATTGCATTTTCTGTATTCTGCACAGCCAATCAAATTTGCTGATGCAGATCTGCTGTTCTAGAAACCCTCGGGGGTCAGGCGGATAACACATAGTCAGCAGAATGGACACAAGAGGTTTGTTCGATGGAAGACTTGGTTAGAATCCTGATAATACTCTAGTTCCAGTGAGAAACAAAATACACATTTTTCTGGGTCATTTTCTAATTATATGCTAATCAGCTAAATAACACTTTGCCCTAGAATTATTAATATCTTTACACAGAGGATAACACACAGAAATGATACAGCTCGATCCACCTCTGTGTGACCTTCAATGCTAAACCAGTTTTTTTTTCCTTCCCTACAGAAAACATAGGAACCACAGACCGAAATGAAAGGTATGTGAAACGCCAACTTACAGCCATAATTAACTCAAAACCATGTTTGTACACCCGCACGGGCGACTGGTACTTCTGCACCATCTTCTGTTATTGCGGCAGTTACCTGAAAACAAAACACACAGATTGTTACACGAGGCCAGTTCAGTATAAACCGTACAGAACATTCATTTTAATAGAGGATTAGCCATCACAGCCTGCTGCTTACTAACACGGTGAGGCTTTGTATAAAGTCAAAGAAACCCCAAAAGGATTAAATATTAACACAAACTACAGATGGAGTAGAATAATCTCTTTTTTAACATCTTCCCATGTATTAACTTTCTCCTGCTGAGCATCATCATGCTTGCATTGAACTGGGATCATTTCTTACCTAAATGGAATCTTCATAAAGTTCCAGTATAGTTGCCAACGTAAGTAGATGATGATATGTTTATATGTCCCGTACAACACATCTGGAATAGACCAGGGGAGGGGGAAGGTCATTATTATAAATATTCTAGTCAAATGCACACATGCATGGCAGGTTTTAATTTAACTAGAACAATTAAGACAAGACATGCCTAGAGGAAGCCCCACTTGCAGAATATCAAATCTTTTGTAAAGTAGAAATATGATACAGTAGCAGAAAAATAAAACATCAGTTGAGGACCCAGGCGGTCTGGCATTGTGGAGACATCTACCCGTCTGCACTTAGCTTTAGGCTACGTACACACAAGCAGATATTACAGGATGACCGACTGATAAGTCTGTATTTTGGGTGGTTGACCAAGGTCTGTCGTCCGAATCAGACAAAAGGACGATCAAACAAAATCACAGCCCGTTGTGCAATCTCAGGTGCATAAACTGAATAGTAAGGTCAGTTTTCACAAGTTTCTTTTTGTTTTGTAGTGCGCTGTATTGGATATCTGCTATCTGCTCTGTATATGCAGCGCAAGTTAAAGGACTATAGTGCCCTAATGGATCAAATTTAGCCACCACTCCAATAGTTAAAATGCAGTTCTTCTTTCTTCTCTTCCCACACCGAAATGTTGCTCCTGGAACCTTCATACATTGGTTTCTAAAATCCCCTCCCTAGACTTAGGGAATGGTCATCGCTAACCTAAAACCTGGGACATGAGTGAGGAGGTGATGTCACCAATTGTCAAATATTAAACACAAATAAACTAGTTAAGACCATTTTCATTTCAGCCCCGGCAAATCGCACTCATTTCTGCCATGTCCGTAGGAAGTAATGGAAAGACAATAACAGTTTTAAATAGACTACGTAACGGTTAGGACGGTAAACAGGAAAATTGTGGTTTGTGAGCAGTGAACATTTTATCCTACTGATACTACATAGAGCATACTACATAGTAATGCACATCACTTCCCTTATGGAGCAAATCAACAACCAGACATTTACACGAGGCAGCTTGTCTCAAGGGGAATCTCAGAACCAAATAAACAAAGGTCCTACAGCCCGAGAGAAGTTTTGAGGCCGTTGCTCATTTCATTCGTGTTACTGGTGCAATTCGAACAGAATTGAGTTACAAATGGTAAGTATAGACCATTGTCTCTCACAAGGTAATAAACCAGGGTCCCCAACAGCATTAAGGAAAAATAAATACAGTGTTCTAACATGGGAACTGCTGGGAGGAGCAGTGTAGTAAACCATTGTTTACAATCTATAAATACATATTTACTCTGTGACTTCACAACAAACAATAGGCCAGGAACGGAAAAAGGAGCTGCTGCCCACCAGCTGTTTGAAAACACAAGTTGCCCAAGAAGGACAGATGCAAATCGAGGTTGGAAAACCACTGAGCCGTATATTGACAACAACTAGCAGGGGACAGGGTTCAACCAATTCAGAAATCCAAAGAACTGCCTTTTCTATCACACAAACTTCTCTCGCTCCTGCCCATTTATAACCACCACTAACACGCCTGTATACATACTACTACAACCCCACTAACACGCCTGTATACATACTACTACAACCCCACTAACACCCCCGTATACACCCCCAGCTCACGAACGGCCCTAACTAAACCAGGTATACACCCCCGAGCACCCCAGATTGCCTAAGCCCTGTATCACCCCCCAGCTCACCTGACGGCCCTAAGCCCCTGTATACACCCCCAGCTCCTGACTGCCCTAATGAACATCTGTTATACACCCCCAGCTCCCTGACTGCCCTAAAGCCCCTGTGATACTACCCCCCAGCACCACGAATGCCCCAATACCCTGTATACACCCCAGCACCATGACTGCCCTAATGCACCTGTATACACCCCCAGCTCCCTGACTGCCCTAATGCCCCTGTATACACCCCCATTCCCTGACTGCCCCAATACCCCTGTATACACCCCCAGCACCATGACTGCCCCATACCCCTGTATACACCCCCAGCACCATGACTGCCCTAATGCCCGGTATCACCCCCCAGCCCATGACTGCCCTAATGCCCCCTGTATACACCCCCAGCCCTGACTGCCTAATGCCCCTGTATACACCCAGCTCCCGGACATGCCTAATGCCCCTGTATACACCCCCAGCTCGACTGCCCTAATGCCCCTGTATCACCCCCAGCTCCATGCCCTAATGCCCTGTATACACCCCCAGCTCCTGACTGCCCTAATGCCCCGTATACACCCCCAGCTCGACTGCCCTAATGCCCCTGTATACACCCCCAGCTCCGACTGCCCTAATGCCCCTGTATAAACCCCAGCTCCGACTGCCCTAATGCCCCTGTATACACCCCAGCTCCCCCGACTGCCCTATGCCCCTATTAACACCCCCAGCTCCCTGACTGCCCTAATGCCCTGTATACACCCCCAGCTGACTGCCCTAATGCCCCGTATACACCCCAGCCGCCGCTGCCCTAATGCCCCTGTATACACCCCCAGCTCCCTGACTGTACTAATTCCCCTGTATACACCCCCAGCTCCCTGACTGCCCTAATGCCCCTGTATACACCCCCAGCCCCCTGACTGCCCTAATGCCCCTGTATACAACCCAGCTCCCTGGCTGCCCTAATGCCCCTGTATACAACCCAGCTCCCTGGCTGCCCTAATGCCCCTGTATACACCCCCAGCTCCCTGAGTGCCCTAATGCCTCTGTAAACACCCCCAGATCCCTGACTGCCCTAATACCCCTGTATATGCCCCCAGCACCCCTAATACCCCTGTATACACCCCCAGCTCCCTGACTGCCCTAATACCCCTGTATACAAATGCCCTAATACCCCAGTATGAACCCCGTAAGCTACCTACCTGCCCTGATACCCCTGTATACACCCCACAATAACAGGACTGTGTACACATCCCACTCACCTCCTCTCAGTTCCTGTCTCTCAGTCCGTCCTCCTTCTTCTCTGCTGCCGGTTTAACGCTGTGGCACATGCGCAGAACAACTTCGCGTGACGTCAATGCTTTAAACTCCAGTCTCCGCCCAGTCATTTGCCTCTCGCGTTCTTGCCAGGATCACGTGATGGGGGAGGGGCTCCGCTCTGTGTTCGTCATCATCATGTCCTGAGATTCGTTCCAGAGTCCCGGGTCAGTGTGTGTGTCAGTCAGTGAGTGTGTTTGTGTGTCAGTCAGTGTGTGTCAGTTAATGAGTGTGTGTGTGAGTAACAGTCAGAGTTTAGTTCTCCACCTAGAGCACACACTGCAGCCAGAGCGAGAGGAGGGAACCTGCGGTCAGTCAGTCAGTCAGTGTGTGTGTTTGTGTTAGTCAGTGTGTGTGTGTGTGTGTGTGCCAGTCAGTGTTTGTGTGTCAGTCAGTGAGTGTGTATCCTTATAATTTACAGTAGGGGATACATTATCCCTTATAATACATGAGTGGTACCCAGAGTTCCCTGTATAACTCAGTCAGCGCCAACATCACTACTAAAAAGCTACCTAATAAAATCTAAAGCTAACCAACCAACAATCTAAGCTATTCAACATACGCTGCTGCGCTCAGCAAAACTAGCTGATAGCTAACCTTACCTATCTAAGCTAACCTAACAACTATACACACTAACAACTAACAACCTATAACAACTATAAGCTTATCTAACCTAACATCTAAAGCTTGCCTCAGCTAATAAACTACTATGCTAACCTAACTACTAAAGCTAACCTAACCACCTATCTAAAATTATTAACACAAACTATCTAAAGCTAACCTAACCTACACAAACTATCTAAAATTAGTCTAACCTTACAAGCTTGTGAAGGTTCCCATTCATCCAGGTCATGGTATATCGTTGTATTCAATTAATACAACGATATACCATGAGCCCTTAGAACTTGGGATATCCAGACTGGGCATTTGTCAAAAGAAGTAGAAGGAAAGAAAAGACACAATACCAACAGTGAAGGGGAAAAGCAGACAGGAGGAAGAACATGGTCATCCCATATGTAGCAGGGTCTCCGAGAAATTAAAGAATTTTCAAAAAACATTGTATCCGTCTGCTTTAAACCGAACACACCACTGAGCAGCAATTGGTACATCCAAAGACCCAATACCACAAACACAAGAAAGCGCACATCATATATGCAGTGCAGTGCATGTGAAATGCTCTGATTTGTATGTGGGAGACTAAACAGCAACTGCATTAACGTATGCCCAGCACAGAAGAGCCAATCCTCGGTCAGGACTCAGCCGTTGTACCTGCATCTTAAGTAAGGACATACCTTTGAAGATTGTAATGTTAACATATGGCGAAGGAACGTGACCTGGTTTCAAGAGAGGTGTTGGAGCCATTTATGTGAAATAAGAAACCAAGCCTAAATAGAGGTGGGGGTTCGACACCAACTGTCTGCCATGTACAATGCTGTTTTTGACACCTTACTCTGGCGTTCCTATAACACTCTTAGTCACTATCCAATCAACACCCTTAATACCTGGCTGTGATATGCTAATTGGGATTTTCCGGGTACATAATTGCCACAGATTCTTGTACAAGTCATTCTGAATTGAGAAAGCCAGTCGGATGACTAGCGAAACGTCTTCAAGAACTACATTTCAAGTCCAGTTGATCTAATTGAATACAACAGATCTAACCTAACAAAATATCTAAAGCTAGCCTAATCTAACAAACTATCTAAAGCTAACCTAACAAACTATCTAAAGATAACCTAACAAACGATCTAAAGCTAGCCTAACCTAAAAAACTATCTAAAGCTAACCTATGTGGGCCCTTCACACAAGGAGGGTCCTGCATGCAAATGGGCCCTTCACACAAGGAGGGCCCTTCATACAAATGGGCCATGCATACCCCCCCCCCTTACTGAATCCGCATAGTTATAAGTTCAGGGACTCTGTGTACCACCATCTATTATAAATTATAAGTCACTGAGGAGTTCTGTGTCTATACAAAGTCACAGGACACAGACTGAGTTATACAGGAACTCTGGTTACCACTCATGTATTAGAAGGGATAATGTATCCCCTACTTAAATTATAAGGATATTAGAAGTCACTGAGGAGTTCTGTGTCTATATAAAGGTACAAGGACACAGACTGAGTTATACAGGGAACTCTGGGTACCACTCATGTTTAGAAGGGATAATGTACCCCTACTGTAAATTATAAGGATATTAGAAGTCACTGAGAGTTCTGTGTCTATATAAAGGTACAAGACACAGACTGAGTTATCCAGGGAACTCTGTCCACTCATGTATTAGAAGGGATATAGTATCCCCTACTGTAAATTATAAGGATATTAGAATCACTGAGAGTTCTGTGTCTATATAAAGGTACAAGGACACAGACTGAGTTATACAGGAACTCTGGGTACCACTCTTGTATTAGTAGGGGTGTATCCCCTACTGTAAATTATAAGGATATTAAATCACTGAGAGTTCTGTGTCTATAAAGGTACAAGGACACAGACTGAGTTATATCCAGGGAACTCTGGGTACCACTCATTGTATTGAAGGGATAATGTATCCCCTACTGTAAATTATAAGTATTAGAAGTCACTGAGGAGTTCTTGTTCTATATAAGGTACAAGGACACACAGACTGAGTTATACAGGGAACTCTGGTTACCACTCATGTATTAGAAGGGATAATGTATCCCCTACTGTAAATTATAAGGATATTAGAAGTCACTGAGGAGTTCTGTGTCTATACAAAGGTACAAGGACACAGACTGAGTTATACAGGGAACTCTGGGTACCACTCTGTATAGAAGGGATAATGTATCCCTACTGTAAATTATAAGGATATTAGAAGTCACTGTGGAGTTCTGTGTCCATATAGGACACAGACCAGACTGAGTTATACAGGGAACTCTGGTACCACTCATGTATTAAAGGGATAATGTATCCCCTACTGTAAATTATAAGGATATTAGAAGTCACTGAGAGTTCTGTGTCTATACAAAGGTACACGGACACAGACTGAGTTATACAGGGAACCCTGGTACCACTCATATTAGAAGGGATAATTATCCCCTACTGTAAATTATAAGGATATTAGAAGTCACTGAGGAGTTCTGTGTCCTATAAAGGTTACAAGGACACAGACTGAGTTATACAGGGAACTCTGGGTACCACTCATGTATTATAAGGATAATGTATCTCCTGCTGTAAATTATAAGGATATTAGAAGTCCTGAGGAGTTCTGTGTCTATATAAAGGTACAGGACACAGACTGAGTTTACAGGAACTCTGGTAACACTCAGTAATATAAGGGATAATGTATCCCTCAAGTAAATTATAATGATATTAGAAGTCACTGAGGAGTTCTGTGTCCATATAAAGGTACAAGGACACAGACTGAGTTATCAAGGAACTCTGGGTACCACTCATGTATTATAAGGATAATGTATCTCCTGCTGTAATTATAAGGATATTAGAAGTCATGAGGAGTTCTGTGTCTATTAAAGGTACAAGGACACAGACTGGATAATGTATCCACCGACTGGTAAATTATAAGGATATGAAGTCACTGAGGAGTTCTGTGTCTATACAAAGGTACAAGGACACAGACGAGTTATACAGGGAACCCTGGTACCACTCATGTATTAGAAGGATAATGTATCCCCTACTTAATTATAAGGATATTAGAAGTCACTGAGGTTCTGTGTCCATATAAGGTACAAGGACCCAGACTGAGTTATACAGGGAACTCTGGGACCACTCATGTATTATAAAGATAATGTATCTCCTGCTGTAATTATAAGGATTTAGAAGTCCACTGAGGCGTTCTGTGTCTATATAAAGGTACAAGGACACAGACTGAGTTATACAGGAACTCTGGGTAACAAACTCTGTAATAAGGGATAATGTATCCCTACAGTAAATTAAATGATATTAGAAGTCACTGAGGAGTTCTGTGTCCATATAAAGGTACAAGACACAGGACTGAGTTATACAGGGAACTCTGGGTACCACTCTGTATTATAAGGATAATGTATCCCTGCTGTAAATTAAAGGATATTAGAAGTCACTGAGGAGTTTCTGTGTCTATATAAAGGTACCAAGGACACAGACAATACATGAGTGGTACCCAGAGTTCCCTGTATAACTCAGTCTGTGTCCTTGTACCTTTATATAGACACAGAACTCCTCAGTGACTTCTAATATCCTTATAATTTACAGTAGGGGATACATTATCCCTTCTAATACATGAGTGGTACCCAGAGTTCCCTGTATAACTCAGTCTGTGTCTTGGTACTTTTATATGGACACAGAATCCTCAGTGACTTCTAATATCATTATAATTTACTGTAGGGATACATTACCTTTATTACATGAGTGTTACCAGAGTTCCTGTATAACTTCAGTCTGTGTCCTTGTACCTTAATAGACACAGAACTCCTCAGGGACTTCAATATCCTTATAATTTACAGCAGAGGATACATATCCTTATAATACATGAGTGGTACCCAGAGTTCCCTGTATAACTCAGTCCTGTGTCCTTTGTACCTTATATGGACACAGAACTCCTCAGTGACTTCAATATCATTAAATTTACGTAGGGGATACATTATCCCTTCTAATACATGAGTGTTACCAGGAGTCCCTGTATAACTCAGTCTGTGTCCTTGTACCTTGTATAGACACAGAACCTCATGACTTTAATATCCTTAAATTTACAGTAGGGGATACATATCCTCTAATACATGGGTGGTTACCCAGTTCCCTGTATAACTCAGTCTGTGTCCTTGTACCTTTATATGGACACAGAACTCCCAGTGACTTCTAAATCCTTTAATTTACAGTAGGGGATACATTATCCCTTCTAATACATGAGTGGTACCCAGAGGTTCCCGATAACTCAGTCTGTGTCTTGTACCTTGTATAGACACAGAACTCCTCAGTGACTTCTAATTCCTTATAATTACAGTAGGGGATACATTATCCCTTCTAATACATGAGTGGTAACCAGAGTTCCCTGTATAACTCAGTCTGTGTCCTGTACCTTTATATAGACACAGAACTCCTCAGTGACTTCTAATATCCTTATATTTACAGTAGGGGATACATTATCCCTTCTATACATGAGTGGTACCAGAGTTCCCTGTTATAACTCAGTCGGTGTCCTTGTACCTTTGTATAGACACAGAAACTCACGTGACTTCTAATATCCTTATAATTTACAGTAGGGGATACATTATCCCTACTAATACATGAGTGGTACCAGAGTTCCCTGTTTAACTCAGTCTGTGTCCTTGTACCTTTATATAGACACAGAACTCCTCAGTGATTCTAATATCCTTATAATTTACAGTAGGGGTACATTATCCCTTCTAATACATGAGTGGTACCCAGAGTTCCCTGTATAACTCAGTCGTGTCCTTGTACCTTTATATAGACACAGAACTCCTCAGTGACTTCTAAATCCTTATAATTTACAGTAGGGAACATTATCCTTCTAATACATGAGTGGTACCCCGAGTTCCCTGTATAACTCAGTCTGTGTCCTTGTACCTTTATAGACACAGAACTCTAGTGACTTCTAATATCCTTATAATTTACAGTAGGGGATACATTATCCCTTCTAATACATGAGTGGTAACCAGAGTTCCCTGTATAACTCAGTCTGTGTCCTTGTACCTTTGTATAGACACAGAACTCCTCAGTGACTTATAATTTTATAATAGATGAGTGGTACACAGAGTCCCCTGAACTTTATAACTATGCGGATTCAGTAAGGGGGGGGGTATGCATGGCCCATTTGTATGAGGGCCCTCTTGTGTGAAGGGCCATTTGCATGCAGGACCCTCCTTGTGTGAAGGGCCCACATAGGTTTTAGCTTTAGATAGTTTTTTAGGTTAGGCAGCTTTAGATCGTTTGTTAGGTTATCTTTAGTAGTTTGTTAGGTTAGCTTTAGATAGTTGGTAGTTAGGCTAGCTTTAGATATTTTGTTAGGTTAGATCTGTTGTATTCAATTAGATCAACTGGACTTGAAATGTGTTCTTGAAGACGTTTCGCTAGTCATCCGACTGGCTTTCTCAATTCAGAATGACGTACAAGAATCTGTGGCAATTAGTACCCTGGAAAAATCCCAATTAGCATATCACAGCCAGGATTAGGGGTGTGATTGGATAGTGACTAAGAGGTGTTATAGGAACGCCCAGAGTAAGGTGTAAAACAGCATTGTACATGGCAGACGTTGGTGTCGAACCCCCCCACCTCTATTTAGGCTTGGTTTCTTTATTTTCACATAAATGGCCTCCTTAACACCTCTCTTGAACCAGTCACGTTCCTTCGCCAATATGTTAACATTACAATCTTCAAAGGTATGTCCTTTATCCTTAAGATGCAGGTACACGGCTGAGTCCTGACCCGAGGAATTGGCTCTTCTGTGCTGGGCCATACGTTAATGCAGTTGCTGTTTAGTCTCCCCCACATACAAATCAGAGCATTCTTCACTGCACTGCACTGCTATATGATGTCGCTTTTCTTGTGTTTTGGTATTGGGCTTTCGGATGTACCAATTGCTGCCGTCGGTGTTGTTCGGTTAAAGCAGACAGGGATACAATGTTTTTTTGAAAATTCTCTTAATTTCTCAGACCCGCTGCTACATATGGGATGACCATGTTCTTCCTCCTGTCTTGCCTTTTTCTCCCCCCCTTCCTCCCCTCCACCCTTTCTCTTCCCCCCCTTCCACTGTTGGTATTTGTGTTCTTTTCTTTCCTTCTACTTCTTTTGACAAATGCCCAGTCTGGATATCCACAAGTTCTAAGGGCTCATGGTATATCTGTTGTATTAATTGAATACAACAGATATACCATGACCTGGATGAATGAGAACCTTCACAAGCTTGTAAGGTTAGACTAATTTTAGATAGTTTGTTAGGTTAGGTTAGCTTTAGATAGTTTGTTAGGTTAGACTAATTTTAGATAGTTGGTTAGGTTAGCTTTAGATAGGTTAGGTTAGCTATAGCTAGTTTATTAGCTGAGGCAAGCTTTAGATTGTTAGGTTAGAATAGCTTTAGATAGTTTATTAGGTTAGCTTTAGATAGTTTGTTAGGTTAGCTTTAGATAGTTTGTTAGGTTAGCTTTAGATAGGTAAGGTTAGCTATAGCTAGTTTATTAGCTGAGGCAAGCTTTAGATTGTTAGGTTAGAATAGCTTTAGATTGTTGGTTTGGTTAGCTTTAGATAGTTTATTAGGTTAGCTTTAGATAGTTTGTTAGGTTAGGTTAGCTTTAGATAGTTTGTTAGATTAGACTAGCTTTAGTTCATTAGGTTAAGCTAGGTACACACAGTACAGATCAGTGAAAGATGACAGACAGGATCTGCAAGATCCTGTCTGTCATCTTTCAAAGATCTGCATACACACAGTCACAAGCATTCTCATTATACACATCATAGGGAGAATGTTCGGGACCGTGTGTTTCCATCGGACGCTCTAGACTCCTCTATAGGGGAAACTAAGGTACACACAATACAGATGAAGACTAGATTTAGATAGTTTGTTAGTATAGGCTAGATTTAGATAGCTTGTTAGGTTAGCTTTAGATAGTTAGGTTAGCTTTAGGTAGTTTGTTAGGTTAGGCTAGCTTTAGATAGTTTGTTGGGTTAGAATAGCTTTAGATTGTTGGTTAGGTTAGCTTTAGATAGTTGGTTAGGTTAGCTTTAGATAGTTAGCTTAGCTTTAGATAGTTTGTTAGTATAGGCTAGATTTTGATAGCTTGTTAGGTTAGCTTTAGATAGTTAGGTTAGCTTTAGATAGGTTAGATTTAGATAGTTTGTTAGGTTAGGCTAGCTTTAGATAGTTTGTTAGGTTAGGCTAGCTTTAGATAGTTTGTTGATAGCTTATTAGGTTAGGTTAGACTAGTTAGGTTTGTTAGGGCCCTGCTGAAAGAGTCTACCTTTATGTGGATGCAGGTTTACAAATCTTTTGGCCAACATCTATTCGTATGGTAGGGATTTCTAATGTAATGTTCCAGTTGCACCAACATGTGTTTTTATGTAATATCACAATGGAGAAATGTATAAATAACTGTTTTCAAATACAAAATTATCAAAAGTTTTGGCACACTTAGCAAAGTCACGCCCACACCACACATCCGCCTAGAGGGGCCATTTAAAATTTGTTTCAGGTGCCAAAAACCCTAGGGACACCCCTGTGTGTTAGGCTAGGTACACATGAAGGGACTATTTGTCCTACCCGAGCTCGGCTGGGACAAATGTCCGTCAGTCACGGCAATAGTGGCCGTGGACGTCATTTCCTGCGATAGGCCCTGCAGTCCCATAGGGAACCGCACGATCGATTTTCCGACATGTCCGATCCATAGGAGGTTTTACGGGTTGTCATGTGATCACTCCCATGCTGTTTAATGCTTTCTGCCCCTCCCTATCTCATTCTGGGAATAACAATGAAATCTCCATAGATCCTGTCTGGTTAGGTAGGTGTTTACCATATATAAGGATTTCCTGCGGAGCAGGTCTGTACGGATTGGAATTTAACCCTTCTATATCGCGCATGCACTACAATACGCACTATCATTAAACTAAACCCGGAAGCGGTCGGGAATTTTCAATGGATCGTGTGCAAAGTTAATATACTTGCCTTCGTTCCTGGTCGATTGATTGAAGAATGGAAGGTAAGGCACAGCTCCTTTACCTCCTGGACTTCAATCAATGCATTTAAGGAATAGTTCACTTTTTCAGTGAACTTTTCCTTTAATCATGTCCAGAGTTTTGCATTATACATAATTCCCATAGATACCCCTGAAGAGACTTACCTGACCTTTGTCCCTCTCTACCTGGGTTCTGCCCCCTGCAGTAAGTCGCTTCCTGGTCGCGACTATCAGGTAATTGGGTGTGATGTCATGTCGCGCTTTGATTGACAGCCACGACCAGGAAGTATCACTGCAGAGCGGCAAATTGCTGCGCATTTATAAAGGTTTTTTTAGGCTTGGATCTTTGTACCCAATACCATTTGCTAAGAAGTGAGTTGCAGTAACTGTCCACTAGATGGCAGCGATAACTTATAAATAGGAACGTTCACCATAATTCAGACAATATATATTTTTATAGCTTTGTGTCAAGGAAGCATTAAAAAAGAAAAAGGCATAAAAGGACGATTTCTTCTGATCCGTCTATAAATTGGAGAGCGCCACCTTGTGTAGAATATTACAATTACTGTCCCAGAGATTGTGTTATGGCTAAATGAGTCTATGACTATAACATAGCAGTAGCGCCTCCTTCTGTTTATACCAATAACATTGCTGCTTCACAATAGACTACAGTGGAATTTCCATAAGGCACCGGGACTATATTCTATTCATTGTCCGACAGTGCTGAACATATCCTGTGTGGGTTTATCCATTCATAAGTGTTTTGAAAACTACATCTCCCTGCATTCCCAGCCTACTCTCTGCAGAGATCTGGAGAGTTGCAGGTTGGACATCTCATCATTAGATGTCTGTGTTGCATGTGAAGGCCCAGTCTCACCACTGGAGAGTGTAAAACAGAATATACACTAACTGTCTCTCTTTTCCTTCCACTCACGTCTCTTGCCTGACAGCATCTTTCAATTAATCTGTCTTTCTCCTTCCCCCGCTGAGGGCCTAGGGATCTCCTCCTGTGTTTAACGGTTATTTGTGCCGGATTCTGTCTGTACTGGCACATCGTGTTTTGCCCGGAGGCTGTAAGCAGTAGAAAGCAATCACGCCCTGCATAATAAAGGTTGCCGGAGACAGAATGTGAGATCTTAGCTCTAGGCGTCAAGGCGCCAGTCTCTGGACTGAGAATTTTCATGCCTGGAAAGTGTATCTGCTGGTGGTCCAGCCTAGATTTAGCTGAACAAGAACTGAATTGACTGGTTGCTTAGATTGAACAATAGAAACCATTAGTCTGTAAATCCAAGCAAGCATTCTGACAGGTTACATGGTTACTTGTACTTAAAGGAGAATTACAGCTAAAATATAAACTGTCCTGAATTCTGTCATTCATAATGATATCAGGTTACTGTTCTGTAGTTGATTGTAAGAACACTTGACTTATTTTGATGATTTGATGCACCCCCAGTGGAGCTATTTAAATAAAGGTTAAGTACATTAGTAGCCATTATGTGAGCTTACAATTTACATAATGGTTGGTATACCTGGGCCTGTTATTCCTAATGACGGACTTACTAATCAATATGAAGAACGTTAGTCTGTTGGACAGAAAAATTCATTGTGTATATTAAGCCTTAGTTTGTCCTTTTCTGCCTAGAATTTTATACTTTTAAAATATTATTAACAAAGTCTCATGGAAACAGAAAACAGCACAAGACAGATCATTTTAAAATAATTTTATACCTTTATATGGATATTGTATTTTTAGTCCAATACTGAGAAACATGCAAAACTACATGTTCATTTAAAAAAAAAAAAAAAAACTGAACTCCCAGCATTTAGCCACCATTCAGACAATAAATCAGTATCTCCAAACAATGAGTCCAGGATTCCTAGAAACTGTAGGTTAAGCATGGCCAATCCAACTATACTTTAATAGACAAATTACAATTTATAATATATGAATGACTTAAAGGACCCAAATTCTTCCCCATTACCCAGTGACCTGAACTGCTAAATTAAAAAAAATTATATTACTTAGCTGTAAACCAGTTCTAATGTCTCGTACTACAATAGGTTGCCATCACCCTCCACATTGTACTTCCTGTTGCATAAGGAGTCCATTGTCACAGGAAGTCCCTTCCACCTCAAACTAGTTGTACCAATATATATTAAAGGTTTTAAATATATCGGTTCCAAGTGGTGAGTTTTTTATAACGCAAACACCTGATGAAGGCCTATAATATATATTGCATCCGCAAAATGTTCTCACTTCATTGAGTATTTGGCTGTTGCTTTGGTTACTGTTTTATTCAACTAGAATAGGGACGAGTATCTCGGTTGGTTCTGTTTCTGCTAAACCATCACTTTCTCTAATTCTCCATCTCTAATTTTTGTAGGGGGGAAAGTCTCCTGGTTAATGGCATGTTCCAACTCATTTCACCAGATAGAGAAATGAACAGAGAGAGACCCCCAGAGACAAAACACCGCAGAGAATAAACACAGGGTAAAATGAATTAGCAAGTGAGACAGAAAACCCACTTGACAGACAGTGACAGTGAGTAGTTTATATTGAGACGGATGGTGGCCCGACCGTCTCATAACTGGGATAATGGGAAATGCGTTTAACTGAGATTTACTGTAAACAGTGGGATTAAGGTGTAAACCTGAGCAGGGTAGAGCGATCAATGGGAGAATTAGTCAATAGAGTGGAGGTCTGACTGTTATTTCGGCCCGACTGACATTTAAGTGTAATGGTCGATTGCCCCAAAATATTGAATGGTTATTTTTGGGTGGTGGAGACCGATGTCCAACCACCTGTTTGTCCGAATCGACAGGGATTAATTTAGGCCAACAGTATGCTAGTGGCGAATGGTCGGTCAGAAGATGATGTGGGGTGTATCCAGCTTTACAGACGTATTTGCCAGGGTGTTTCCAATATAAACAAATAGGGTTGGAGATACAATTGAATTCGGAGCAGAGCAGCTTGGAACCATGTTGTGTTTGGACCTGGTACATTCCTCCCTACTTTCTGAAGACATGGACCGGGACAGAAGCAAAGCCTAATGATTAGAACATCTCCAGCTATATTTTATACTAAATGCTATAGCCTACTATCGCTACTATCTCCGGGTACTAATATATTCTGGGGACGCTAAGATAGACTTTAGTTTCGTGTGGATAATTAGATATATGTTTTTACAGTCATGTATTATGTATATTTTTCTGGTTGGTATTGGAAGATTATTTATGATATATGGATAGGTGGTTTGTATCTAGTATTGCTGGTTATGTACTCCTTGTAGAGGTATATTTCCCATATGGGGGACTAAATGGGTTACTTGGATATCAATTCTGTGAACCCCTTAGTAATTAGTTTCAATTAATTACCCATAGCACCAACACAGACAAGTATGTTTACCAGTTTATAGGGTGTTCATGCTCCTTACTGTACATAATGGGTTAAACCTGGATCCAGCTCACGGTGTGAAAAGTATTCACAGAACACAATGGGTTAAACCTGGATCTACCTCACCGTGTGAAGAGTATTCACAGAACACAATGGGTTAAACCTGGATCCAGCTCACCATGTGAAGTGTATTCACAGAACACAATGGGTTAAACCTGGATCCAGCTCACCGTGTGAAGAGTATTCACAGAACACAATGGGTTAAACCTTGATCCAGCTCACAGTGTGAAGAGTATCCACAGGACATAATGGGTTAAACCTGGATCCAGCTCACCGTGTGAAGAGTATTCACAGAACAGTACTCTCACACGGTAAGCTAGATCCAGGTTTAACCCATTGTGTTCTGTGAATACTCTTCACACCGTGAGCTGGATCCAGGTTTAACCCATTGTGTTCTGTGAATACTCTTCACACGGTGAGCTGGATCCAGGTTTAACCATTGTGTTCTGTGAATACTCTTCACCAGTGAGCTGGATCCAGGTTTAACCCATTATGTTCTGTGAATACTTCACACGGTGAGCTAGATCCAGGTTTAACCCATGTGTTCTGTGAACTCTTCACACCGTGAGCTGGATCCAGGGTTAACCCACTTGTGTTCTGTGAAACTCTTCACACCGTGAGCTGGATCCAGGTTAACCCATTGTGTTCTGTGAATATCTTCACACGATGAGCTGGATCCAGGTTAACCCATTATGTTCTGGATACTCTTCACACGATGAGCTGGATCCAGGTTTAACCCATTGTGTTCTGTGAATACTCCTCACACGGTGAGCTGGATCCAGGTTTAACCCATTATGTTCTGTGGATACTCTTCACACGATGAGCTGGATCCAGGTTTAACCCATGTGTTCTGTGAATACTCTTCACACGGTGAGCTGGATCCAGGTTTAACCCATTATGTCCTGTGAATACTCTTCACACTGTGAGCTGGATCAAGGTTTAACCCATTATGTCTGTGAAAACTCTTCACACGGTGAGTGGATCCAGGTTTAACCCATTATGTTCGTGAATAATCTTCACACCGTGAGCTGGATCCAGGTTTAACCCATTGTGTTCTGTAAATACTCTTCACACGGTGAGCTGGATCCAGGTTTAACCCATTATGTTCTGTGAAAACTCTTCACACGGTGAGCTGGATCCAGGTTTAACCCATTATGTTCCGTGAATACTCTTCCCACGGTGAGCTGGATCCAGGTTTAACCCATTGTGTTCTGTGAATACTCTTCACACGGTGAGCTGGATCCAGGTTAACCCATTATGTCCTGTGGATACTCTTCACACTGTGGCTGGATCAAGGTTTAACCCTTGTGTTCTGTGAATACTCTTCACAAGGTGAGCTGGATCCAGGTTTAACCATGTGTCTGGAAACACTTCACATGGTGAGCTGGATCCAGGTTTAACCCATTGTGTTCTGTGAATACTCTTCACACGGTGAGGTAGATCCAGGTTTAACCCATTGTGTTCTGTGAATACTTTTCACACCGTGAGCTGGATCCAGGTTTAACCCATTATGTACAGTAAGGAGCATGAACACCTATTAAACTGGTAAACATACTTGTCTGTGTTGGTGCTATGGGTAATTAATTGAAACTAATTACTAAGGGGTTCACAGAATGATATCACAAGTAACCCATTTAGTCCCCCATATGGAAAATATCCTCTAAGGAGTACATAACCAGCAATACTAGATACAAACCACCTATCATATATCATAAATAATCTTCCAATACCAACCAGAAAAAATATACATAATACATGACTGTAAAAACATATATCTAATATCCACACGAAACTAAAGTCTATCTTAGCGTCCCCAGAAATTATTAGTACCGGAGATAGTAGCGATAGTAGGCTATAGCATTTAGTATAAAATATAGTGGAGATGTTCTAATCATTAGGCTTGCTTCTGTCCCGGTCCAGTCTTCAGAAAGTAGGGAGGAATGTACCAGGTCCAAACACAACATGGTTCCAAGCTGCTCTGCTCCGAATTCAATTGTATCTCCAACCCTATTTGTTTATATTGGAAACACCCTGGCAAATACGTCTGTAAAGGTGGATACACCCCACATCATCTTCTGACCGCCATTCGCCACTAGCATACTGTTGGCCTAAATTAATCCTGTCGATTCGGACAAACAGGTGGTTGGACATCGGTCTCCACCACCCAAAAATAACCATTCAATATTTTGGGGCAATCGACCATTACACTTAAATGTCAGTCGGGCGACAAATAACAGTCAGACCTCCACTCTATTGACTAATTCTCCCATTGATCGCTCTACCCTGCTCAGGTTTACACCTTAATCCCACTGTTTACAGTAAATCTCAGTTTAACGCATTTCCATTATCCCAGTTATGAGACGGTCGGGCCCACCATCCGTCTCAAATAAACTACTCACTGTCACTGTCTGTCAAGTGGGGTTTTCTGTCTCACTTGCTAATTCATTTACCCTGTGTTTATTCTCTGCGGTGTTTTGTCTCTGGGGGTCTCTCTCTGTTCATTTTCTCTTGAGTGAAATGAGTTGGAACATGCCAAAACCAGGAGACTTTCCCCCCTACAAAAATTAGAGATGGAGAATTAGAGAAAGTGATGGTTTAGCAGAAACAGAACCAACACGAGTACTCGTCCCTATTCTAGTTGAATAAAACAGTAACCAAAGCAAAAGCCAAATACTAATGAAGTGAGAACATTTTGCGGATGCAATATATATTATAGGCCTTCATCAGGTGTTTGCGTTATAAAAAACTCACCACTGGAACCGATATATTTAAAACCTTTAATATATATGGTACAACTAGTTTGAGGTGGAAGGGACTTCCTGTGACAATGGACTCCTTATGCAACAGGAAGTACAATGTGGAGGGTGATGGCAACCTATTGTAGTACGAGACATTAGAACTAGTTTACAGCTAAGTAATATAATTTTTTTTAATTTAGCCGTTCAGGTCACTGGGTAATGGGGAAGAATTTGGGTCCTTTAAGTCATTCATATATATAAATTGTAATTGTCTATTAAAGTATAGTTGGATTGGCCATGCTTAACCTACCGTTTCTAGGAATCCTGGACTCATTGTTTGAGATAATGATTTATTGCTGAATGGTGGCTAAATGCTGGGAGTTCAGTTTTTTTTTTTTTTTTAAATGAACATGTAGTTTTGCATGTTTCTCAGTATTGGACAAAATACAATTCCATATAAAGGTATAAAATTATTTTAAAATGATCTGTCTTGTGCGTTTTCTTTTCCATGAGACTTTGTTAATAATATTTTAAAGTATAAAATTCTAGGCAGAAAAGGACAAACTAAGGCTTATATACACAAGAATTTTTCTGTCCAACAGACTAACGTTCTTCATATTGATAGTAAGTCCGTCATTAGGAATAACAGGCCCAGGTATACCAACCATTATGTAAATTGTAAGCTCACATAATGGCTACTAATGTACTTAACCTTTATTAAATAGCTCCACTGGGGGTGCATCAATCATCAAATAAGTCAAGTGTTCTTACATCAACACAGAACAGTAACCTGATATCATTATGAATGACAGAATTCAGGACAGTTATATTTTAGCGTAATTCTCCTTTAAGTACAAGAACCATGTAACCTGTCAGAATGCTTGCTTGGATTTACAGACTAATGGTTTCTATTGTTCAATCTAAGCAACCAGTCAATTCAGTTCTTGTTCAGCTAAATCTAGGCTGGACCACCAGCAGATACACTTTCCAGGCATGAAAATTCTCAGTCCAGAGACTGGCGCCTTGACGCCTAGAGCTAAGATCTCACATTCTGTCTCCGGCAACCTTTATTATGCAGGGCGTGATTGCTTTCTACTGCTTACAGCCTCCGGGCAAAACACGATGTGCCAGTACAGACAGAATCCGGCACAAATAACCGTTAAACACAGGAGGAGATCCCTAGGCCCTCAGCGGGGGAAGGAGAAAGACAGATTAATTGAAAGATGCTGTCAGGCAAGAGACGTGAGTGGAAGGAAAGAGAGACAGTTAGTGTATATTCTGTTTTACACTCTCCAGTGGTGAGACTGGGCCTTCACATGCAACAAGACATCTAATGATGAGAGTCCAACCTGCAACTCTCCAGATCTCTGCAGAGAGTAGGCTGGGAATGCAGGGAGATGTAGTTTTCAAAACACTTATGAATGGATAAACCCACACAGGATATGTTCAGCACTGTCGGACAATGAATAGAATATAGTCCCGGTGCCTTATGGAAATTCCACTGTAGTCTATTGTGAAGCAGCAATGTTATTGGTATAAACAGAAGGAGGCGCTACTGCTGTTATAGTCATAGACTCATTTAGCCATAAAACAATCTCTGGGACAGTAATTGTAATATTCTACACAAGGTGGCGCTCTCCAATTTATAGACGAGTCAGAAGAAATCGTCCTTTTATGCCTTTTTCTTTTTTAATGCTTCCTTGACACAAAGCTATAAAAATATATATTGTCTGAATTATGGTGAACGTTCCTATTTAAAGTTATCGCTGCCATCTAGTGGACAGTTACTGCAACTCACTTCTTAGCAAATGGTATTGGGTACAAAGATCCAAGCCTAAAAAAACCTTTATAAATGCGCAGCAATTTGCCGCTCTGCAGTGATACTTCCTGGTCGTGGCTGTCAATCAAAGCGGACATGACATCCACACCCAATTACCTGATAGTCGCGACCAGGAAGCGACTTACTGCAGGGGGCAGAACCCAGGTAGAGAGGGACAAAGGTCAGGTAAGTCTCTTCAGGGGTATCTATGGGAATTATGTATAATGCAAAATCTGGACATGATTAAAGAAAAGTTCACTGAAAAAGTGAACTATTCCTTAAATGCATTGATTGAAGTCCAGGAGGTAAAGGAGCTGTGCCTTACCTTCCATCTTCAATCAATCGACCAGGAACGAAGGCAAGTATATTAACTTTGCACACGATCCATTGAAAATTCCCGACCGCTTCGGGTTTAGTTTAATGATAGTGCGTATTGTAGTGCATGCGCGATATAGAAGGGTTAAATTCCAATCCGTACAGACCTGCTCCGCAGGAAATCCTATATATGGTAAACACCTACCTAACCAGACAGGATCTATGGAGATTTCATTGTTATTCCCAGAATGAGATAGGGAGGGGCAGAAAGCATTAAACAGCATGGGAGTGATCACATGACAACCCGAAAACCTCCTATGGATCGGACTGTCGGAAAATCACAATCGATCGTGCGGTTCCCTATGGGACTGCAGGGCCTATCGCAGGAAATGACGTCCACGGCCACTATTGCCGTGATGCGGACATTTGTCCCAGCCGAGCTCGGGTAGGACAAATAGTCCCTTCATGTGTACCTAGCAACACACAGGGGTGTCCCTAGGGTTTTTGGACCTGAAACAAATTTTAAATGGCCCCTCTAGGGGATGTGTGGTGTGGGCGTGACTTTGCTAAGTGTGCCAAAACTTTTGATAATTTTGTATTTGAAAACAGTTATTTATACATTCTCCATTGTGATATTACATAAAAACACATGTTGGTGCAACTGGAACATTACATTAGAAATCCTACCCATACGAATAGATGTGGCCAAAAGATTTGTAAACCTGCATCCAATAAAGGTAGACTCTTTCAGCAGGGCCCTAACAAACCTAACTAGTCTAAACCTAACCTAATAAGCTATCAACAAAAAATATCTAAAGCTAGCCTAACCTAACAAACTATCTAAAGCTAGCCTAACCTAACCAACTATCTAAATCTAACCTATCTAAAGCTAACCTAACTATCTAAAGCAACTAACAAGCTATCAAATCTAGCCTATACTAACAAACTATCAAAGCTAAGCTAACTATCTAAAGCTACCTAACCAACTATCTAAAGCTAACCTAACCAACAATCTAAAGCTATTCTAACCAACAAACTATCTAAAGCTAGCCTAACCTAACAAACTACTAAGCTAACCTAACTATCTAAAGCTAACCTAACAAGCTATCTAAATCTAGCTATCTAACAAACTATCTAAATCTAGTCTTCATCTGTATTGTGTGTACCTTAGTTTCCCCTATAGAGGAGTCTAGAGGTCCGATGGAAACACACGGTCCCGAACATTCTCCCTATTAGTGTATAATGAGAAGCTTGTGACTGTGTGTATGCAGATCTTTGAAAGATGACAGACGGATCTTGCAGATCCTGTCTGTATCTTTCCACTGCTCGTACTGGGTGTACCTAGCTTAAACCATGAATAAATAAGCTAAACAACCTAACAAACTATCTAAAGCTAACCTAATAAACACTCTAAAGCTAACCAAACCAACAATCTAAAGCTATTCTAAACTACAATTAAAGCTGGCTCAGCTAAAAACTAGCTATAGCTAACCTTACCTATCTAAAGCTAACCTAACAAACTCTTAAAGCTAACCTAACAAACTATCTAAGCTAACCTAATAAACTATTCAAAGCTATTCTAACCTAACAATCTAAAGCTTGCCTCAGCTATAAAACTAGCATAGCTAACCTAACCTATCTAAAGCTAACCTAACCAACTATCTAAAATTAGTCTAACCTAACAAACTTTATAAAGCTAACCTAACCTAACAACTATCTAAAATAGTCTAACCTTACAAGCTTGTGAAGGTTCCCATCATCCAGGTCATGGTAATCTGTGTATTCAATTAATACAACAGATATACCATGAGCCCTTAGAACTTGTGGATATCCAGACTGGGCATTTGTCAAAAGAAGTAGAAGGGAAGAAAAGAACCACAATACCAACAGTGAAGGGGAAAAGCAAGACAGGAGGAAGAACATGGTCATCCCTATGTAGCCGGGGTTCTCCAGAAATTAAGAAGAATTTCAAAAAAACTTGTATCCCTGTCTGCTTTAAAACCGAACAACCACACTGAGGCAGCAATTGGTCACATCCGAAAGACCCAATACCAACCAACAAGAAGCGACATCATATATGCAGTTGCAGTGGCAGTGAAAATGCTCTGATTTGTATGTGGGGGAGGACTAAACAGCAACTGCATTAACGTATGGCCCAGCACAGAAGAGCC
Organism: Hymenochirus boettgeri; assembly: GCA_019447015.1. Taxonomy (NCBI): domain Eukaryota; kingdom Metazoa; phylum Chordata; class Amphibia; order Anura; family Pipidae; genus Hymenochirus; species Hymenochirus boettgeri. The sequence continues at coordinate 13,217,499 of CM033476.1, read as the reverse complement.
AATTCCTCGGGTCAGGACTCAGCCGTGTACCTGCATCTTAAGGATAAAGGACATACCTTGAAGATTGTAATGTAACATATTGGCGAAGGAACGTGACTGGTTCAAGAGAGGGTTAAGGAGGCCATTTATGTGAAATAAAGAAACCAAGCCTAAATAGAGGTGGGGGGTTCGAAACAACTGTCTGCCGTACAATGCTGTTTTGACACCTTACTCTGGGCGCGTTCCTATAACACCTCTTAGTCACTATCCAATCAAAACCCTTAATACCTGGCTGTGATATGCTAATTGGGATTTTTCCAGGGTACATAATTGCCACAGATTCTTGTACAAGTTATCTGAATTGAGAAAGCCAGTCGGATGACTAGCGAAACGTCTTCAAGAACTACATTTCAAGTCCAGTTGATCTAATGAATACAACAGATCTTAACCTAACAAAATATCAAAGTAGCCTAATCTAACAACTATCTAAAGCTAACCTAACAAACTATCTAAAGATAACCTAACAAACGATCTAAGCTAGCCTAACCTAAAAAAACTATCTAAGATAACCTATGTGGCCCTTCACACAAGGAGGTCCTGCATGCAAATGGGCCCTTCACACAGGAGGGCCCTTACTACAATGGGCCATGCATACCCCCCCCCCCCTTACTGAATCCGCATAGTTATAAAGTTCAGGGGACTCTGTGTACCACTCATCTATTATAAAATATAAGTCACTGAGGAGTTCTGTGTCTATACAAAGGTACAGACACAGACTGAGTTATACAGGGAATCTGGTTACCACTCATGTATTAGAAGGATAATGTATCCCCTACTGTAAATTTTAAGGATATTAGAAGTCACTGAGAGTTCTGTGTCTATACAAAGGTACAAGGACACAGACTGAGTTATACAGGGAACTCTGGGTACCACTCATGTATTAGAAGGATAATGTATCCCTACTGTAAATTATAAGGATATTAGAAGTCACTGAGGAGTTCTGTGTCTATATAAAGGTACAAGGACACAGACTGAGTTATACAGGGAACTCTGGGTACCACTCATGTATTAGAAGGGATAATGTATCCCCTACTGTAATTATAAGGATATTAGAGAGTCACTGAGGAGTTTCTGTGTCTATATAAAGGTACAAGGACACAGACTGAGTTAACAGGGAACTCGGTACCACTCATGTATTAGTAGGGATAATGTATCCCCTACTGTAAATTAAGATATTAGAAGTCACTGAGGAGTTCTGTGGTCTATACAAAGGTACAAGGCACACGACTGAGTTATACAGGGAACTTGGTACCACTCATGTATTAGAAGGGATAATTATCCCCTACTGTAAATTATAAGGATATTAGAAGTCACTGAGGAGTTCTGTGTCTATATAAGGTACAAGACACAGACTGAGTTATACAGGGAACTCTGGTTACCACTCATGTATTAGAAGGGATAATGTATCCCCTACTGTAAATTATAAGGATATTAGAAGTCACTGAGGGAGTTCTGTGTCTATACCAAGGTACAAGGACACAGACTGAGTTATACAGGGAACCTTGGGTACCACTCATGTATTAGAAGGGATAATGATCCCCTACTGTAAATTATAAGGATTTAGAAGTCACTGTGGAGTTCTGTGTCCATATAAAGGTACAAGGACACAGACTGAGTATACAGGGAACTCTGAGTGACCACCATGTATTAGAAGGATAATGTATCCCCTACTGTAAATTATAAGGATATTAGAAGTCACTGAGAGTTCTGTGTCTATACAAAGGTACAAGGACACAGACTGAGTTATACAGGGAACCCTGGTAACCACTCATGTATTAGAAGGGATAATGTATCCCCTACTGTAAATTTAATGATATTAGAAGTCACTGAGGAGTTCTGTGTCCATATAAAGGTACAAGGACACAGACTGAGTTATACAGGGAACTCTGGGTACCACTCCATGTATTATAAGATAAGTATCCTCTGCTGTAAATTAAAGGAATTAGAAGTCCCTGAGGAGTTCTGTGTCTATATAAGGTACAAGGACACAGACTGATGTAGTACAGGGAACTCTGGTTAACACTCAGTAATATAAGGGAATGTATCCCTACAGTAAATTATAATGATTTAGAAGTCACTGAGGAGTTCTGTGTCCATATAAAGTACAAGACACAGACTGAGTTATACAGGACTCTGGTACCACTCATGTATTATAAGGATAATTTATCTCCTGCTGTAATTATAAAGGATATTAGAAGTCACTGAGGAGTTCTGTGTCTATATAAAGGACAAGGACACAGACTGAGTTATACCGGGAACTCTGGGTACCACTCATGTATTAAAGGGAAAGTATCCCCTACTGTAAATTATAAGGATACACACTCACTGACTGACACACAACACTGACTGGCACACACACACACACACACACTGACTAACACAAACACACACACTGACTGACTGACTGACCGCAGGTTCCCTCCTCTCGCTCTGGCTGCAGTGGTGTGCTCTAGGTGGAGAACTAAACTCTGACTGTTACTCCACACACCACACTCATTAACTGACACACAACTGACTGACACACAAACACCTCACTGAGACACACACACTGAGCCCGGGACTTGGACGAATCTCAGGACATGATGATGACGAACACAGAGCGGAGCCCCTCCCCCATCACGTGATCCTGGCAAGAACGCGAGAGGCAAATGACGGGCGGAGACTGGAGTTTAAAGCATTGACTCACGCGAAGTTGTTCTGCGCATGTGCCACAGCGTTAAACCGGCAGCAGAGAAGAAGGAGGACGGACTGAGAGACAGGAACGAGAGGAGGTGTGAGTGGATGTGTCACAGTCCTGTTATGTGGGGTGTATACAGGCGGTATCAGGCAGGTAGGTAAGCTACGGGGTTCATACTGGGGTATTAGGGCATTTGTATACAGGGGATTAGGGCATTCAGGAGCTGGGGGCTGGGGGGTATACAGGGTTATTAGGGTTGCTGGGGGCATATACAGGGGTAATTAAGGAGTAAGGGATTATGGGGGGTTGCGTGGTGGGGGGTGTTTTGTTTTTTAAAGATTGGGGGAAGGGAATGAGGGGAGGGGGGGCAGGGGGAAAGGATGGAAGGGGGGGTGGAAGGGGAGGAAGTGTGATGGGGAGGGGCGGAATTAGGGAAAAAAAAAAAAATATACAATACATAATATAAGGGGAGAATGGGGGTAGGGGGGTGGGGTTGGTTTTTTGTTGGGTAGGGGTTTGGGGGTGGTTGCGTGTGTTGTGTATTTTGTATAACAAGGGATGGGCAGGGCATATTAGGGTCAAAGCAAGGCGAGGCTGGTTTTGTATACCAGGGGGGACATAGGGGCAGCCAGCAGGGGCGAGGGGGAAGGGGGAGCTGGGTTGTTATACAGGGGCCGATTGGGCATAAAGTAAGGGGGATGGGGTGGGTGTGGGTGGCGGGGCAAGGGTCGGTGGGCGGTTTTTTGGCGGTGGGTTGTATAAAGGGGGAATTTATGTAGGGGGCAGTCTCAGGGAGAATGGGTTTGTTTTGTATAAAGGGCGGGAATTTAGGGAAAGATAAAGTAAGGGGGAGAGTGAGGTTGTATGTTTGGTATAAAGGGGAATATTTATGAAAGTAAGGGGGGATGATTGGTTGTATAAAGGGGGGAAGTAACAATATTAGGGAATGTAGGAGAGGGGGGTGTGGAGGGTGGTGTGGGGGGGGGGTTGTATAAAGGCGAAGGAAATAATTAGAATTTAGGGCAAGTAGGAGATGGGGAGGGGGGGTGGGTGGGGGGGGTGGTGGGGGGGGGTGTGGTTGTGCGGGGTAGGGGGGGGGGTTTGGTGTAGGGGTGTTGGGGTGTGGGGGGTTGTTGGGGGGGTTGGTGGGGGGGGTTGGGGGGCTGTATACAGGGGGACAATTAATAGGGAAGTAAGGGAAGATGGGGGGTGTTGTTTTTTTTTTTTGTGTGTTTTTTTGAGTGTTTGTGATTTATTATGATTTTTTTTGTTTGTTTTTTTTTTTTGTTCTATTGGTGGTTGTGTCTCTGTCATATGTTTGTGTTTGTTGTCTTTTTTTTTTGTTTTTTGTGTTTTTTTTTGTTTTGTTTGTCGTTTTTCTTGTTTTGTATGTCTTTGTTTTTGGTTGGTTTTTTGTAATACAGGGGGCATAATATAGGAATATATATATTGATATATCAATTAAATTTTAGGGCAGCCACAGGGAAGCTGGGTTTGTAGACAGGGGCACATTTATTAGGGCAGTCGGAGCTTGGAGCTGGGGGTGAGATTTACAGGGGGCTCAATCATTAGGCAGTCGGAGCTGGGGGGTGTATACAAGGGGCCCTTAGGGCAGTCGGAGCTGGGGGGGTTGTTTATTATTAATACTACAGGGGCATTAGGGCAGTCGGAGCTGGGGCGTTGTGAGACAGGTTTACAGGGGCATTAGGGCAATGTGGAGCTGGGTTGTACGGGGTGTTCTTGTTTTTTATTATTTACAGGGCAATTAGGGCAGTTTGGAGCTGGGGGTGGGGGTGTATTACAGGGGGCAAATATTAGGGCAGTCGGAGCTGGGGTGTGGTGGTATAACAGGGGCATTAGGGCAGTCAGGGAAGCTGGGGTGTATACAGGGGGCAGTGGGCAGTCAGGGAGCTGGGGTGTATCAGGGGGCATTGGGGCAGTATCATGGGCGGGGGTATGTATACAGGGGTATTGGGGCAGTCAGGGTGTGGGGGTTGGTACAGGGGTTATTGGGGAAGTTCAGGGAACTGGGGGTGTAATACAGGGGCATTAGGGCAGTCAGGGAGCTGGGGGTGTATACAGGTGCATTAGGGCAGTCATGGTGCTGGGGGTGTATACAGGGGTATTGGGGCAGTCAGGGAGCTGGGGGTGTATACAGGGGTGGGTTATTAGGGCAGTCAGGGAGCTGGGAGGTGTATACAGGGGCATTAGGGCAGTAGGGAGCTGGGGTTGTATAAGGGGCATTGGGCCGTCAGGGAGCTGGGGGGTGCTACAGGGGCATTAGGGCATCATGGTGTGGGGGTGTATACAGGGGTATTAGGGCAGGAGGGAAGCTGGGGGTGTATACGGGGGTGTGGTAGTGGGGGTTTGTCGTAGTATGTATACAGGAGTTAGTGGGGTTGTAGTAGTATTGTAGAGTAGTAGGTAGTCAGGCGTTGTTAGTGGTGGGATAAAATGGGCAGGGAGCGAGGAGAAGTTTGTGTGATAGAAAAGGTCCAGTTTTTGGATTTTCTGAATTGGTTTGAACCCTGCCCCATGCTAGTTGTTGTCAATTAGGCTCAGCCCTGGTTTTTCCAACCTCGATTTGCATCTGTCCCTTCTTGGGCAAACTTTGTGTTTTCAAACCAGCTGGTGGGCAGGGCTGAAGAGTATCCACAGAACATAATGGGTTAAACCTGGATCCAGCTCATCGTGTGAAGAGTATTCACAGAACACAATGGGTTAAACCTGGATCCAGCTCACGGTGTGAAGAGTATTCACAGAACACAATGGGTTAAACCTGGATCCAGCTCACCATGTGAAGAGTATTAACAGAACATAATGGGTTAAACCTGGATCCAGCTCACGGGTGTGAAGAGTATCACAGAACACAATGGGTTAAACCTGGATCCAGTCACGGTGTGAAGAGTATTCACAGAACACAAGGGTAAACCGGATTCTAGCTCACCGTGTGAAGATATTCAAGAACATAATGGGGTTAACCTGGATCCAGCTCATCGTGTGAAGAGATTCACAGAACACAATGGGTTAAACCTGGATCCAGCTCACCGTGTGAAGAGTATTTCACGAACACAATGGGTTAAACCTGGATCAGCTCACGGTGTGAAGAGTATTCACAGAAAAACAATGGGTTAAACCTGGATCAGCTTACCGTGTGAAGAGTATCACAGAACTAATGGGGAAACCTGGATCCAGCTCATCGTGTGAGAGTATTCACAGACACAATGGGTTAAAACTGGATCCAGCTCACCGTGTGAAAGTATTCACAGAACACAATGGGTTAAACCTGGATCCAGCTCACGGTGTGAAGAGTATTCACAGAACACAATGGGTTTAAAACCTGGATCTAGCTCACCGTGTGAAGAGTATTCACAGAACAAATGGGTTAAACCTGGATCCAGCTCACCGTGTGAAGAGTATTTACAGAACACAATGGGTTAAACCTGGATCCAGCTCACGGTGTGAAGAGTATTCACGGAACATAATGGGTTAAACCTGGATCCAGCTCACAGTGTGAAGAGTTTTCACAGAACATAATGGGTTAAACCTTGATCCAGCTCACAGTGTGAAGAGTATTCACAGGACATAATGGGTTAAACCTGGATCCAGCTCACCGTGTGAAGAGTATTCACAGAACACAATGGGTTAAACCTGGATCCAGCTCATTCATTCATTCAGAGTTTTGCATTATACATAATTCCCATAGATTCCCTGAAGAGACTTACCTGACCTTTGTCCCTCTCTACCTGGGTTCTGCCCCTGCAGTAAGTCGCTTCCTGGTCGCGACTATCAGGTAATGGTATTGGGTGTGATGTCATGTCGCGCTTTGATTGACAGCCACGACCAGGAAGTATCACTGCAGAGCGGCAAATTGCTGCGCATTTATAAAGGTTTTTTTAGGCTTGGATCTTTGTACCCAATACCATTTGCTAAGAAGTGAGTTGCAGTAACTGTCCACTAGATGGCAGCGATAACTTATAAATAGGAACGTTCACCATAATTCAGACAATATATATTTTTATAGCTTTGTGTCAAGGAAGCATTAAAAAAGAAAAAGGCATAAAAGGACGATTTCTTCTGATCCGTCTATAAATTGGAGAGCGCCACCTGTGTAGAATATTACAATTACTGTCCCAGAGATTGGTGTATGGCTAAATGAGTCTATGACTATAACAGCAGTAGCGCCTCCTTCTGTTTATACCAATAACATTGCTGCTTCACAATAGACTACAGTGGAATTTCCATAAGGCACCGGGACTATATTCTATCATTGTCCGACAGTGTGAACATATCCTGTGTGGGTTTATCCATTCATAAGTGTTTTGAAAACTAATCTCCCTGCATTCCCAGCCTACTCTCTGCAGAGATCTGGAGGTTGCAGGTTGGACATCTATCATTAGATGTCTGTGTTGATGTGAAGGCCCAGTTCACCACTGGAGAGTGTAAAACAGAATATACACTAACTGTCTCTCTTTTCCTTCCATCAGTCTCTTGCTGACAGCATCTTTCAATTAATCTGTCTTTCTCCTTCCCCCGCTGAGGGCCTAGGGATCTCCTCCTGTGTTTAAACGGTTATTTGTGCCGGATTTGTCTGTACTGGCACATCGTGTTTTGCCGGAGGCTGTAAGCAGTAGAAAGCCATCACGCCTGCATAATAAAGGTTGCCGGAGACAGAATGTGAGTTAGCTCTAGGCGTCAAGGCGCCAGTCTCTGGACTGAGAATTTTCATGCCTGGAAAGTGGTATCTGCTGGTGGTCCAGCCTAGATTTAGCTGAACAAGAACTGAATTGACTGGTTGCTTAGATTGAACAATAGAAACCATTAGTCTGTAAATCCAAGCAAGCCTTCTGACAGGTTACATGGTTACTTGTACTTAAAGGAGAATTACAGCTAAAATATAAACTGTCCTGAATTCTGTCATTCATAATGATATCAGGTTATGTTCTGTAGTTGATTGTAAGAACACTTGACTTATTTGATGATTTGATGCACCCCCAGTGGAGCTATTTAAATAAAGGTTAAGTACATTAGTAGCCATTATGTGAGCTTACAATTTACATAATGGTTGTATACCTGGGCCTGTTATTCCTAATGACGGACTATAATCAATATGAAGAACGTATAGTTCGTTGGACAGAAAAATTCATTGTGATATTAAGCCTTAGTTTGTCCTTTTTGCCTAGAAATTTATACTTTAAAATATTATTAACAAAGTCTCATGGAAACAGAAAACAGCACAAGACAGATCATTTTAAAATAATTTTATACCTTTATATGGTATTGTATTTTTAGTCCAATACTGAGAAACATGCAAAACTACATGTTCATTTAAAAAAAAAAAAAAAAAAAAACTGAACTCCCAGATTTAGCCACCATTCAGACAATAAATCAGTATCTCCAAACAATGAGGCCGATTCTAGAAACTGTAGGTTAAGCAGGCCAATCCAACTATACTTTAATAGACAAATTACAATTTATAATATATGAATGACTTAAAGGACCAATTCTTCCCCATTACCCAGTGACTGAACTGCTAAATTAAAAAAAATATATTACTTAGCTGTAAACCAGTTCTAATGTCTCGTACTACAATAGGTTGCCATAACTCCACATTGTACTTCCTGTTGCATAAAGAGTCCATTGTCACAGGAAGTCCTTCCACCTCAAACTAGTTGTACCAATATATATTAAAGGTTTTAAATATATCGGTTCCAAGTGGTGAGTTTTTTAAACGCAAACACCTGATGAAGGCCTATAATATATATGCATCCGCAAAATGTTCCACTTCATTGAGTATTTGCTGTTGCTTTGGTTACTGTTTATTCAACTAGAATAGGGACGAGTATTCGGTTGGTTCTGTTTCTGCTAAACCATCACTTCTCTAATTCTCCATCTTAATTTTTGTAGGGGGGGAAGTCTCCTGGTTAATGGCATGTTCCAACTCATTTCACCAGATAGAGAAATGAACAGAGAGAGACCCCCAGAGACAAAACACCGAGAGAAAAACACAGGGTAAAATGATTAGCAAGTGAGACAGAAAACCCATTGACAGACAGACAGTGAGTAGTTTATATTGAGACGGATGGTGGCCCGACCGTCTCATAACTGGGATAATGGGAAATGCGTTTAACTGAGATTTACTGTAAACAGTGGGATTAAGGTGTAAACCTGAGCAGGGTAGAGCGATCATGGGAGAATTAGTCAATAGAGTGGAGGTCTGACTGTTATTGGCCCGACTGACATTTAAGTGTAATGGGTCGATTGCCCCAAAATATTGAATGGTTATTTTTGGGTGGTGAGGACCGATGTCCAACCACCTGTTTGTCCGAATCGACAGGGATTAATTTAGGCCAACAGTATGCTAGTGGCGAATGGTCGGTCAGAAGATGATGTGGGGTGTATCCAGCTTTACAGACGTATTTGCCAGGGTGTTTCCAATATAAACAAATAGGGTTGGAGATACAATTGAATTCGGAGCAGAGCAGCTTGGAACCATGTGTGTGTTTGGACCTGGTACATTCCTCCTACTTTCGAAGACATGGACCGGGACAGAAGCAAAGCCTAATGATTAGAACATCTCCAGCTATTTTTTTACTAAATGCTATAGCCTACTATCGCTACTATCTCCGGGTACTAATATATTCTGGGGACGCTAAGATAGACTTTAGTTTCGTTGGGATAATTAGATATATGTTTTTACAGTCATGTATTATGTATATTTTTCTGGTTGGTATTGGAAGATTATTTATGATATATGGATAGGTGGTTTGTATCTAGTATTGCTGGTTATGTACTCCTTGTAGAGGTATATTTCCCATATGGGGGACTAATGGGTTACTTGGATATCAATTCTGTGAACCCCTTAGTAATTAGTTTCAATTAATACCCATAGCACCAACACAGACAAGTATGTTTACCAGTTTATAGGGTGTTCATGCTCCTACTGTACATAATGGGTTAACAGGATCCAGCTCACGGTGTGAAAGTATTCACAGAACCAATGGGTTAAACCTGGATCTACCTCACCGTGTGAAGAGTATTCACAGAACACAATGGGTTAAATGGATCCAGCTCACCATGTGAAGTGTATTCACAGAACACAATGGGTTAAACCTGGATCCAGCTCACCGTGTGAAGAGTATTCACAGAACACAATGGTTAAACCTTGATCCAGCTCACAGTTGTGAAGAGTATCCACAGGACATAATGGGTTAAACCTGGATCCAGCTCACCGTGTGAAGAGTATTAAAGAACACAATGGGTTAAAATGGATCCAGTCACCGTGGAAGAGTATTCACGGAACTAATGGGTTAAACCTGGATCCAGCTCACCGTGTGAAGAGTTTTCACAGAACATAATGGGTAAACCTGGATCCAGCTCACGTGTGAAGAGTATTTACAGAACACAATGGGTTAAACCTGGATCCAGCTCACGGTGTGAAGAGTATTCACGGAACATAATGGGTTAAACCTGGATCCAGCTCACGTGTGAAGAGTTTTCACAGAACAATAGTGTTAAACCTGATCCAGCTCACAGTGTGAAGGTATTCACAGGACATAATGGGTTAAACCTGGATCCAGCTCACCGTGGGAAGAGTATTCACAGAACACAATGGGTTAAACCTGGATCCAGCTCATCGTGTGAAGAGTATATCCACAGAACATAATGGGTTAAACCTGGATCCAGCTACCGTGTGAGGAGTATTCAAAGAACACATGGGTTAAACCTGGATCCAGCTCATCGTGTGAAGAGTATCCACAGAACATAATGGGTTAAACCTGGATCAGCTCATCGTGTGAAGAGTATTCACAGAACACAATGGGTTAAACCTGGATCCAGCTCACGGTGTGAAGAGTATTCACAGAACACAATGGGTTAAACCTGGATCCAATCACGGTGTGAAGAGTATTCACAGAACACAAGGGTAAACCGGATCTAGCTCACGTGTGAAGAGTATTCAAGAACATAATGGGTTAAACCTGGATCCAGCTCATCGTGTGAAGAGTTCACAGAACACAATGGGTTAAACCTGGATCCAGCTACCGTGTGAAGAGTATTCACAGAACACAATGGGTTAAACCTGGATCAGCTCACGGTGTGAAGAGTATTCACAGAAACAATGGGTTAAACCTGGATCTAGCTTACCGGTGTGAAGAGTATCCACAGAACTAATGGGTAAACCTGGATCCAGCTCATCGTGTGAGAGTATTCACAGACACAATGGGTTAAAACCTGGATCCAGCTCACCGGTGTGAAGAGTATTCACAGAACACAATGGGTTAAACCTGGATCCAGCTCACGGTGTGAAGAGTATTCACAGAACACAAGGGTTAAACCTGGATCTAGCTCACCGTGTGAAGAGTATTCACAGAAACAAATGGGTTAAACCTGGATCCAGCTCACCGTGTGAAGAGTATTCACAGAACACAATGGGTTAAACCTGGATCCAGCTCACCGTGTGAAGAGTATTCACAGAACACAATGGGTTAAACCTGGATCCAGCTCACCATGTGAAGAGTATTAACAGACTATAATGGGTTAAACCTGGATCCAGCTCACCATGTGAAGAGTATTAACAGAACACAATGGGTTAAACCTGGATCCAGCTCACCATGTGAAGAGTATTCACAGAACACAATGGGTTAAACCTGGATCCAGCTCACCATGTGAAGAGTATTAACAAATATATTTGTTAAACCTGGATCCAGCTCACCATATGAAGAGTATTAACAGAACATAATGGGTTAAACCTGGATCCAGCTCACCATGTGAAGAGTATTAACAGAACATAATGGGTTAAACCCGGATCCAGCTCACCATGTGAAGAGTATTCACAGAACACAATGGGTTAAACCTGGATCCAGCTCACAGTGTGAAGAGTATTCACAGAACATAATGGGTTAAACCTGGATCCAGCTCATCGTGTGAAGAGTATTCACAGGACATAATGGGTTAAACCTGGATCCAGCTCACCATGTTAATTTATACAGGTTCTGACTATACATTTAAATAGGGGCTAAAAACATTCATTTAGAATTTTAGAGAACTCAATGGATCTCCACACATGGGGAATTTATGGTACAGTCTGGATTGTACAGGGTAATAATGGTACAGTCTGGATTGTACAGGGTAATAATGGTACAGTCTGGATTGTACAGGGTAATAAGATATAAGAGTGAACCATCTCCTCTCACTGATTTCATTAGTTCAGTCTATAAAGTCTTCCAAGGCTGGATTCATACCTATTAATTATTCAGCAGGAATGAATGAGGATGTCACTAAATGTATTTAATGGAATTGAGACCATCATGCAGAGAGGGAAAGTTTGTTTCTATAAAGTTCCCTATGTAGAAATGAGCAGACTATGGATACAGCAAAGAAGGGCCCCAAATCATTACTCTGCCTAGGGCCCCATTCAGTCAGAGCATTTTAGCATTGTGGGCACTTCAATGGTTAATGGAGCACCACAGGCGTCACCGAAGTATATATCATCCACCGTGTTCTTATCCCAGTTATCCGGGTATAATTATAGCTCAGGGTCTCTACTTCCTGCTAAATGGCTCCAATTAAAAATTTCCATAAGTGATGGTTAATCAAATGTATAATGAATTAAACGAGACTCTCGCCCTGTTCATAATCTCCCCCACCCTCCACCTTTGTCCTCCAGTGAGTAGATTAAAAAATACATTTTATTTTCAGAATTTATTGGGAATAATTGGGCCTGAGAGGGACAAACATTGATTGTGTAACCCATCAGTCTAGTCCAGTATAGACTGAACCATGTATTTCTCTACCTTTACACCAGCCTCCAGTATTCCATCCTAATGTTCCCTACCTGAAAATCACTACAGACCTGGCCTGGGTATGGGAGGAGCTTCCTGCAGTGATGTCATTTAATGGAAAGGAATTCACTGCTCTTGCCATAGTCCAGTTCCTCGGATCTGATTGAGTTTTCCATTTTATTAACGCTTTCATCGAAAGTTCAAAAATTCCATTAGAAAAAAGTTCCTATCAAAAATCTGAACATGCTATAGAATACTCAGTTAGCTATTGAAAATTCCAGTTTAATTGGGTTTAAATTGGATTTCGTGGGGTTCCGTGAAACCGCAGTCAGAACCAAACTCGCCAGTTTAATGGAATAACCAATAAATAGCAAGAACCGATGAGTAGATGAAAAAAGGTGCAGGGCCTATGACCTCACTGGGGCCCAGGGACAGGAGGGTAAAGCCAAGTCCAAATTCCTCATCAGGGTCATTTAGGTTTTTACAGGCTTTACTCAAAACCATCCTTTGGTTAAACACTTTGCCTTGAATTCTCAATATTTCTTTTGCATTTCCCCCCTTTGGTAATGAAAAGCCGTCTCTCTGCTCTGTACAAACAATACGTCTTCTCCATTACCATAAACAAGCCCATGATTCTCTTTTATCTTTATAGAATTCTCCGGTTTGTAATAAAACTCGGTTTTATAGTAAAATAGAGAGTTCTCCGTTTATTGCTTCTCATCGACTATTCCCTCCGTCCGACTAACTTAACATGGTCAAGTACAGTTAAATTCCCAATAACATGGCTCCTCTAGTTTGGTATAATTAATTGTTTGAAGAAGTTAGACCACTGGGATATCTCAGCAGCACAAATCAGATAAGACAAACCAACTGCCCACAGCACAACCACATTTATGGATTACTGCAATGAGCTGCTTTATAACTTCCCCTTTATGCCAAAGCCATATTGGCATGTGTAGTGATTGAGGATAGGTAGCAGGGGCATAACTTGAGGGGAGCAACCGCAGGGGGGCCCCATCTTCTTAATTTTATTATTAGAGATATATCTCCCTTCCAGAAAACCACTGTGGATGAAGCATGGACAGGGGCCCCCTTGACACCTCTCTTGTGGGGGAGACCACACAGCAACTGCACCAACGTATGGCTCAGCACAGAAGAGCCAATTCCTCAGGTCAGGACTCAGCCGTGTACCTGCATCTTGAGGATAAAGGACATACCTTTGAAGATTGTAATGTTAACATATTGGCAAAGGAACGTGACTGGTTCAAGAAAGGTGTCATGGAGGCCATTTATGTGAAAATAAAGAAACCAAGCCTAAATAGAGGTGGGGGGGGTTCGACACCAACTGTCTGCCATGTACAATGCTGTTTTAACACCTTACTCTGGGCGTTCCTATAATACCTCTTAGCCACTATCTAATCACACCCTTAACACCTGGCTGTGATATGCTAATTGGGATTTTCCAGGGTACATAATTGCCACAGATTCTTGTACAAGTCATTCTGAATTGAGAAAGCCAGTCGGATGACTAGCGAAACGTCTTCAAGAACTAAACTTCAAGTCCAGTTGATCTAATTAAATACAACAGATATACCGTGACCTGGATGAATGAATATTACAGATATACCGTGACCTGGATGGATGAATATTACAGATATACCGTGACCTGGATGGATGAATATTTCAGATATACCGTGACCTGGATGAATGAATATTACAGATATACCGTGACCTGGATGAATGAATATTACAGATATACCGTGACCTGGATGAATGAATATTACAGATAATCCGTGACCTGGATGGATGAATATTACAGATATACCGTGACCTGGATGATGAATATACAGATATACCGTGACCTGGATGAATGATTTACAGATATCCTGACCTGGATGGATGAAATATTACAGATAACAATGACCTGGATGGATGAATATTACAGATATACCGTGACCTGGATGGATGAATATTACAGATATACTGACCTGGATGAATGAATATTATGAGATATAAAACCGTGACCTGGATTGATGATGATATATATACAGATATACCATGACCTGGATGGATGATATTAACAGATATACCATGACCTGGATGGATGAATATTCCACAGATATACCGTGACCTGATGGATGAAATATTACCGATATTCCATGACCTGGATGAATGAATATTACAGATTACCGTGACCTGGATGATGATATTACAGATATACCTGAAACCTGGATGGATGAATATTACAGATATACCCAGACCTGGATGGATTGATATTACAGATATTACCTGTGAATCATAACCCTGGATGGATGAATATTACAATATTCCATGACCTGGATGAATGAATATTACAGATATACCGTGACCTGATGGATGAATTGACAGATATACCATGACCTGGATGGATGATATTACATATACCATGACCTGATGGTTGAATATTACAGATATTCCATGACCTGGATGGATAATATTACAGATATAACCGTGACGTATGAGATATTACAGATACCATGACCTGGATGAATGATATATACAGATATACCGATGACACTGTTGATGACATATTACAGATTGACCAGACTGGATGGATGAATATTACAGATATACCTGACCTGGATGGATGAAATATTACAGATTTCCATGACCTGGATGATGAATATTACAGATATACCTGACCTGGATGATGAATATTACAGATAGACATGACCTGGGATTGGATGAGTATTCAGATAGACCGTGACGTGGATTGATGATGAATATATTACAGATATACCGTGAGTGGATGGATGAATATTACAATAACCATGACCTGGATGGATGAATATTACAGATATCCATACCTGATGATGAATATTACAATATACCGTGACCTGGATGATGATATTACATAGACCGGACCTGGATTTATGAATATTACATGATAACCGACTGGATGATGCATATTCCAGAATACCATGACCTGGATGGATGAATATTACAGATTCATCACCTGATGATGAATTTCAGATATACACCTGGTATGGATAATAGTACAGTATTGACCGGATGATGAATATTACAGATTACCATGACCTGGATGGATGAATATTACGATATCCAGACCTGATGGAATATATTACAGAATATAACCGTACCTGGATGAATGATCTATCAGATATACCGTGACCTGGATGAATGAATATACAGAAGAACCATGACCTGGAATGGTGATATTACAGATAGACCGTACGTGGATGGATGAATATTACTATATACCGTGACTGGATGGATGAATATTACAGATATACCATGACCGGATGATGAATATTAACAGATATTCCATGACCTGGATGAATGAATATTACAAATATACCGAACCTGGATGAATGAATATTACAGATAGACCGTGACCTGGATGGATGATATTACGAGATGACCGTGACCTGGATGGATGATATTACAGATAGACCGTGACCTGGATGATGAATATTACAGATATACCATGACCTGGATGAATGAATATTACAGATATACCGTACCTGGATGATATATTACAGATATCCTGACCTGGATGGATATATTACGATATACCATGACCTGGATGGATGATATTACAGATATACCGTGACCGGGATGGATGAATTACAGATATCCATGACCTGGATGAATGAATATACAGATTACCGTGACCTGGATGGATGGAATATTACAGATATACCATGACCTGGATGGATGAATATTACAGTATACCATGACCTGGATGATAATATTACAGATATTCCTGACCTGGATGGATGAATATTACAGATATACCGTGACCTGGATGGATGAATATTACAATATTCCATGACCTGGATGAATGAATATTACAGATATACCGTGACCTGGATGGATGAATATTACAGATATACCATGACCTGGATGATGAAATTTACAGATATACCATGACCTGGATGGATGAATTTACAGATATACCGTGACCTGGATGGATAATATTACAGATATTCCAGACTGGATGAAGAATATTACAGATATACCAGTACCTATGGATGAATATTACAGATATGCCATGACCTGGATGGATGAATATTACAGATATACCATGACCTGTGATGGGATGAATATTACAGATATTCCATGACCTGGATGGATGATATTACAGATATACCGTGACCTGGATGGATGAATATTACAGATATTCCATGACCTGGATGAATGAATATTACAGATATACCGTGACCTGGATGGATGAATATACAGATATACCATGACTGGATGGATGAATATTACAGATATACCATGACCTGGATGGATGAATATTACAGATATTCCATGACCTGGATGAATGAATATTACAGATATACCGTGACCTGGATGAATGAATATTACAGATAGACCATGACCTGGATGGATGAGTATTACAGATAGACCGTGACGGGATGGATGAATATTCAGATATACCGTGACGTGATGGATGAATATTCAGATATACCATGACCTGGATGGTGAATATTACAGATATTCCATACCTGGATGAATAATATACAAATATACCAGACCCGATGAATGAATATTACAGATAACCGTGACCTGGTGGAGAATATTACAGATAGACCGTGACCTGGATGGATGAATATTACAGATGACCGTACCTGGATGGATGAATATTACAGATAGACCGTGACCTGGATGGATAATATTACAGATTACCGTGACATGGATGGATAATATTACAGATATACCATGACCTGGATGGATGAATATTACAGATATACCATGACCTGGATGGATGAATATTACAGATTCCGGACCTGGATGAAATGAAATGATTACAGATATACCGTGACCTGGATGATGAATATTACAGATACCGTGACCTGGATGAATGAATTACAGATAGACCTGACCTGGATGATGAGTATTACAGATAGACCGTGACGTGGATGGATGAATAATTACAGATTACCGTGACGTGGATGGAGAATATTACAGATATACCATGACCTGCAGGATGAATATTACAGATATCCATGACCTGGATGATGAATATTACAATCTACGAGACCTGGATGAATGAATTTCACAGATAGACCGTACCTGGATGGATGAATTTACAGATAGACCGTGACCTGGATGGATGAATTACGAATAGACCGTGACCTGGATGGATGAATATTCAGATATACCATACCTGGATGAATGAATATTACAGATATACCTGACCTGGATGAATGATATTACAGATATACCATGACCTGGATATAATGATATTACAGATAACCAGACCTGGATGGATGAATTTACAGATAACGTGACCTGGATGGATGAATATTACAGATAACCGGACCTGGATGGATGAATATTACAAAAAAGATATAAAATACCATGACCTGAGGGATGAATATTACGATATACCATGACCTGGATGAATGATATTACAGATATACAGTGACCTGGATGAATGAATATTAGATAGACCGTGACTTGATAATGATATTACAGAATACCTGACCTGGATGAATTGAATATTACAGATAACCGTGACCTGGATGAATGAATTTAACGATAGACCGTGACCTGGATGGATGACTATTACAGATATATACCGTGGACCTGGATGGATGAATATTGCAGTATACCGTGACCTGGATGAAGAATATTCAGATAGACCGTGACCTGGATGGATGACTAGTGATCAGATATACCGTGAACATGGATGGATGAATATTCAGATACCGTGACCATGGATGGCATGAATATTACAGATGAGCCAGTGACCTGGATGAATGAATATTTACAGATATACACGTGACCTGGATGGATGAATATTACAGATATACCATGACCTGGTATGACCTATATACCAGATAGACCGTGACCGTGATGGATGAATATTCACATATACCTGACCTGGAAATGAATATTACAGTAATAATACCGTGACCTGGATGGATGAATATTACAGATAACCATGACCTGTGATGGATGAATATTGCACATATACCATGCCTGGATGGATATCTTACAGATAAACCGTGGACCTGGATGATGACTATTACAGATATAACCGTGACCTGGATGGATGAATATTACAGCATATGGATGAACGATATACGTGACCTGGATGAATGAATATTCAGATAGACCGTAACCTGGTGGATGACTATTACGATATACCGTACCGTGGAAATGATGAATATTACAGATATACCGTGACCTGGAGTGATATTTGCATATACGTGACCTGGATGAATGATATTACGATAGACTGACCTTGAGGATGACTATTACAGATATACCGTGACCTGGATGGATAATATTACAGATATACGTGACGTTGGATGCCGTGGATGATGAATATTACAGATATACCAGACCTGGATGGATGAATTTACAGATCAACCGTGACCTGGATTGGACTGAATATATAAGCATACCGTGACCTGGATGAATGAATATTACAGATATACCCGTGACCTGGACGAATTGAATATTACAGATATACCATGACCTGGATATGAATTACGATATACCTGACCTGGATGATGAATATCAGAACTACCATGACTGGATGAATGAATCTTACAGATAATGAGATGAACGGACATGGACCTGGATGGATGAATATTACAGAAGTAACCAGACCTGGATGGTATGAATTTAACAGCATAGCCGTGACCTGACTCTCACGGGTGTGAAGAGTATCACAGAACACAATGGGTTAAACCTGGATCCAGATCACGGTGTGAAGAGTATTCACAGAACACAAGGGTAAACCTGGGATTCTAGCTCACCGTGTGAAGAGTATTCACAGAACATAATGGGAGTTAACCTGGATCCAGCTCATCGTGTGAAGAGTTCACAGAACACAATGGGTTAAACCTGGATCCAGCTACCGTGTGAAGAGTATTCACGAACACAATGGGTTAAACCTGGATCAGCTCACGGTGTGAAGAGTATTCACAGAAAACAATGGGTTAAACCTGGATCAGCTTACCGTGTGAAGAGTATCACAGAACTAATGGGAAACCTGGATCCAGCTCATCGTGTGAGAGTATTCACAGACACAATGGGTTAAAACTGGATCCAGCTCACGTGTGAAAGTATTCACAGAACACAATGGGTTAAACCTGGATCCAGCTCACGGTGTGAAGAGTATTCACAGAACAAATGGGTTAAACCGGATCTAGCTCACCGTGTGAAGAGTATTCACAGAACAAATGGGTTAAACCTGGATCCAGCTCACCGTGTGAAGAGTATTCACAGAACACAATGGGTTAAACCTGGATCCAGCTCACGTGTGAAGAGATTCACAGAACACAATGGGTTAAACCTGGATCCAGCTCACCATGTGAAGAGTATTAACAGACATAATGGGTTTAAACCTGGATCCAGCTCACCATGTGAAGAGTATTAACAGAACACAATGGGTAAACCGGATCCAGCTCACCATGTGAAGAGTATTACAGAACACAATGGGTTAAACCTGGATCCAGCTCACCATGTGAAGAGTATTAACAGAAATAATGGGTAAACCTGGATCCAGCTCACCTATGAAGAGTATTAACAGAACATAATGGGTAAACCTGGATCCAGCTCACCATGTGAAGAGTATTAACAGAACATAATGGGTTAAACCCGGATCCAGCCTCACCATGTGAAGAGTATTCACAGAACACAATGGGGTTAAACTGGATCCAGCTCACAGTGTGAAGAGATTCACAGAACATAATGGGTTACCTGGACCAGCTCATCGTGTGAAGAGTATTCACAGGACATAATGGGTTAAACCTGGATCCAGTCCACATGTTAATTATACAGGTTCTGACTATACATTTAAATAGGGGCATAAAACATTCTTTAGAATTTTAGAGAACTCAATGGATCTCCACACATGGGGAATTTATGGTACAGTCTGGATTGTACAGGGTAATAATGGTACAGTCTGGATTGTACAGGGTAATAATGGTACAGTCTGGATTGTACAGGGTAATAAGTATAAAGAGTGAACCATCTCTCTCACTGATTTCATTAGTTCAGTCTATAAAGTCTTCCAAGGCTGGATTCATACCTATTAATATTCAGCAGGAATGAATGAGGATGTCACTAAATGTATTTAATGGAATTGAGACCATCATGCAGAGAGGGAAAGTTTGTTTCTATAAAGTTCCCTATGTAGAATGAGCAGACTATAGGATAAGCAAAGAAGGGCCCCAAATCATACTCTGCCTAGGGCCCCATTCAGTCAGAGCATTTTAGCATTGTGGGCACTTCAATGGTTAATGGAGCACCACAGGCGTCACCGAAGTATATATCATCACCGTGTTCTTATCCCAGTTATCCGGGTATAATTATAGCTCAGGGTCTCTACTTCTGCTAAATGGCTCCAATTAAAATTTCCATAAGTGATGGTTAATCAAATGTATAATGAATTAAACGAGACTCTCGCCCTGTTCATAATTCCCCCACCCTCCACCTTTGTCCTCCAGTGAGTAGATAAAAAATACATTTTATTTTCAGAATTTATTGGGAATAATTGGGCCTGAGAGGGACAAACATTGATTGGTAACCCATCAGTCTAGTCCAGTATAGACGAACCAGTATTTCTCTACCTTTACACCAGCCCCAGTATTCCATCCTAATTTCCCTACCTGAAATCACTACAGACCTGGCCTGGGTATGGGAGGAGGTTCCTGCAGTGATGTCATTTAATGGAAAGAAATCACTGCTCTGCCATAGTCCAGTTCTGGATCTGATTGAGTTTTCCATTTTATTAACGCTTTCATCGAAAGTTCAAAAATTCCATTAGAAAAAGTTCCTATCAAAAATCTGAACATGCTATAGAATACTCAGTTAGCTATTGAAAATTCCAGTTTAATTGGGTTTAAATTGGATTTCGTGGGGTTCCGTGAAACCGCAGTCAGAACAAACTCGCCAGTTTAATGGAATAACCAATAAATAGCAAGAAACGATGAGTAGATGAAAAAAGGTGCAGGGCCTATGACCTCACGGGGGCCAGGGACAGGAGGGTAAAGCCAAGTCCAAATCCTCATCAGGGTCATTAGGTTTTTACAGGCTTTACTCAAAACCTCCTTTGGTTAAACACTTTGCCTTGAATTTCTATTTCTTTTGCATTTCCCCCCTTTGGTAATGAAAAGCCGTCTTCTGCTCTGTACAAACCATACGTCTTCTCCATTACCATAAACAAGCCCATGATTCTCTTTATCTTTATAGAATTCTCCGGTTTGTAATAAAACTCGGTTTTATAGTAAAATAGAGAGTTCTCCGTTTATTGCTTCTCATCGACATTCCCTCCGCCGACTAACTTAAACATGGTCAAGTACAGTTAAATTCCCAATAACATGGCTCCTCTAGTTTGGTATAATTAATTGTGAAGAAGTTAGACCACTGGGATATCTCAGCAGCACAATCAGATAAGACAAACCAACTGCCCACAGCACAACCACATTATGGATTACTGCAATGAGCTGCTTTATAACTTCCCCTTTATGCCAAAGCCATATTGGCATGTGTAGTGATTGAGGATAGGTAGCAGGGGCCTAACTTGAGGGGAAGCAACCGCAGGGGGGCCCCATCTTCTTAATTTTATATTAGAGATATATCTCCCTTCCAGAAAACCACTGTGGATGAAGCATGGACAGGGGCCCCCTTGACACCTCTCTTGTGGGGGAGACCACACAGCAACTGCACCAACGTATGGCTCAGCACAGAAGAGCACTTCCTCAGTCAGGACTCAGCCGTGTACCTGCATCTGAGGATAAAGGACATACCTTTGAAGATTGTAATGTTAACATATTGGCAAAGGAACGTGACTGGTTCAAGAAAGGTGTCATGGAGGCCATTTATGTGAAAATAAAGAAACCAAGCCTAAATAGAGGTGGGGGGGGGGTTCGACACCAACTGTCTGCCATGTACAATGCTGTTTTAACACCTTACTCTGGGCGTTCCTCTAAACCTTACTATCCTACCTTAGCCACTATCTAATCACACCCTTAACACCTGGCGTTGAGTATGCTAATTGGGATTTTCCAGGGTAATAATTGCCACAGATTCTTGTACAAGTCATTCTGAATTGAGAAAGCCAGTCGGTGACTAGCGAAACGTCTTCAAGAACTAAACTTCAAGTCCAGTTGATCTAATTAAATACAACAGATATACCGTGACCTGGATGAATGAATATTACAGATATACCGTGACCTGGATGGATGAAATATTACCCGATATACCGTGACCTGGATGGAATGAATATTCAGATATACCGTGACCTGGAGTGAATGAAATAAAAGATATACCGTGACCTGATGAATGAATATTACAGAATACCGTGACTGGATGAATGAATATACAGATATACCGTGACCTGGATGGATGAATTTACAGATATACCGTGACCTGGATAAATGAATATACAGATATACCGTGACCTGGTGGATGAATATTACAGATATACCATGACCTGGAGTGGATGAATATTACAGATATCACTGGACATGGATGGATGATATTACAGATATACCGTGACCGGATGGATGAATATTACAGATATTCATGACCTGGATGAATGAATATTACAGATATACCGTGACCTGGATGGATGAATTTACAGATTATACCATGACCTGATGGATGAATATTACAGATATACCATACCTGGATGGATGAATTTACAGATATTCCATGACCTGGATGAATGAATATTAAGATATACCGATGACCTGGATGAATGATATTACAGATAGACCTGGACTGGATGGAGAGTATTACAGATAGTACCATGACGTGGATGGATGAATATTACAGATATACGGACTGGATGGATGAATATTACAGATATCACATGACCTGGATGGATGATGAATATTACAGATATACCATGGACCTGGATGATGAATATACAGAATACCGAGACCTGGATGATGAATATTACAGAATAGACCGTGACTGGATGGGAATATACAGATACCTGACCTGGATGGATGATATTACAGATAACCGTGACCTGATGGATGAATATTTACAGATATACCGTGACCTGGATGGATGAAATTACCGATATACCATGACCTGATGGATGATGAATATTACAGATATACCATGACCTGGATGGATGAATATTACAGATATTCCATGCCTGGATGAATGAATATTACAGATATCGTGACCTGGATGAAGAATATTACAGATAGACCATGACCTGGATGGATGAGTATTACAGAATAGACCGTGACGTGGATGGATGAATATTACAGATATACCGTGACGTGGATGGATGATATTACAGATATACCATGACCTGCAGGGATGAATATTAAAGATATCCAGACTGGATGATGAATATACAATAACCGGACTGGATGAATACAATAACCGTGACCTGGAATGAATATTACAGATAGACTGACCTGATGGATGAAAATTACAGATAGACGTGACCTGGAGGATGAATATTACAGATAGACCGTGACTGGATGGATGAATATTACAGATACCGACCTGGATGGATGAATATTAGAACCGTGACCTGGAGTAATGATATTACAGATATACCGTGACCTGGATGGATGAAATATTACAGATATACCATGACCTGGATGATGAATATTACAGATATACCATGACCTGGATGGATGAATATTACAGATATACCATGACCTGGATGGATGAAATTACAGATATACCGCTGAACTGATGAATGATATTACAGATATACCGTGACCTGGATGAATGATATTACAGATAGTGACCTGGATGATGAATATTACGATATACCTGACTGGGTGGATGAATATTACAGATATGACATGACTGGTGGCAAATATTACAGAATAACCATGACTGGATGATGAATAGTACAGATAGACCTGACCTGGATGATGAATATTACAGATAACCGTGACCTGGATTGGATGAATATTACAGATAGACCGGACCTGGCCATTGAATGAATATTACAGATATACCGTGACCTGGATGATAAATACAGATACGACCGGATGATGAATATTACAGATAGACCGTGACCTGGATGGATGAAATTCAGATATACCGTGACCTGGATGAATAATTAAGATTAGACCGTGACCTGGATGGATGATATACAGATATTACCGTGACCTGGATGGGATGACTATTACAGATATACCGTGACCTGGATGGATGAATATTACAGATTAGACCGATGCCTGGGATGGATGACTATTACAGATATACCATGGACCTGGATGGATGACATATTACAGATTAACATGGACCTGGATGGAATGAATTATTACAGATATTACCGTGACCTGGATGATGAATATTACAGATATACCATGACCGGATGGATGAATATTACAGGACATACGTGACTGGATGAATGAATTTACAGATATACCGTGACCTGGATGAATGAGATACCTTACACACTCGGATGGTGTACGAATACGCAGTTAGGGCCTGACCTGTGATTATATTAGATACCATTACCATGCTGAATATGGCAGGATGTTGCATACCCTGGACGGCATAACACATATGACGTGGCAACCAAGTGCGATTGATGATATTAGTCTATGTAATGAATATTAGATGTCCGTACTGTGATGATTCACGATACACATGACTCAATGGATGGATGATATACGTTACATGTGGATGAATAATTACATATGGGATGAATAATAATTACTATATGTACGTGATGATGAATATACAGATACCACCTAATGATGAGATTAAATACCTACGAGTGTTCAGATTCAACCTGCGTGTATATAATATTACGATTTACCTCATCCTGGTGATGATATAACAGCTTTCCAATGGATGAAATGATTGTCAATATACCCACCCCGTGAATTAATATTCAGTGACCTTGCGGAGCGAGCATACTACCGTGCCTGGGGATAACATATCTGACCATGCTGAATATTCAACCGCGACTGGTCTGAATCACAAATACCTCCGGAGATGATATCAGATTCTGGGTAGGATATAAACATCATTACCCATGAATGTATGGAGTTTCGATTCCATACCGTGATTCAGTACGTGACCTGACGATGATCAATATAGACTGATGTGATATCAGATAGATGCTGATATGTTTCATAGACCTGTCGTATAATTCATTCAGATATAACGTGATGGATTGATATATTTAAGTATACCATACCAGCCTGTGCACATATTAAAGCAGGCATTCATGACCTGGATTAATGAATGTCATACAATATCACAGTTATTAAGACACCGTGCCAGGATACAGAACCTGACCTGGAATAATATACAATAGACGTGACTGGATTTACGATTAATACGATGAATGTAATATAGACTAGGATGAATGATTTACAAGCCATCACCTGTATAATGAACTTTACATACCTCCGACTGGAGAATATTACAGATTATCGTACTGATGGTCGATATTTCATTAACCCTTACCGGAGATATTCGAACCTACCAGGAATATTACAGTATACCATGATGGATGACATGAATATTCGATATACAGTGACTATTCATATACGGCCGTGCGGATTGAATTATCAGTCCTGACACAGATCAAGATTTACAGAACGTACCTGATGAATGACAATGACGGACTGAGATGACATTTCATTATACCCTTGCCCTGAATAATATTCAAGACCGTCGGGATTAGAATTTACATGTACGCCGTGCCCGATGGTGAACCTCCCATAACAATATCCGTACACGATTGATAATATGTACAGCTATCTCGTAACCTACGAAATATTACAGACTATGCCGTGACCTGGTATTGTAATATTCAGATACCCCCCCCCCCCTACCTACGGATGCAATATTAACAGATCTCCAATGTACTATGGAGTAGATATTTACGTCCTCCTGACTGGATGAAATATTACAGATCTGACTGTAATGATATACATGATTACCCGTACACACTGAGATGATTACAGATCTATACCACTGGAGAAATACAGATCCCCCGAGATAATTTTCAAAACCGTGCCGGGCGCTTTACATAGACCGGACCGATATGTATTGCAGAAACTGCATATGAATTACATGAGTGACCTGGAGTATATTCAGACTCCTGGATTGAATATACGTCCGTACCTGAGAACTATCAAACGTGACTGAAATATTTGACCGTGGTGACATAATTTACCTGACGCTGGATGAAATTGACGAATACCGTGGACCTGATCGATGAATAAATTACGATAACCTGCCGATTAAATATCACGATATAGTACATGACCTATGATGAACTGCTACTCTCCTATGACTAATATTACAGATCTATCGGGACCTGGATGACATGCAATCATTAACCCTCCGTACCGTAGACTTAATCATTACGATGACGCATGCCTGGATAGCATGATATAACCCTCCACCACCTCATATTAACTATTACACAATATACATGACCTGATGTAAGGTAGCATCATTAACCAATCACCCATACTGATGGATATTACAGATATACTGACCTGGGATGGATATCAGCCACCTTACATAAGAGAACCTCCACCATGGACAATCTAGTTTAGCATGTTTATATTGGCTGCAGCATTGTTGAGTACCCGGCCATCATTAACCCATCGGTCACCAAGCAATCATGTTATAGACTTGGTCTTTGCATACACATCTCAAGGGACTATTTACAGTCTATCTATCTTTTACCCAACATGCTTGTCTGTTACCATACAATCATCAGACCTGCATTTACATCACCGTCTACGCTTCTGTAAGTGCTACACTTTATGGCCGTGCGCCCCAATTTCACCGACCACATATCGGTATACTATTACCCACAGCCAATTCCTCTATCGGACTCAACAGATCATCTGAGGCATCCGGCCCTTATTCTCCGACAGTATTTTAGTCACCAGCTGTGCTAAGCGTGCACCTTATGGTAACATCATTACATGGCACAATCATAACCCTCCCCACACATATTAAAGTATTACAGTACATGGTAGTCCATTAACCCCTCCCCACACGATATTACAGATCTAGTACATGGTACGTCCATCATTAACTCCTCCCCAACAATATTGAAGATCTAGAACATGGTAACGCTCATTAACCTCCCCACACAATATACCCAGATCTAGTACTGGTCTACATCATTAACCCATCTCCCCCCACACAAATTAAATTCTAAAAGTACATGGTACGCGCACTCATTAACCCTCCCCACACCATATACAGATCTACGTGTACATGGTCCACTCATTAACCCTCCCCACACAAATTTTAATATCTAGTACATGGTACGGCCACCATTAACCCTCCCCCAACATATTACAGACTATGTATGGTACGTCATCATAAACCATACGCCCCCCACACAATATAACAGTCGATGTACATGGACATCATCATTAACCCTCCCCACACATATTACAGATCTATGTCAGTACATCATCATTAACCCTCCAACAATATTACAATCTTATGTTACATGGTACCATCATTAACCCTCCCCCACACGATATTACAACCTTATATGTACAATGGTAACGTGCATCATTAACCCTCCCCACACATATTACAGATCTATGTACATGTACCATCATTAACCTCCCCACCACAATATTAAGATCTATGTACACTGGTACCATCATTAACCCTCCCCACAAACAATATTACAGATCTAGTAACATGGTACTCATTCATATAACCCTCCCCACACAATATTACAGTATCTACGTACATGGTTACGTCATCAATTAACCCTCCCCACAACAATTAACAGATCTATGTACTGGTACGTATCATAAACCTCTCCCACAACACAATATTTACAGATCTAACGTACATTGTACGCCTCATTAACCCTCCCCACCACTTTACAGATCTTATTTACATGGTAGCATCATCAGTAACCCTCCCCACACAATATTACAGAATCTATGTCCATGGTACGTCACATTAACCCTCCCACACAATATTACAATCATGTACCTGGTACGTCCATCATAACCCTCCCCACACAATATTACATATCTATGTACATGGTACCATCATTAACCCTCCCACCATATTACAGATCTATGTCATTGTACGTCTTCATTAACCCTCCCACACAAATTACAGATCTTATGTAATGTAAACGATCCCCCCATCTCTAACCCTCCCACACAATATTACAGATCTTGTACATGGTAGCACCATTACCACTCACCACACATATTACAGATCTAGTACATGGTACAGCCACCACCTTAACCCCTCCCCACACAATTTTACATATCTACTGTACATGGTACCTTCACTCATTAACCCTGCCCCACACAATATACAGATCTATGTACATGGTACGCATCATTACCCTCCCCCACAATATTACAGATCTATTACATGGGTACAGTCATCATTACCCTCCCCAACAATATACCGATTAGTTGCATGGTACCCCATCATAATAACCCTCCCAAACAACATTACAGATCTATGTACATGTACGTCATCAGTAAACCTCCCCCACACAATATACAGATCTACTGTACATGGTAGCATCATTCACCCTCCCCCACAATATACAGATCAATGTACATGTTACATCATAACCATCCACACACAATATTAAGATCTATGTAACATGGTACGTCATCATTAACCCTCCCACACAATATTACCAGATCTATGTACATGGTGAAACTCATCATTAACCCTCCCCACACAAATTACAGATCCTATTACATGTAACATCATCACATAACCCTCCCCACCACAATATTAAAGATTATGTAACATGGTTTACGCTCATCATTAACCCTCACCCACACTCTAAATTACGATCTATGTAAATGGGTACGCTCATCATTAACCCTCCCCACATCAATATTACACGATCTTGTACATGTAACGCACTCATTAACCCTCCCCACACAATATACAGATCTATGTACATGGTACGTATCATTAACTCCTCCCCAACAATATTACAGATCTATGTACATGGTACGCCTATAACCCTCCCCACACAATATACAGATCTATGTACATGTACGCCATCATTAACCCTCCCCACACATATACAGATCTAGTGTACATGGTACGTCATCATTAAAAAAAACCTCCTAACCCTCCCCACACAATATAACAGATCTATGTACATGGTAATCATCATTACCCTCCCCACACAATATCACACAGATCTATGTACATGGTACGTCCATCATAACCCTCCCCACCAATTATACGATCTATGTACTGGTACGCATCATTAACCCCTCCCCCACAATATTAAAACAGATCTATTACATGGTAGCCATCATTAACCCTCCCCACACAAGTTTACAGATCTATTGTACATGGTAACGCCATCATTAACCCTACCCACCACAATATCAAGATTATGTAACATGGAAACGTCATCATAACCTCCCCACACAATATCACAGATCTTATGTACATGGTACTCATCATTAACCCCCACCCCACAAATATCACGATCTATTACATGGTACGGCCATCATTAAACCCTCCCCACAACATTAAAGAATCTATTTACTGGTACGCCATCATACCCCTCCCCACACAATATTCATAGATCTATGTCATGTTACGCCTCAAACCTCTCCCCAACACATATTACAGATCTATGTACATGGTACGCCATCATTACCCTCCCCACACAATATACAGATTATGTACATGGTACATCATTCATTAACACCCTCCCCACACAATCATTACAGATCTATGACATGGTCACCTACCCACAACATTCTTGGATTACGCCATAACCCCCCTCCCCACACAATATTACAGATCTCTGTACATGGACGCCATCATTAACTCCTCCCCACTACATATTAACGATCTATGTACAGGTTTTTTAGCCATCACTTAACAACCCTCCCCACACATATCAACAGATCTCATGTACATGGTACGCACATTAACCCTTCCCCACAGCAATATTCACAATCTTATGTAAAGTCATTGGTACGGCTCATCATTAACCCTACCGGCTCACACAATATTACAGATTCATGTGAATGTACGATCAAACCTCCCACAGCAATATACAGATCTTAAGTAGCTCAGACCAACTAGCTGTACGGTGCTCATCATTAACCCTCCCACACATATTACAGATCTATGTCATGGTTACGCATCATTACCCTCCCATAACGTCATCTTGCGTCATCATACCCCCACAATATTACAGACATGTACATGGTACGCCATCATTAACCCTCCCCACAGACACATATACGATCTATGTACATGGTAACGCTCATCATTAACCCTCCCCACAACAATATTAAGATCTATGTATACATGGTAACGCATTCATATTAACCCTCCCCACACAATATTACAGACTATGTACATGAGACTTAACCCAAATTAACGCAGTCAGTACCCCTTAACCCTCTCCCACACATATTACAGGTATCTATGTAACATGGTTAAGCACATCATTAACCTCCCCACACAATATTACAGATTCTATGTACATGGTACGTCTCAATTAACCCCTCCCCACACCAAGTCTTAACAGATCTATTTATGGTACGGCCATCATTAACCCCCCCAACAATATTATTCCGATCAGTTACATGTGGTACACATCATTAACCACCCCCACAATTCACAGATCTATTACAGGTACACTCCATACATTACCTCCCCACACAATATTCAGATCTATGTACCTGGTACATTCACATTACCCCCCCACACAATATTCACAGATCTATGTACATGGTATAACTCATATTAACCCCTCCCCCACACAATACAACATTTACAGATCTATTACAGGTACCGTCATCATTAACCCTCCCCACACAATATTACAGATCTATGTAAAATGGTACGCACATCATTAACCCTCCCCACACACTATTACAGAATATGTACATGGTAACCCATGCATCTACTCCCCACCAATATTTACAGATCTATGTACATGGTACTCCATCATTCTTACAACCCTCTACCACCACAACCTATTACGATCTATGTACATGGTACGGCATAGTTCTAACCCTCCCCACACAATATTAAGATCTATGTACATGGCTCACTCATAACCCTCCCCTTGTAGACTACGATATTAACCTCCGTACAGATCTATGTAACATGGTACATCATCATTAACCCTCCCCCACAATATTACATCTATGTACTAGGTACGCCCATCATTAAACCCTCCCACACACAATATTACAGATCTATGTACATGGTACGCCATCATAACCCCTCCCACACAATATTACATATTAGTGTACTGGTACGGCCATCATTAACCCTCCCACACAATATCATAAAAACAGATCTATGTTACATGGTACATCACATTAAACCTCCCCCCACAATATTACAGATCTATGTACATGGTACGCCATCATTACCCTCCACCCACAATATCACAGAATCTATGTACATGGTACATCATCAGTAACCCTCCCCACACAATATACAGATCTATGTACATGTTCACCATCATAACCCTCCCCACAATATTACAGATCTATGTACATGGTACGCCTATTAACCTCCCCACACATATCAACAATCTAGTACATGGTACTCCATTCATTAACCCTCCCCACACAATATTCACAGATATATGTACATGGTACATCATCATTAAACCCTCCACCCACACATAATCAGATCTATGGTACATGGTAAACGCCATCAGTTACCCTCCCCACACAATATACAGATCTATGTCAGTTCGCTCATCATTACCCTTCCCACACAATAATATTACAGATCTATGTACATTGACGCATCATAACCCTCCCCACACAATATCACAGTCTATGTACATGGTACAGTCAATCATTACCCCTCCCCACAACAATATAAGATCTAGGTACATGGTACTAATATAAACCCTACCCCACACAATATGACAGATCTATGTGACATTGGTACATCATCATTTAACCCCCCCCCCCACCTCCCCACCACAATATTACAGATCTATGTAATGGGACGCCATCATGTAACCCTCCCACACAATATTATAGATCTATTAACATGTAGCACATATTACCCTCCCACACAAATCATTATCAATCTAGATGACATGGTAGCCATCATTAACCCTCACCACACAATATCACAGACTCTGTACATGGTACATATCACCTAACCCTCCCACAACAATATCACAGAGTAGTACATGGGTACATCATCATTAACCCCCCCAACAATATTACGAGTCTATGTACATGGTACGCCATCATTAAACCCTCCCCCACACCAATATTACAGATTAGTACATTGGTACCATCATCATTAACCCCTCCCCACACATTTACAGATCTATGTATGGTACGGTCACATCATCATTACACCCTCCCCACACACATATTTACAGATCATGTACATGGTACGCATCATCAGTAACCCGTCCCCACACAATATACAGATCTTAATTGTACATGGTACATCATCATTACCCTCCCCACACAATATTACAGATCTATGTGCATGGTAATCGCATCATATACCCTCCCACACAATTTACAGATCTATGTACATGGACGCCATCATTACCCTCCCCCACACAAATTACACTACTTATGTAATGGTACGCCATCATTACCCTCCCCACACCAATATTACAGATCTATGTCATGTACATCTTAACCATCCACCACACATATTACAGATCTACGTACATGGTACGCCCATATTAACCCTCCCACACAATATTACAGATCTCGTACATTGGTACCTCATCTATTAACCCCCCACACAAATACAGATCTAGTACAGGTACGTCATCATTAACCCTCCACAACAATATTACAGATATAGTACATGGGTACGTCATCATTAACCCTACACACCAAATATATACAGATCTACGTACATGGTAGTACATCATTAACCCTACCCCACGAAATATTACAGATCTATGTACATGTGTACTCATATTAACCCATCCCCCACACAATATCACAGATCTTATGTACATGGTACGCCCACATTAACCCTCCCCCCAATATCAAATCTAGACCATGGTACGCCCTCATAATCCCTCCCCAACAATATTACAACTATGACATGGTACGCCATCATTAACCCTCCCACACAATACCAATTATGTCATAGATTCAATTACCCTCAAGTATACCGCTTGGTACAGGTCCATCATTAACCTCCCCACACAATACAACATGTACATGGACATATATAATCACCACACATATTCGAATGTACGGTCATTTCATTTAACCCTCCACCACCCAATATGTAAGACTTATGTACATGTAAGTCCATCATAACCCTCCCGACAACAATATTACAGAATGCTATGGTACATGGCATAATCATTAAACCCTCCCCAACCACAATATACAGATCTATGTACATGGTCTCATCATTAACACCTCCCCACACAATATACAGATATATGACATGGGTACTCATCATAACCCTCCCCACACAATATACACGATCTATGTACATGGTACGGCACTCATTAACCCTTCCCCCACAATATCACAGATCTATGTACATGGTACAGTTTCATCATTAACCCTCCCCACAATACAACTATGTAATGGATATAACCCTCCCCCAATACGATCTATGACATGGTTAGCATCATTAACCCTCCCCACAACAATAGTAAAGATCTATGTACATGGTAGACCATCATTAACCTCCCCACTCAATTATAAGATCATAGTACATGGGACATCACACATTAACCCTCCCACACATGTTACAGATCTAGTTACATGGAGCACATCATTAACCCTCCCCACACAATATTACATTGATCTATGTACATGGTAACATCATCATAAACCCCCCACACAATATTACAGATACTATTGACATGGTACAGCATACATTTAAACAAAAACCCCCCACACAAATACAGATTATGTACATGGTACGCTATCATTTAACCCTCCCCACACAAATTCACGATTCTATGTAATTGGTACGCACATCCGCCCTCCCCACACAAAATCCGACGATCTATGTACATGGTAGCATCTAATTAACCCTCCCCACACAAGTTATACAGATCTATGTACATGGTACGCATATTCATTAAACCCTCCACAACAATATTACACGTCTATGTACATGAGACGTCACATTAACCCTCCCCACACAATATCACAGATCATGGTACATGTACGCTCAGTCATTAACCATCCCCCACACAATAATATCACAGATTATGTACATGGTACGCATCCCATTAACCCTCCCACCCCAATATTACAATTAGATACATGGTACGCCATCATATAACCCTCCACACATACAATCTATGTACAGTAGTATATAACCCTCCCACACAATAGAAGATCTATGTACATGTGGTACGCCATCAAAACCCTCCCCACACAATATTACCAGATTATGTACGATGGCGTCATCAGTTAAACCCTCCCCACACAATATACCGATCTATGTACATTGGTACAGCCATCATTAACCCTCCCCACACCCGATATCTACAGATCGTATGTACATGGTACGCTCATCATACCCCTCCACAACAATATCAACAGAGTCAGATGGAACATGGTACGCCTATAATACCCTCACCACACAATTTCACAGATCTATGTGACAGGGTACGCCATCATTAACCCTCCCCACACAAGTATTACGACTATGTACATGGTACGCCATCTGTAACCCCTCCCCACACAATAGACAGATCTATGATACATGGTACTCCATCATTAACCCTTCCCCACCACATATTACAGATCTTATGTACATGGTACGCCATCATTAACCCTCCCCACACAATATTACAGATTATGTACATGGTAGCCATTCATTAACCCTCCCCACACATATTACAGATCTATGTACATGGTACCTCATTAACCCTCCCCCCACACAATATACAGATCTATGGACATGGTACTCATCATTAACCCTCCCCACACAATATTACAGATCTATGTACATGGTAAGCCATCATTAACCCTCCCCACACAAGATTACAGATTCAGTACATGGTACATCATCATTAAACCCTCCCCACACAATTTACAGATCTATGTACATGGTACGCATCATTAACCCTCCCACACAATATTACAGATCTATGGTACAGGTACATCATCATTAACCCTCCACCACAAATATTTAAAGATCTATGTACATGGTAACAATCATTTCATAACCTCCCCACACAATATACAAGATCTATGTACATGGTACGCCATCATTAAAACCTCCCCACCAATATTACAGATCTATGTAAATGGTTACCATTCATAACCCTCCCCACACAATATTACAGATATGTACATGGTACGCATCATTACTCCCCCCACACAATATTACAGATCTATGTACATGGTACGTCATCATTAACCCTCCCACCACCAA
The DNA here is from genome assembly GCA_019447015.1 of Hymenochirus boettgeri. Lineage (NCBI taxonomy): Eukaryota > Metazoa > Chordata > Amphibia > Anura > Pipidae > Hymenochirus > Hymenochirus boettgeri. The sequence continues at coordinate 13,181,655 of CM033476.1, read as the reverse complement.
TAATACAGATTATGTACATGGTACGCCATCCATTAACCTCCCACACATATATAAGATCTAGGTACATGGTACATCATCATAAACCCTCCCACACACAATATACAGATCTATGTACATTGGTACGCCATCATTAACCCTCCCCCACACAATATTACAGATCTATGTACATGGTACGCATCATTAAACCTCCCCACACAATATTACAGATCTATGTACACGGTACGTCATCATTAACCCTCCCCCCACAATATTACAGATATATTTACATGGTACATCATCATTAAACCCTCCCCACACATTACAGATTCTATGTACATTGTACGCCATCATTAAACCCTCCCCACACAATTACACAGATCTTATGTACATGGTACGCATCATTAACCCTCACACACAATATTACATATCTAGTACAATATGGTACATCATCATTAACCCTCCCACACAAATAATTCCTTTTACAGATCTATGTACATGGTACGTCATCATAAAACCCTCCCCACACAATATTACAGATCTATGTACCATGGTACGCCATTCATTACAACCCTCCCCAACACAATATTACAGATTATTACATGGTACGCATCATACCTAACCCTCCACCACACAATATTACAGATCTATTACATGGTAGCATCATTAACCCTCCCAACAAATATTACAGATCTATGTACATGGTAAATCATTAACCCTCCCCACACAATATCACAGATCTATGTACATGGTAACATCAGTGCATTAACCTCCCCACCACAATATTACAGATCTATTACATGGCTACGCCATCATTAACCTCCCCACACAATATACAGATCTTGTACATGGTACTCATCATAACCCTCCCAAACATATACAGATCTATGTACATGGTACGCCTCATTAACCCTCCCACACAATATTACAATCTATGTACCTGGTACGCCATCATTAACCTCCCCACACAATATACAGATCTATGGTACATGGTACATCATCATTAACCCTCCCCACACAATATACAGATCTATGTACATGGTACATCATCATTAACCCTCCCCACACAATACTACAGATCTTGTACATTGGTACATCATCATTAACCCTCCCCACACAATATACAGATCTATGTACATGGTACGCATCATTAACCTCCCCAACAAATATTATCCAGATCTATGTACATGGTACATCATTAACCCTCCCCACACAATATTACAGATCTATGTACATGGTACGACCTCAGTAACCCTCCCCACACATATCTACAGATCTATGTACATGGTACATCATCATTAACCTCCCCACACAATACATTACAGATCTATGTACATGGTACGCCATCATTAACCCATCCTCACACAATATTACAGATCTATGTACATGGTACGCCATCATTAACCCTCCACACACAATATTACAGATCTATGTACATGGTACGCCATCATTAACCCTCCCCACAACAAATATCACAGATATATGTACATGGTACGCCATCATAACCTCCCACACAATATTTACAGATCTAGTACATGGTACGCAATCATTAACCCTCCCACACAAAATTACAGATTATGTGCAGTGTACATCATAATTAACCCTCCCACAACAAGATTACAGATCTATGTTACATGGTACATCATCCATTAACCCTCCCCACCACAATATTACAGATCTATGTAACATGTGGTACTCATCATGAACCATCTCCCCCACAAATTCAGATCTATGTACATGGTACGCCATCATGTAAACCCTCCCCACAAAATATCACGATCTATGTACATGGTACCATCATATAACCCTCCCCACCACAATATTACAGATCTATGTACATGGTACGCCATCATTAACCCTCCCCACACAATAATTACAGATCTATGTACATGGTACGCCAATCATTAACCCTCCCACACAATATTACAGATCTATGTAAATGGTAACATCATCATTACCCTCCCCACACAATATTACAGATCTATGTAATGGTACCCATCATAACCTACCCAAAAAATATACAGATCTATGTACATGGTACGCCATCATTAACCTCCCCACACAATATTACAGATCTATGTACATGGTACCATCATCATAACCTCCCCACACAATATACAGATCTATGTACATGGTACGCCCTCATTAACCCTCCCCACACACAATATTACAGATCTATGTACATGGTACATCATCATAACCCTCCCCACACAATATTACAGATCTATGTACCATGGTACGCCATCATTAACCCTCCCCACACAATATTACAGATCTATGTACATGGTACATCATCATTAACCCTCCCCACACAATATTACAGATCTATGTACATGGTACGCCATCATTAAACCTCCCACACAATATTACAGATCTATGTAATGGTACGCCATCATAACCCTCCCCACACAATATTACAGATCTATGTAACATGTGACATCATCATTAACCTCCCCACACAATATTACAGATCTATGTACATGGTACGCCATCATTAAACCCTCCCACAATATAACAGATCTATGACATGGTCGCCATAAAACACCCCCACACAATATCACAGATCTATGTACATGGTACGCCCATCATTTAACCCTCCCCACCAATATTACAGATCTATGTACTGGTACGCCATCATTAACCCTCCCCACACAATATTACAGATCTATGTACATGGTACATCATCATTAACCCCTCCCACACATTATACAGATCTTAGTACATGGATACATCATCATTATAACCCTCCCCACACAATATTACAGATTATGTACATGGTACATCATCATAACCCTCCCCACACAATATACAGATCTATGTACATGGTACGCCCTCATTAACCCTCCCCACACCAATATTAACAGATCTATGTACATGGTACGTCATCATTAACCCTCCCCACCACAATATGTACAGATCTATGTACATGGTACGCCATCATAACCCTCCCCACACAAATATTCAGATCTATTGTACATGGTACGCATCATTAACCTCTCCCCACACAATATATACAGATCATGTACGACTGATCATAACCGCTCCAACTAGATCTATGGACATTAACATCCTCCCCAACACAATCTAATACTAGCATTACTCCACAATATAAGACCTATTGGAGTCGGACGTTCATAACCTCACATTATAATGTCATCGGAACCTCACCATCATCATGACAGACATATATCTCCACACATAGATCTATGTACATGGTCTGCATCATTAACCTCCCCACACAATATTACAGATCTATGTACATGGTAAAGCATCTATAACCCTCCCAACACAATATCGTCAGATCATTGTAACATGTATGCATAATAACCCTCCCCACACAATATTACAGATCGTAATGTACATTGGTACGTATCATTTAAACCCTCCCCACACATAATTACAGAATTATGTACAATGGTACCAATCTTAACCCTCCCACACAATATACAGATCTATGTACATGGTTAGCCATTCATATATACACCTCCCCACACATATTACGAGACGAGTACTGGTACGCTCATCATAACCCTCCCCACAACAATATACAGATCTATGTAAATGGTCACCGTCATTAACCCTCCCCAACAATTATTTACAGATCTATGTACATGGTAAGCCATCATTAAACCTCCCCACACAATATTACAGATTATATGTAATTGGTACGTCATCTATACCCCTCCCAACAATATTACAGATTATGTACATGGTAGCTTTACATCATTCATTAACCCCTCCCAACCACAAATTACGATTATGGTACATGGTACTCATCATTAACCTCTCCCCACAACAATATTACAGATCTATGATACATGGTAATCGATCATAACCTCCCCCCACCAATATTACAAGATCTATGTACATGGACATCATCATTAACCCTCCCCACACAATATTACAGATCTATGTACATGGTAAGCATCATTAACCCTCCCACACAATTAGTTACAAGATCTAATGTAATGGTACGCATCATATTAACCCTCCCAACAATATCACAGATTCTATGTACATGGTACGTCATCTTAACCCTCCCACCCAATTACAGTATCTATGTACATGGTACATATCATTAACCCCTCCCCCAACAATATACAGATCTATGTACCATGGTGTACATCATCATTAACCCTCCCACACAATGATTACAGATCTATGTTACATTGGGACATCATCATGAACCCTCCCCACAATAGTACAGGATATGATGTAACTGGTACGTCATCATTAACCCTAGCTCACACAATATTACAGATCATAGTACATGGTACGATATCGTTACCTCCCCAACAATATTACAGATCTATGTACATGGTACTGCGATCATTAACCCCTCCCCACACACATAGTTACAGATCTATGAACATGAGTACGCCATCATTTAACCCTCCACCACACAATATTTCAGATCTACTGTACATGGTAGCCATCATTAACCCTCCCCACACAATATTACAGATCTAGTACTGGTACATCATTTAACCCATCCCCACAAATATACAGATCTATGTACATGGACGACATCATAACCCTCCCCACACAATATATAAGAATACTATTGAAATGGTACCACCATCATTAACCCTCCCCACACAATATTTAACAGATTATGTACATGGGTTACGCATCTTAACCCCTCCCCACACAATATTACAGATCTATGTAATGGACGCTAATCAGTTAAACCCTCCCCACAATATTCACAGATCTATTTTTTTTTTTTTTTTTTTTCTTTTTTTTACATGGTTACATCATCATTAACCCACCCCCCCACACAATATTAACGATCTATATGTATCATGGAATCAGCGTTATACCTCCCACAATATTAGAGATCTATGTACATGGTACTTCATTAACCCTCCCCACCAATATACACGATTCTATGTACATGCGTCGTCCAATTACCCTCCCCACAACAATCACAGAGATCTATGTACATGGTACGCCATCAATAACCCTCCCACAAAATATCCATGGATTATATTCATTGTTGGATGCCGTGTGTTTTAAAGGGCACATGTCCACCCTTAAAACACCCCAGCTTGTTTTTACCAGTTATAACAAGCATTTGTAACCAAGATATTTAATAATTTTCCATTCTGGAAAGGTTAATCTTCTTCATCCCTCTGCTTCAGTGAGCTTTTTATAAGTTGAGCATGTCGAGAGGAGGAAGCAGGGGAATCGGCAGTGAATCATGGTTGTGTTGAGGGGCGAGCCGCTTATTCTTCCAGACAAATGGGGACACAAATATCCTTAATATCTGGCTAAATACATTAAATAATGTCTATCAGTGTGAGGGGAGCATGGGGGCAGTAAACAGCCATTTGACCAGTTAGTTTTGTTGTTTAAGGGTTACATATCCTTTATCCTTCCATACAGCCCTCTGAATAACATCATTCATTCATCCTCACATGGGTGTCAGTTCTAATGAGGCAAAGTGAAGGAAGGAAGAAAGAAGAAATAGAAAGAGAACAGGAGTTTAGTTTTCTTTCAGCCCAAATTAATTAAGAGAAAGTGCGTTTGCAGTTCTGTATAGTTACCAATCAATTGATTTTTAATGTGATTTTAAACTAACTGGTCCCAGGGAACAAATTATCATAATGCATGTGTGGAGTTCTTGGGCCACAATACTTTCCTTAAATTTGATCAGAGTGGCAAGTCGGAATTGGAATGCTGCTATAATATTCACATTTCTTATATACAGGAGCACTTTATGCAGCGGATTTCTAGAAAGGCGATAACAGGAAGAAGGCGAGAGAAGGAACGTCTTCTTGCTGATTAACTTTACTGTAAGTGTATTTCTCATTACATCCATTTTAATGTTATTTTTTAAAGCAATGTTAATTGCTTAAGTTCCCATGGAGGTTGACGGAGTTTCCCTGGGCTAACTGGTCTATGGGAATTTCACTGTGGTATCAAGGGGGAGGTCACACAGAACTGTGAAGAGAACCTGGAGGCTTGTGGGAGGGGTGGGAGTACCTGCATCACTGTGGGGTGACTGGCTGTGCTCGTACCGTCATCGTGTGTAAAGGGCATGTCACCTGACATTGCGCTTTCAGGCCCAATTACGTAAGTTAGAGGGCTGGAAGGTAGGTTACAGGTCATGTTGGGTACTAACCAGTTTACGTTCGTTGGCATGACTTTAACGCCCATGGTTGTGGCTGCCGCCTGCAAGCCTATTACACAGAGACAGCAGCAGGGCGTAAAGTGGAAAAACTATGATGGGGCCCCTGATACGTGCTTCATCCAAAGTCGGGTAATGCAGGCTGAAGTTAACTTCAGTGGTAGTGGGGAAGGAACTTGAGAGTTTAAATAAGGGAACATGTTTAGTGTATGTTTCAAGGACTGCCACATTAATAAGTCAGTAATCCAGGCATTGGATTTAGGAGGAGATAGATTCTTGTCAAAACTAAACTTGCTTGGCTTTTATGATCCAAGTGAGTAGGAATTTCGACTTGCATAGCAGTAGATGAGTTTACTTGGTTAATTGTTATCTTATATGAGGGTATTGCACGACACCAACTGACCTACCTTAATGCTGGCGAATATTAAAGGGTAATGAAAAAACACAATTGTCACATCTATTGCATTATTGAGTTTTCAAATTCTCAGTACAAACACACAAATTCCCTTCAAAAGGCGGTAGGTCAAGCCCAATTCAAAGTTTATACTTAAACTTTTCCTTTCTAGTTTTATCTGCAAACCCTGTTCTATAGAAGGAAACTAATGCCAGCATACACCTGCCTGCCTCTAAGGGTACACTAGTAATAAGGGTTTCCAATTCGGTTTATAAACCAACGAACACATTTAATACGATCTTTATCATAAAAATTAGATACATATAAATTAACCGATACTGTAGGTAAAATCTAGGATAACGTGAGAATGTAGATTTAAGTTCCCTAGAATACCATTGCGGGTAGTTGACGTTCGGTAATTAATGAATGTTCGGTCGGAAATTACAGGACATTTAAGATAATTTTTTCTCATTTACAATTCAATGCTCATTCTCATTAGAATCCATCCATAAGTTTGGGGCGACCAACACTTTTCATTATGTCGACATAAATTTGAATGTTTTCTCAGGCAAACGGATTCAGACATCTCGACTCGGACAAACGGGCAGTCGAGACTTCTATGGAACAACCATGCGCACTGTAGCGGGAGGAACGCAAGGGGGGGGAGAAGAAAGAGGGGGAGGGGGAAGGAGGGGGAAAAGGGGAAGCAGAGGAGGACCTGCTCAGTCAGCTTCGTCTAGACTGCGATTTTGGCACATGCTGATAGTAATTCCTAGGGAGACCCGTTCGGGACTGCGTGTTTCCCAAGACTGGGGTGATAGGCTACACACAGGACGATAAAGCATCGCATACCATCGATCCGACTTAATCAGGGCTGTCGTTACTGTGTGTACCTAGCTTACCCAGCTTTATGTAAAGAGCAGGGATTACAATGAAATCATTTGGTGTAACAAGAGAGAGAACCATTACTATGTCTTAAGCGAGGGATAAACATCCATTTTGTTGCAGAAGAAACTCGCACCTAAACAATCCTGTTTATGTTCCATAAATCTTTATGAACAGTTAACATGCATTAGAAAAAGAAGACAACACACAGCTATGCTCAAAAAGTTCTCCAGATTTTCATACTCCAGTTGGCTAATGTGTATTGTTGCTGTAGCCACATTCCACAAGGGGGGGAGGGGCGCATTGGTAAACCTTTCTATTTGGTCCAAATTTTCTTACTAGGAACAAAAATCGTGGTGTAAATGGACCATTACTTTTAACAGGGTTAAACCTGGATCCAGGTTTAACCCATTGTGTTCTGTGAATACTCCTCACACGGTGAGCTGGATCCAGGTTTAACCCATTATGTTCTGTGGATACTCTTCACCGATGAGCTGGATCCTGGATCCAGGTTTAACCCATTATGTTCTGTGGATACTCTTCACACGATGAGCTGGATCCAGGTTTAACCCATTGTGTTCTGTGAATACTCTTCAAAAAGAACACAATGGGTTAAATGGATCCAGCTCACCGTGGAAGAGTATTCACGGAACTAATGGGTTAAACCTGGATCCAGCTCACCGTGTGAAGAGTTTTCACAGAACATAATGGGTTAAACCTGGATCCAGCTCACCGTGTGAAGAGTATTTACAGAACACAATGGGTTAAACCTGGATCCAGCTCACGGTGTGAAGAGTATTCACGGAACATAATGGGTTAAACCTGGATCCAGCTCACGTGTGAAGAGTTTTCACAGAACAAGGTGTAGTGTTAAACCTTGATCCAGCTCACAGTGTGAAGAGTATTCACAGGACATAATGGGTTAAACCTGGATCCAGCTCACCGTGGGAAGAGTATTCACAGAACACAATGGGTTAAACCTGGATCCAGCTCATCGTGTGAAGAGTATCCACAGAACATAATGGGTTAAACCTGGATCCAGCTCACCGTGTGAGGAGTATTCACAGAACACAATGGGTTAAACCTGGATCCAGCTCATCGTGTGAAGAGTATCCACAGAACATAATGGGTTAAACCTGGATCCAGCTCATCGTGTGAAGAGTATTCACAGAACACAATGGGTTAAACCTGGATCCAGCTCACGGTGTGAAGAGTATTCACAGAACACAATGGGTTAAACCTGGATCCAGCTCACGGTGTGAAGAGTATTCACAGAACACAAGGGTAAACCGGATCTAGCTCACCGTGTGAAGAGTATTCAAGAACATAATGGGTTAAACCTGGATCCAGCTCATCGTGTGAAGAGTTCACAGAACACAATGGGTTAAACCTGGATCCAGCTACCGTGTGAAGAGTATTCACAGAACACAATGGGTTAAACCTGGATCAGCTCACGGTGTGAAGAGTATTCACAGAAACAATGGGTTAAACCTGGATCTAGCTTACCGTGTGAAGAGTATCCACAGAACTAATGGGGAAACCTGGATCCAGCTCATCGTGTGAGAGTATTCACAGACACAATGGGTTAAACCTGGATCCAGCTCACGGTGTGAAAGTATTCACAGAACACAATGGGTTAAACCTGGATCCAGCTCACGGTGTGAAGAGTATTCACAGAACACAATGGGTTAAACCTGGATCTAGCTCACCGTGTGAAGAGTATTCACAGAACATAATGGGTTAAACCTGGATCCAGCTCACCGTGTGAAGAGTATTCACAGAACACAATGGGTTAAACCTGGATCCAGCTCACCGTGTGAAGAGTATTCACAGAACACAATGGGTTAAACCTGGATCCAGCTCACCATGTGAAGAGTATTAACAGAATATAATGGGTTAAACCTGGATCCAGCTCACCATGTGAAGAGTATTAACAGAACACAATGGGTAAACCGGATCCAGCTCACCATGTGAAGAGTATTACAGAACACAATGGGTTAAACCTGGATCCAGCTCACCATGTGAAGAGTATTAACAGAAATAATGGGTAAACCTGGATCCAGCTCACCTATGAAGAGTATTAACAGAACATAATGGGTAAACCTGGATCCAGCTCACCATGTGAAGAGTATTAACAGAACATAATGGGTTAAACCCGGATCCAGCCTCACCATGTGAAGAGTATTCACAAACACAATGGGTTAAACCTGGATCCAGCTCACAGTGTGAAGAGATTTCACAGAACATAATGGGTTACCTGGATCCAGCTCATCGTGTGAAGATATTCACAGGACATAATGGGTTAAACCTGGATCCAGTCCACATGTTAATTTATACAGGTTCTGACTATACATTTAAATAGGGGCTAAAACATTCTTTAGAATTTTAGAGAACTCAATGGATCTCCACACATGGGGAATTTATGGTACAGTCTGGATTGTACAGGGTAATAATGGTACAGTCTGGATTGTACAGGGTAATAATGGTACAGTCTGGATTGTACAGGGTAATAAGTATAAAGAGTGAACCATCTCTCTCACTGATTTCATTAGTTCAGTCTATAAAGTCTTCCAAGGCTGGATTCATACTATTAATATTCAGCAGGAATGAATGAGGATGTCACTAAATGTATTTAATGGAATTGAGACCATCATGCAGAGAGGGAAAGTTTGTTTCTATAAAGTTCCCTATGTAGAAATGAGCAGACTATAGGATAAGCAAAGAAGGGCCCCAAATCATTACTCTGCCTAGGGCCCCATTCAGTCAGAGCATTTTAGCATTGTGGGCACTTCAATGGTTAATGGAGCACCACAGGCGTCACCGAAGTATATATCATCCACCGTGTTCTTATCCCAGTTATCCGGGTATAATTATAGCTCAGGGTCTCTACTTCTGCTAAATGGCTCCAATTAAAAATTTCCATAAGTGATGGTTAATCAAATGTATAATGAATTAAACGAGACTCTCGCCCTGTTCATAATTCCCCCACCCTCCACCTTTGTCCTCCAGTGAGTAGATTAAAAAATACATTTTATTTTCAGAATTTATTGGGAATAATTGGGCCTGAGAGGGACAAACATTGATTGGTAACCCATCAGTCTAGTCCAGTTAGACGAACCAGTATTTCTCTACCTTTACACCAGCCCCAGTATTCCATCCTAATTTCCCTACCTGAAATCACTACAGACCTGGCCTGGGTATGGGAGGAGGTTCCTGCAGTGATGTCATTTAATGGAAAGAAATCACTGCTCTGCCATAGTCCAGTTCTGGATCTGATTGAGTTTTCCATTTTATTAACGCTTTCATCGAAAGTTCAAAAATTCCATTAGAAAAAGTTCCTATCAAAATCTGAACATGCTATAGAATACTCAGTTAGCTATTGAAAATTCCAGTTTAATTGGGTTTAAATTGGATTTCGTGGGGTCCGTGAAACCGCAGTCAGAACAACTCGCCAGTTTAATGGAATAACCAATAAATAGCAAGAAAAACGATGAGTAGATGAAAAAAGGTGCAGGGCCTATGACCTCACGGGGGCCAGGGACAGGAGGGTAAAGCCAAGTCCAAATCCTCATCAGGGTCATTAGGTTTTTACAGGCTTTACTCAAAACCTCCTTTGGTTAAACACTTTGCCTTGAATTTCTATTTCTTTTGCATTTCCCCCCTTTGGTAATGAAAAGCCGTCTTCTGCTCTGTACAAACCATACGTCTTCTCCATTACCATAAACAAGCCCATGATTCTCTTTATCTTTATAGAATTCTCCGGTTTGTAATAAAACTCGGTTTTATAGTAAAATAGAGAGTTCTCCGTTTATTGCTTCTCATCGACATTCCCTCCGCCGACTAACTTAACATGGTCAAGTACAGTTAAATTCCCAATAACATGGCTCCTCTAGTTTGGTATAATTAATTGTGAAGAAGTTAGACCAACTGGGATATCTCAGCAGCACAATCAGATAAGACAAACCAACTGCCCACAGCACAACCACATTATGGATTACTGCAATGAGCTGCTTTATAACTTCCCCTTTATGCCAAAGCCATATGGCATGTGTAGTGATTGAGGATAGGTAGCAGGGGCCTAACTTGAGGGGAGCAACCGCAGGGGGGCCCCATCTTCTTAATTTTATATTAGAGATATATCTCCCTTCCAGAAAACCACTGTGGATGAAGCATGGACAGGGGCCCCCTTGAAACCTCTCTTGTGGGGGAGACCACACAGCAACTGCACCAACGTATGGCTCAGCACAGAAGAGCACTTCCTCAGTCAGGACTCAGCCGTGTACCTGCATCTGAGGATAAAGGACATACCTTTGAAGATTGTAATGTTAACATATTGGCAAAGGAACGTGACTGGTTCAAGAAAGGTGTCATGGAGGCCATTTATGTGAAAATAAAGAAACCAAGCCTAAATAGAGGTGGGGGGGGGGGTTCGACACCAACTGTCTGCCATGTACAATGCTGTTTTAACACCTTACTCTGGGCGTTCCTCTAAACCTACTATCCATACCTTAGCCACTATCCTAATCCACCCTTAACACCTGGCGTTGAATGCTAATTGGGATTTTCCAGGGTACATAATTGCCACAGATTCTTGTACAAGTCATTCTGAATTGAGAAAGCCAGTCGGTGACTAGCGAAACGTCTTCAAGAACTAAACTTCAAGTCCAGTTGATCTAATTAAATACAACAGATATACCGTGACCTGGATGAATGAATATTACAGATATACCGTGACCTGGATGGATGAAATATTACCCGATATACCGTGACCTGGATGGAATGAATATTCAGATATACCGTGACCTGGAGTGAATGAAATAATAAGATATACCGTGACCTGATGAATGAATATTACAGAATACCGTGACTGGATGAATGAATATACAGATATACCGTGACCTGGATGGATGAATTTACAGATATACCGTGACCTGGATAAATGAATATACAGATATACCGTGACCTGGTGGATGAATATTACAGATATACCATGACCTGGAGTGGATGAATATTACAGATATACTGGACATGGATGGATGATATTACAGATATACCGTGACCGGATGGATGAATATTACAGATATTCATGACCTGGATGAATGAATATTACAGATATACCGTGACCTGGATGGATGAATTTACAGATTATACCATGACCTGATGGATGAATATTACAGATATACCATACCTGGATGGATGAATTTACAGATATTCCATGACCTGGATGAATGAATATTACAGATATACCGATGACCTGGATGAATGATATTACAGATAGACCTGGACTGGATGGAGAGTATTACAGATAGTACCATGACGTGGATGGATGAATATTACAGATATACGGATGGATGGATGAATATTACAGATATCACATGACCTGGATGGATGATGAATATTACAGATATCCATGGACCTGGATGATGAATATACAGAATACCGAGACCTGGATGATGAATATTACAGAATAGACCGTGACTGGATGGGAATATACAGATACCTGACCTGGATGGATGATATTACAGATAACCGTGACCTGATGGATGAATATTTACAGATATACCGTGACCTGGATGGATGAAATTACCAGATATACCATGACCATGATGGATATGAATATTACAGATATACCATGACCTGGATGGATGAATATTACAGATATTCCATGCCTGGATGAATGAATATTACAGATATACCGTGACCTGGATGAATGAATATTACAGATAGACCATGACCTGGATGGATGAGTATTACAGATAGACCGTGACGTGGATGGATGAATATTACAGATATACCGTGACGTGGATGGATGAATATTACAGATATACCATGACCTGCAGTGGATGAATATTAAAGATATCCAGACATGGATGATGAATATACAAATAACCGTGACTGGATGGAAATACAGATAGACCGTGACCTGGAATGAATATTACAGATAGACGTGACCTGATGGATGAAAATTACAGATAGACGTGACCTGGAGGATGAATATTACAGATAGACCGTGACTGGATGGATGAATATTACAGTATACCGACCTGGATGGATGAATATTAGAACCGTGACCTGGAGAATGATATTACAGATATACCGTGACCTGGATGGATGAAATATTACAGATATACCATGACCTGGATGATGAATATTACAGATATACCATGACCTGGATGGATGAATATTACAGATATACCATGACCTGGATGGATGAAATTACAGATATACCGCTGAACTGGATGAATGATATTACAGATATACCGTGACCTGGATGATGATATTACAGATAGTGACCTGGATGATGGAATATTACGATATACCTTGACTGGGTGGATGAATATTACAGATATGACATGACTGGTGGCAAATATTACAGAATAACCATGACTGGATGATGAATAGTACAGATAACCTGACTGGATGATGAATATTACAGATAACCGTGACCTGGATTGGATGAATATTACAGATAGACCGGACCTGGCCATTTGAGATGAATATTACAGATTATACCGTGACCTGGATGATGAAATAACAGATAACGACCGGATGATGAATATTACAGATAGACCGTGACCTGGATGGATGAATATTCAGATATACCGTGACCTGGATGAATGAATTAAGATTAGACCGTGACCTGGATGGATGATATACAGATATTACCGTGACTGGATGGGATGATATTACAGATATACCGTGACCTGGATGGATGAATATTACAGATTAGACCATGCCTGGGATGGATGACTATTACAGATATACCATGGACCTGGATGGATGACATATTACAGATTAACATGACCTGGATGGAATGAATTATTACAGATATACCGTGACCTGGATGATGAATATTACAGATATACCATGACCGGATGGATGAATATTACAGGACATACGTGACTGGATGAATGAATTTACAGATATACCGTGACCTGGATGAATGAGATACCTTACACACTCGGATGGTGACATACGAGTATAGGCCTGACCCTGGTGGATTATATTAATACCATTACGGTGCTACTTCAGCATATTGATATCCTGGACTGGCATAACAATATTCGGGTAACCAGGCTGATTGATGAATATACAGATCCTACTGTAAGAATATTAAGTGCATCCGTTACCTGATGGTGATTCTACAGATATCACATCTCAAGGATGGATATATACAGTTAATGAGGTATATATATTACAGTTTAATGACGGTGACCCATGAATAATTAGCTAATATCGTCTGTGGTGATGTATCACGTGCCATCCAATGTATGAGATTTACAGATACTACAGTGGTTCATGATATCAGTTACCTCGGTACTAGAACATTTACCTCATGACCGGATGTTATAACACATTCCATATGGATAAATGTTGTCATAACCAGCCCTTTAATTGTCAATGAACCTTGCCTGGAAGGTGCTATTACAGAACCGGCCTGTGGTATATTACATATCCTTGACTATGGCTAATTCGAAACCGCTGACGGTGGTGAATTCAGATCTTCTGGATGGATAATATCAGATACAGACGGATGGATTATATAGCATCATTCACCATCGAACTTGATGGAGTTTCATTCCATCCGTGTGAAGATTCGTACTGACCTGACTAGATTACAGAACTGACTGTATGTGAATACAATGCATGCCTGTGGATGATCATTCAATAGACCGTGTTATGGAATTTATTGCAGAATAACGTGACGTGATTTATGATATTATGTATACCTGCCTGCCTGTGACATAAAAGCATCACTTCATGACACGGATTAATGAATGTACATCAAATATACAACGTGTATTACAACTACCTACGAGATGATTACAGACCGTGACGAGGTTTTACAGATACCTACCGAGATGAAAACGTTATCCGGTGATGTAAATTACGATATCCTACTGGATGAGTTACGAGACCATGACTGTATAATAACTCGTGACCATGCCACTACTGAATATTACAGATCTAGTACCATGGATTCGATCATCATTAACCCTTGCCGAGATAAACGAACCAACCTAATATATTACAGATATAACCATGACTGGATACATGATAAGATACATGACCGATGATGATATACAACCTGAACGATTATTTCAAATACCGACCTAGATCGAAATGATATTACAGACCGTCCTGATGTGAATATCATGCCGTGACTGAGGTACTATTTACATTAACCGTCCCTGACTAAATATTCATAGACCTGCTATGATGATATTACAGGTACGCCAGTGCCCTGATGTAACTCCCCACTAACAGATATCCGTACGGATGATGTAATATGTACGACATCTCTGAACCCTGACCATAATATTACACGACTATGGTACCTGGAGTCGATCATTCAAACCCCCCCCTCACCTGACAATGGCTGAATATAAAGATCTACATGTACTTTATGGAGTAATATTTACGATCTCCGACTGATGATAATATCTACAGATACCGTACTGTAATGATAGTGCAGATATACCCTTAACACTGGATGATATTTACAGATCTATTACAGACCTGGGGTGATTACAGATCACACCTGGAGATGAATTATTAGATAACCTACCTGCTGCTACGGACCGGTATGATATTATTGCAGACGTGACTGGTATGTTACATAGACGTGACCTATGTATTCAAAAACTACCTGTGGATATTACAGTCCTACCTGATGACTTGCAGTAACGACTGATAATGATATTATGAGTGCGATGGTACTACGATTACCCTACTCGTGATTGACGTACCTGCCTGATCATGCATAATACGATAACCGTGACCATACGAATATTCACAGATATATACCATGGTAGCCTATCATGAAACAGTTACCGTGCCTGGATGACTGAATATCACAGATCTATCGTGACTGGATACATGCCATATTAACCGATCCGTGCCTATACAATCATTACGATCGCATGGGACCTGGTACCATCGAATTAACCACTCCCGACCTGATCATATGAACCTATTCCCACAGATATTACCAGACCTGATGTACATGTAATCATTAACCAGATCCCACTGACATGATGATGATTACAGATATACCTGACTATGAGATACAGACCTACTTCTGATAACTAACCTCTCCACCAGTACAATCTGAGTTAGCACTGTCTTTATTGGATTGACATGTGGTACCCGGCCAGTCATACACCGCTCGGTCCACCAACAATTATGTAAGAACTTGTTGCTTGTGTTAACATCAAAGGGATAGTTACATGTCTATCTATCGTTACCAACCTGTCGTACAAGCACAACTCTGTCAGCATCAATTAACATCGCATCCCTTCCAAAGTGTTAGACACTATCGGGTCGACTGCTCCCCCTATCCTTTTTCACCCAGTTCCATCTGGAATCAGGGTATGGCAATCACCATCACCAGGATTCCCTACGACGCAATCAATTGAGTGCTGAGCTTAATCCGCTTATTCTTGCACATTTTTGTCATTCCAAGCTGTGTAGAGTGACCCATGGTACCGATCTATGTCATGCACAACACCCTCCCCACAACGATATTAACATATTACATGTACATGGTAGTCATCATAACCCCTCCCCACACGATATTACAGATCTAGAACATGGTACGTCATCATTAATCCTCCCAACACCAATATTGAAAGCATCTAGTAATGGTAACGCTCATTAACCTCCCCACCACAATATCCAGATCTATGTACATGGTACGTATCATTTAACCACATAACCCCCCACACAAATTAAATTCTTAAAACTGTAGCATGGTACGCCATCATTAACCTCCCCACACATATTACAGATCTAGTTACATGGTACGCCATCACATTAACCCTCCCCACACAATTTAATATCTACTGTAATGGTACGTCTCAGTAACCCTCCCCACAACAATTACAGATCTATGTCATGGTACGATCATCATTAAACCATTAACGCCCCCACACAATATTACAGTCTATGTACATGGTACATCATCATTAACCTCCCCACACATATTACAGATCTATGTCAGTACATCATCATTAACCCCCACCAACAATATTACAATCTTGTATGTACAGGTACTCATCATTAACCCTCCCCCACACGATATTACAACCTATTATGTACATGGTACGTGCATCATTAACCCTCCCCACACATATTACAGATCTATGTACATGTAGCATCATTAACCCCCCCCACACATATTACAGATCTATGACTACCTGGACGCATCTTAACCCTCCCCTATCAAAACAATATTAAGCAATCTACGTACATTGGTACTCATTAATAAACCCTCCCCACACATATTACAGATCTATCGTACATTACGTCATCCAATTAACCCTCCCCACAACAATTACAGACTATCGTACTGGTACGTCATCATTAACCTCTCCCCAACACAATATTACAGATCATACTACATTGGTTACGCTCATCATTAACCCTCCCCACACACTTTACAGATCTATCTACATGTACATCATATAACCCTCCCCACACAATATTACAGATCTATGTCCATGGTACGTTCATCATTAATCCCTCCCACCAATATTACAATCATGTACATGGTACGTCCATCATAACCCTCCCCACACAATATTACAGTATCTATGTACATGGTACCATCATTAACCCTCCCACCACCATATTACAGATCTATGTCATTGTACGTCTATCATTAACCCTCCCCACACAATTACACAGATCTACGTAATGTAAACGTCCCCCATCATAACTAACCCTCCCACCACAATATTACAGATCTGTACATGGTAGCCACATCATTACCACTCCCCACACAATATTACAGATCTACAGTACATGGTACGCTCTAACCAATTAACCCCTACCCCACACAATTTTACTATACTACGTACATGGTACCTCACATTAACCCTGCCCCACACAATATTCACAGATCTATGTACATGTACGTCATCATTCACCCTCCCACACACAATATCACAGATCTATGTACATGGGTAAGTCATCATTAACCCTCCCCAACACAATATACCAGATCTAGTATCATGGTACGCCATCATAATAACCCTCCCAAACACATTACAGATCTAGTACATGTAACGTAATCCAGTAACCCCCCCACACAATATTACAGATCTATTACATGGTAGCATCATTCACCCTCTCCCCACCAATATTACAGATCATATGTTACATGTTAGCCATCAAACCTCCACACACAATATTAGCAGATCTATTGTACACATGGTACCATCATTAACCCTCCCCACACAATATTAAGATCTAGTAATGGACTCATATTAACCTCCCTCACACAATATAACAGATCCTATGTAATAGTTACGTCATCATAACCCTCCCCACCCATTTAAAGATTATTACAATGGTTATACCTCATCATTACCCTCCCCACACTCTAAATTACAGATCTATGTACAATGGGTACGTCATCATTAACCCTCCCACATCAATATTACGATCTGTCATGGTAACTGCCTCATTAACCCTCCCCACACAATATTCACAGATCTATGTACATGGTACGTATCATTACCCTCCCCAACAATATACAGATCTATTACATGGTACGCCTATTATACCCCTCCCCACACAATATACAGATCTATGTAACATGGTACGCCATCCATTAACCCTCCCCACACATATATCCAGATCTAGTGTACATGGTACGTCATCTTAAAAAAAAACCCAACCCTCCCCACACAATATAACAGAATTATGTACATGGTATCATCATTAACCCTCCCCACACAATATCCACAGATCTATGTACATGTACGTCCATCATAACCCTCCCCACACAATTATTACGATCTATGTACTGGTACGTCCATCATTAACCCCTCCCCACCACAATATTAAAAGCAGATCTATTACAATGGTAGCCATCATTAACCCTCCCCACACAAGTATTACAGATCTATTTGTACATGGTAACGCCATCATTAACCCTCCCACCACAATTCAAGATTATGTAACATGGAAACGTCATCAGTAACCCATCCCCACACAATATCACAGTCGATTTGTAATGGTACTCATATTAACCTCCCAACCACACATATACACGATCTATTGTACATGGTACGGCCATCATTAACCCTCCCACACCACACTATTACAAGAATCTATTGTACATGGTACGCCAATCACTAACCCTCCCCACACAATATTCACAGATCTAGTACATGTTACGCCATCAAACCCTCCCCACACATATTACAGATCTATGTACATGGTACGCCATCATTACCCTCCCCACACAAATATCTACAGATTATGTACATGGTACGTCATTCATTAACACCCTCCCCACACAATCTTACAATCTATGTACATGGTACCATAATCCACAATTCAGATCTTGACGTAGCATCTAACCCACCTCCCCACACAATATTACAGATCATATGTACATGACGTCATCATTAACTCCCCCCACACATATTACAGATCTATTGTACAGGTTTTTTACCCATCATTAACTAACCCTCCCACACAACATATCAACAGAGTCTATGGCATGGTACGCACATTAACCCTCCCCACAGCAATATTCACAATCTATGTAAAGCATGGTAAGGCTCATCATTAACCCTCCCACACAATATTATCAGATCATGTGCATGGTACATAACCCTCCCACAGCAATATACAGATCTGTAGTCGCTCAGACTCCTTCAGACTGTACTGGAGATCATCATTAACCTCCCCACACATATTACAGATCTATGTCATGGTTACGTCATACTCACCAATATACTCATTACTTACGCTCATACCTCCCACAATATTACAGACTATGTACATGGTACGCCATCATTACCCTCCCCCAGACACATATACGATCTATGTACATGGTAACGTCATCATTTAACCCTCCCCACACAATATTAAGATCTATGTACATGGTACCATCATTTAACCCTCCCCACACAATATTACAGGACCTATGTACTGGTGCTTACTCCCCACACAATAACAGACAGTACAGGTAACATTAACCCTCCCACACATATTACATATCTATGTAACATGTAAGCTCATCATTAACCTCCCCAACACAATATTACAGATTCATGTACATGGTACGCCAATAACCCTCCCCACACAATATTTAAAGATCTATTATTACTGGTACGTGGCATCATTAACCCCTGCCCCAACAATATTATTCCGGATCAGTACATTTGGTACGATCCATCATTAACCACTCCCACACAATTCACAGAATCTAATGTCTACAGGTACACTCCATCATTAACCCTCCCCACACAATATATCAGATCATGTACTGGTACATCATCATTAACCCCCCCACCACAATATCAAGATCTATGACATGGTACGACTCATCATTAACCCCCTCCCCCACACCAAATTAAACAACATTTACAGATCTATTACATGTCCGCCATCATTAACCCTCCCCACACAATATTACAGATCTATGTAAATGGTACGCCATCATTAACCCGTCCCCACACACTATTACAATACTATGTACATGGTACCCATCATACTCCCACACAATATTTACAGATCTATGTACATGGTACACCATCATTAAACCCTCCTCCCACAGTATTACGATCTATGTACAGGGTACGGCTCATCACTTAACCCTCCCACAACAATATTACCAGATTATGTACAGGCTCACGCTCATAACCCTCCCACTTATTATACATGACGATCATTATCCACAAGTTACAGATCTAGTGTAACATGTACATCATCATTAACCCTCCCCACACATATTAACATCTATGTACTAGGTACCCATCATTAAACCCTCCCACACACAATATTACAGATCTATGTACATGGTACGCCATCATTAACCCCCTCCCCACACATATTACAGTATTATGTACTGGTACCCATCATTACCCCTCCCACACAATATCATAAACAGATCTATTTACATGGTACATCATCATTAAAACCCTCCCCACACAATATTACAGATCTATGTACATGGTACGCCATCATTACCCTCCACACCACAATTACAGATCTATGTACATGGTACATCATCATTAACCCTCACCGACACAATATTCAGATCTATGTACCATGGTCACCCATCATAACCCTCCCCACCAATATTACAGATCTATGTACATGGTACGGCCATTTAACCTCCCCACAACATATATTACAGTATCTAGTAATGTACATCATTATTAACCCTCCCCACACAATATTACACCAGATACTATGGTACATGGTACATCATCATTAAACCCTCCACCCACACATATCTACGATCTATGTACATGGTAACGCCATCATTACCCCTCCCCACACAATATACACGATCTATGTCAGTTACGACCATCATTACCCCTCCCACACAATAATATTACACGATCTATGTACATTGGAACGCCATCATAACCCTCCCCACACAATATACAGTCTATGTACATGGTACAGTCAATCATTACCCCTCCCCACAACAATATCACAGATCTATGGTACATGGTACTAATATAAACCCTACCCCACACAATATGACAGATCTATGTGACATTGGTACATCATCATTTAACCCCCCCCCCCACCTCCCCACCACAATATTACAGATCTATGTAATGGGACGCCATCATTAACCCTCCCCACAACAATATTAAGATCTATGTAACATGTACGCTCATCATTAACCCTCCCACACAAATATTATCAGATCTGTGACATGGACGCCATCATTAACCCTCACCACACAATATCACAGACTCTGTACATGGTACCACATCATTAACCCTCCACCACACAATATACAGATAGTACATGGTACATCATCATTAACCCTCCCCAACAAGTTATTACATCTATGTACATGGTACGCCATCATTTAACCCTCCCCCACACACAATATTACAGATCTATGTACATGGTACCATCATCATTAACCCCTCCCCACACATAGTTACAGATCTATGTCATGTACATGGTCATCATATAATTACCCTCCCCACACACATATTACAGACTATGTACATGGTACCATCATCATAACCCTCCCCACACAATATTACAGATCTATGTACATGGTACTGCTCATTAACCCTCCCCACACCCAATATTACAGATCTATGTGCATGGTAACCATCATATACCCTCCCCACCACAATTTACATATCTAGTACATGGTACGCCATCATTACCCCTCCCCCACACAATATTCTACTTATGTACATGGTACGCCATCATTATCCCTCCCCACACAATATTACAGATCTATGTACATGTAGCTCTTAACCATCCACCCACACTATTACAGATCTACGTACATGGTAGCTCATATTAACCCTCCCACACAATATTACAGATCTCGTACATGGTACCATCATCATTAAACCCCCCACACATAGTGACAGATCATGTACAGGTTACGTCATTCATTAACCCTCCACACACCAATATTACAGATATAGTACATTGGTACGTCATCATTAACCCTCACACACAATATTATACAGATCTACTGTATCATGGTACGTCATCATTAACCCTACCCCACAAATATACAGATCTATGTACATGGATACAGTCCATTCATTAACCCTCCCCCACACATATCACAGATCTTATGTACATGGTCACGCCCACATTAACACCCTCCCCACACAATATCACATATCTATGTACCATGGGTACGCCACTCATGAACCCTCCCCACACCATATTACAATCTAATGACATGGTACGCCATCATTAACCCTCCCCCTACCAGACTATTAAGACGATTCAATTATCAGTATACACTATGGTACAGGACCATCATTAACCTCCCCACACATTCATTATTACATGAATATATTATACCACCAATTAGCAGTACGCTCATTCATTAACCCTCACACCACCCAATATTAAGGACCTATGTACATGTAAGTCCATCATTAACCCTCCCGACACAATATCTACAGAATCATGGTACATGTCGCAATCATTAACCCTCCCCACCACAATATCTACAGGATCTATGTACATGGTACGTCATCATTAACCTACCCACACAATATTACCGATCATATGTCATGGGTACATCTCATAACCCTCCCCACACAATATCTACAGATCTATGTAATGGTACGTCCTCATTAACCCTTCCCCCACAATATCACAGATCTATGTACATGGTTACATTCATCATTAACCTCCACCATGACGACTTAATGGTATCCTTAACTCACCCCCCACTATCGATCTATGACATGGTTAGCCATCATAACCCTCCCACACAATATAACAGATCTATGTACTGGTACATCCTCATTAACCTCCCTGTCACTCAATTATACAAGATCATAGTACATGGTGACATCATACATTAACCCTCCCACACATGATTACAGATCTATACATGGAGCACATCATTAACCCTCCCCACACAATATTACAGGATCTATGTACATGGTACATCATCATAAACCTCCCCACACATATTACAGATTATTGTCATGCGTACAGCATCATTAGAAAAAAAAACACCCCCAACAAATACAGATATATGTACATGGTACGATCATTTAACCCTCCCCACAAATATACCAGATCTATGTACATGGTACGTCACATTACCCTCCCACACAAATACAGATCTATGTACATGGTAGCCATTCATATTAACCCTCCCACCCACAAGTATACAGATCTATGTAACATGTACATCATTAAACCCTCCCACACAATATTATCAGTCTTGTACATGAGTACGCTCAGCATTAACCCTCCCCACACAATATCACAGATCATGTACATGTACGCTCACATTAACCATCCCACACAATTATTACAGATTATGTACATGGTACGCATCCATTAACCCTCCCACGCACAATATTACAATTAGGATGACATGGTACGCCATCCATATAACCCTCCCACACATCAACTGACAGTAATCATGAACTCCCAACAAGAGATCTATGTACATGGTACGCCTCAAACCCTCCCCAACACAATATTACCGATTATGACATGGTCGTCATCAGTTAAACCCTCCCCACACAATTCTACAGATCTATGTACAATGGTACCAGCATCATTAAACCCTCCCACACCCAGATCTTACAGATCGTATGTACATGGTACGCATCATAACCCCTCCACAACAAATATCACAGAGTCAGATGACATGGTACGCCAATAAACCTCACCACACAATTATCACAGATCTATGTGACATGGTACGCCATCATAAACCCTCCCCACACAATTATTACGATTATAGTACATGGTACGCCATCAGTAACCCCTCCACCACACAATAGACAGATCTATGTACACTGGTACACCATCATTAACCCTCCCCACCACAATATTACAGACTTATGACATGGTATCCATTCATTAACCTCCCCACACAATATTACAGATCATATGTACATGGTAGCATTCATTAACCCTCCCCAACACAATATTACAGATCTTGTACATGGTACGCTCATATAACCCTCCCCACACATATAAGATTATGTGACATGGTTACCATTCATTAACCCTCCCCACACAATATTACAGCATCTATGTACATGTAAGCCATCATTAACACCTCCCCACACAAGATCTACAGATTCATGTACAATGGTAACATCATCATTAAACCCTCCCCCACAATCTACCAGATCTTGTAATGGAACGCAATCATTAACCTCCCCACGACAATATTACAGATCTGATGGTACATGGTAGCTTCATCATTAACCTCCCCACAAATATTAACAGATCTAGTGTACATGGTACACAACATTTTACCCTCCCCACACATATGACAAGATTTATGTACATGTACGCCCATCATTAAAACCTCCCACCAATATACAGATCTATGTAATGTACCATCTCATAACACCTCCCCACACAAATTACAGCATATGACATGGTACCATATGTAACATCCCACACAATATTAAGATCTATGTACATGGTACGTCATCATTAACCCTCCCACTATACACACCAATAATACAATTATGTACATGGTAAATAGATCCATTAACCTCCCCACACATTTAATATCTATGTACATGGTACATCATCATACCCTCCCAACACAAATATTACAGATCTATAACATGGTAAGCGCCACCAGTTAACCCTCCCACCACACAATATTACATATCTATGTACATGGTACCATCATTAACACTCCCCACACAATAATTACAGATCTAGTACAGGTACGTCATCATTAACCCTCCCCACACAATATTACCAGATTATTACATGGTACGCCATCATTAAACACCTCCCACACACATTACAGATTCTATTTACATTGTACGCCGATCATTAAACCTCCCCACAATATTACAAGATCTTTTACATGGTACGCACATTAACCCTCACACACAATATTACAAGTATCGTCATGGTCCATACCTCACAAATGTTGTACATAGCATAGCATTAACCCTCCACACACTACAGAAATTATTCCTTACCCCATTTACAGATTATGTACAGTGGAACGTCATCATTAAACCTCCCCACACAATATACAAGATTATTACCAGGTACGCCATATTACAACCCTCCCCAACACAATATACAGATTAGTTACAGGTACGCATCATACTATCCCTCCCCACCACAATATTACAGATCTATTTACATGGTTACATTCATTAACCCTCCCACACAAATATTACAGATCTAGTACATGGTACGCCAATCATGAACCCTCCCCACACAATATCACAGATCTATGTACATGGTAACATCAGTACATTAACCTCCCCACCACATATTACAAGATCTATGTACATGGCTACGCCATCATTAACCTCCCCACACACAGATTTAATGGAACTCTCCCACATAAGATCTATGTAATGGTACGCCCATTAACCCTCCCCACACAAATATTACATATCTATGTACTGGTACGTCACATTAACCCTCCCCACACAATATACAGATCTATGTACATGGTACTGCCATCATAACCCTCCCCACACAATATACAGAATCTATGTGACATGGTAGCCACTCATTAACCCTCCCCACACAACACTACGAGTCTTGTGACATGGGTACCATCATCATTAACCCTCCCCAACAATATCACAGATCTATGTACATGGTACGCACATTAACCCTCCCCAACAAATATTCAGACTATGTACTGGTACGTATCATTAACCTCCCCACACAATATTACATGATTCTATGTACATGGTAGCGACCTCATAACCACTCCTCCACACAATATTACAGATCTATGTAATGGTACATCATCTTAACACCTCCCCACACAACTTACAGATTCTATGTCATGGTACGCCTCACTCCCCATTAAGATCTAACTGGACTCATAACCTCCACACAATATTACAGATCTAGTACATGGTACGCCATCATTAACGCCCCACACCAATATCTACAGATCTTTGTACATGGTCGTCCATCATTAAACCCTCCCCACAACCATAATATCAAAGATATATGTACCAATGGTACGCCATCATAACCTCCCCACACAATTATTCACAGATCTAGGTACAGGACGATCAATCATTAACCTCTCCCAACAAAGATTACAGAATCTATGTGCATGTACATTCATAATTAACCGCCCCCACAACAATGATTACAGATCTATTGTACATGGTACATCATCCTAACCCTCCCCAACCAAAATTATTACAGATCTATGTACAGTGGTTACGCCTCACATGAACCTCCCCACACAAGTATTACATGATCTATGTACATGGGTACAGCCATCATGAACTCCCACAAAATATCGAGATCTATGTACATGGAGTCATCATTAACCCTCCCACACCAACAATATTACAGATCTATTTAATGGTACGCATCATTAAACCCTCCCCACACGATTATTACGAGATCTATGTACCATGGTTACGCAATCATTAACCTCCCACACATATTACAGAATCTATTAAATGGTACATCATCATTACCTCCCCACACAATATTACACCGATCTATGTAATGGTACGCCATCATAACCTCCCCAAAAATATTACAGATTATGTACATGGACGCCATCATAATAACCTCCCACACATTACAGATCTATGTACATGGTCATCATCATTAACCTCCCCC
Organism: Hymenochirus boettgeri; assembly: GCA_019447015.1. NCBI lineage: Eukaryota > Metazoa > Chordata > Amphibia > Anura > Pipidae > Hymenochirus > Hymenochirus boettgeri. The sequence continues at coordinate 13,154,182 of CM033476.1, read as the reverse complement.
ACGAATATTACAGATCTATGTACATGGTACGTCCCTTCATTAACCCTCCACACACAATATTACAGATCTTGTAACATGGTAGCATGCATCATTAACCCTCCCCACCACAATAATCTACAGATCTATGTACCAGGGTACATGCATCATTAACCTCCCCACCAATAATACAGATCTATGTAAAATGGTAACATCATTAACCTCCCCACACAATATTGACAGTCTATTTCATGGTACGCCATCATTAACCCTCCCCACACAATCTACAGATCTATGATAATGGTACGCCATCATAACCCTCCCCACACAATATTACAGATTCTAGTAATGGTTACCCTCCAAAACATTAGCTAGTACATTACCATTCATTACCTCCTCACACAATATACGATCTATGTACATGCGACGCCATGTCATTAAACACCCTCACACACAATATAACAGATCTATGAATGGTACGCCAATCATAAACCTCCCCACACCAATATTTAACAGATCTATTGTACATGGTACGCCATCATTTAACCCATCTCCCACAATATTTACACAGATCTATGTACTGTGTACGTCATCATGTAACCCCTCCCCACACAATACAATCTGAGTGAGGTTAATCATCATTAACCCTCCCACACACTCTTACAGATCTTAGTACATGGTACATTCACCTCACCGATTCATCATTATGGTAACACCTCCCCACACAATATTCAGATATGTTACATGGTACCCGTATCATTCATAACCCTCCCCACACCAATATCACAGATCTATGTACATGGTACACATCATTAACCCTCCCCAACAATATGTAACAGATCTATGTACATGGTACGTCTCATAACCTCCCCACCACAATATGTACAGATCTATGTACATGGTACGCCATCAGTACCCTCCCACCACAATATTACAGATCTTTGTACATGGTACTGCATCATTAACCTCTCCCCACACAATATATACAGATCATGTACATGCACATACCGCTCACACAATTAAGATCTATGACATGTAACATTAACCTCCCCAACACAATTTATATTGCGTACGATACCCTCCCCATATAGATCTATTGAAGTCGGGACGCTTAACCTCCACAAAAGATGTATCGAACCTCCCACACAACACTTACGGACATGATATCCTCCACACTTAGATCTATTGTACATGGTACTGCATCATTAACCTCCCCACACAATATTACAGATCTATGACATGGTAAAGCCATCATAAACCCTCCCCACACAATATCTACAGATCTATGTACATGGTATTCCATCAATAACCCTTCCCCACACAATATTACAGATCTATGTACATTGGTACGATCATAAACCCTCCCCACACAATTACAGATTATGTACCAAATGGTACCATCGATAACCCTCCCACACAATATACAGATCTATGTGACATGGTAGCCATTCATTAACCCTCACCACACACATATTACAGAGACAGTACATGGTACGTCATCATAACCCTCCCACAACAATATACAGATCTATGTAACATGGTACACCTTCATAATAACCCTCCCCACACAATATTTACAGATTATGTTACATGGTAAGCCATATTAAACCTCCCCACACAATATTTACAGATTATATGTAATGGTACGTCATCTTACCCTCCCAACAATATTACAGATTATGTACATGGTACGCGTGTCATCAATCAAACCTCTCCCAACACAATATTACGATTATGGTAATGAGCACACATTAACCTCTCCCCACACAATATTAGATCTATGTACATGTATCATCATTAACCTTCCCCCCCACACAATATTAAGATCTATGTACATGGTACATCATCATTAACCCTCCCCACACAATATACAGATTCTATGTACATGGTAGTCCATCATTAACCCTCACCACACAATTAGTTACAAGATCTAATGTACATGGTACGATCATAATTAACCCTCCCACACAATATACAGATCTATGTACATGGTTACGTCATCATTAACCCCCCACACCAATATACAGATCTATGTACATGGTACATCATCTTAACCCCTCCCCCACAACAATATTACTAGATATATGACCTGGATAATCATCATTAACCCCACCACCACAAGATTACAGATCTATTACATTGGACATCATCATGAACCCTCCCCAACAAATGTACAGAATCATGTACACAGGTACGTCCATCATTAACCCTACTCACACAATATTACAGATATAGTACATGGTACTCATCGTTACCCATCCCCACACAATATTACAGATCTATGTACATGGTACGCGATCATTAACCCCTCCACACCACATATTACAGATTATGTAAACATGAGTAGCATCAGTTAACCCTCCCACACAATATTTCAGATCTACTGTACATGGTTAGCCATCATTAACCCCTCCCACACAATATTACAGATCTAGATACATGGTACCATCAGTTAACCCATCCCCACAAACTATACAGATCTATGTACATGGTACGACATTCATAACCCTCCCCACAAATATTACAGAATACTATTGGTACTATGGGTACCACCATCATTAACCCTCCCCACAAATATTACAGATTATGTACATGGGGTACGTCATCATTAACCCTCCCCACACAATATTACAATCTATGTACATGGTACCAATCATTAACCCTTCCCACACAATATTCACAGATCTATTTTTTTTTTTTTTTTTTTTTTTTACATGGTTACACCATCGATTAACCACCCGCCCCACACAATTTAACGACTATATGTATTCATGGACTCATCGTTATACCTCCACACACATATTAGAGATCTAGTACATGGTACGTTCATTAACCCTCCCACACACAATATTACACGATCTAGTACATGCGTCGTTCCAATTACACCCTCCCCACAAACTATCACAGAGATCTATGTACATGGTAGCCATCAATGAACCCTCACACCAACAATATATGGTATTATATTCATTGTATGATGCCTGTGTGTTTTAAAGGCACATGTCCACCCTTAAAACACCCCAGCTGTTTTTACCAGTTATAATCAAGCATTGTAACCAGATATTTAAAATTTTCCATTCTGGCAAAAGGTAACTTCTTCACTCCCTCTGCTCAGTGAGCTTTTTATAAGGTTGAGCATGTCGAGAGGGGAGCAGGGGAATCGGCAGTGAATCATGGTTGTGTGAGGGGCGAGCCGCTTATTCTTCCAGACAAATGGGGACAACAAATATCCTAAAATCTGGCTAATAATACATAAATAATGTGCTATCAGTGTGTGATGCGGGAGCATGGGGGCCAGTAAACATGCATTTGACCTAGTTTTGTTGTTTAAGGGTTACATATCCTTTATCCTCCATACAGTCCCTTGCATAACAAATTCATTCATTTCATCTCACAGGGTGGTCATTCTAATGAGGCAAAGTGAAAAAGAGAAGAAGAAGAAATAGAAAGAGAACAGGAGTTTGGTTTTACTCTTTCAAGCCAAATTAATTAAGAGAAACGTGCGTTTGCAGTTCTGTATATTACCAATCAATTTATTTTTAATGCTGATTTTAAACTAAACTGGTCCCAGGGCACACAAATAATAATGCATTCGTTGGAGTTCTTGGCACATACTTTCCTTAAATTTGATCAGAGTGGGCAAGTCGGAATTTGAATGCTGTATAATATTCACATTTCTTATATGCAGGAGACTTTATGCTAGCGGATTTCTAGAAAGGGATAACAGTGAAGAAGGCGAGAGAAGGAAACGTCTTTTGCTGATTAACTTTACTGTAAGTGTATTTCCTCATTACATCATTTTAATGTTATTTTTAAAGCAATGTTAATTGCTTAAGTTACCATGGGAGGTTGCAGGAGTTTCCCTGGGCTAACGGTCTCATGGGAATTTCTGTGGTATCAAGGGGGATGGTCACACAGAACTGTGAAGAGATCTCTGGAGGCTGCTGGGAAGGGGTGGGAGTACTGCGATCACTGTAGGGTGTGACTGGCTGTGCCGCTTACCGTCATCGTGTTTAAAGGCATGTCCCCTTGACTTGCGCTTCAGGCCAATTTACGTAAGTAGAGGGCTGGAAGTTGTTACAGTCATTTGGGACTACCAGTTTACGTTAGTTGGCATGACTTTAACGCCATGGTTGTGGCTGCCGCCTGCAAGCTATACCAGAGACAGCAGCAGGGCGTAAGAGGTAGGAAAAACTATGTGGGGCCCCGATACCGTGCTTCTCCAACAGTCGTAATTGCAGGCCTGAAGTTAAACTTCAGTGGGTGGGGAAGGAACTGGAGAGTTTAATAAGGGAGACATGTTCTAGTAGTATGTTTCAAGGACTGCACATTATAAGTGTAACCAGCATGGATTTAGGAGGAGGATAGATTCTTGTCAAAACTAAACTTTGCTTGGCTTTTATGATCCAAGTGAGTAGGAAATTTAGATCTTGCATAGCAGTAGATGAGTTTACTTGGTTAATGTTATCTATATATGGGGTATTGCAACACCAACTGACTACCTTAATGCTGGCGAATATTAAAAGGGTAATTGAAAAAACACATTGTCACTCATTGGCATTATTGAGTTTTTCAAATTCTCAGTACAAAACACACAAATTACCTTCAAAAGGCGTAGTCAAGCCCAATTCAAAAGTTATACTTAAACTTTTCTCTTCTAGTTTTATTCTGCAAACCCTGTTCTATAGAATGGAAACTAATGCCAAGCATACACCTGCCTGCCTCTAAGGTCACTAGAATAAGGGTTTCCAATTACGGTTTTTGTAACGCTACGGTTAACACATATTGATGACGATCTTTATATAAAATTAGATACATGATAGAATACCGATACTGGTAGTAAAATCTAGGATAATCGGAGAATTGTAGATTTACGATTCCCTAGAATACCATTGCGGGTAGTTTGACGTTCGTAATTAATGAATGTTTGGTCGGAATGTACATGGACATTTAAGATAATTTTTTCTCATTACCAAATTCTAATGCTCATTCTCATTAGAATCCATCCAATAAGTTTGGGGCGACCAAGACTTTTCATTATACAGCCTGATGTTGATGTTTTTTCAGGCAAGGATTCAGACCATCCGACTCGGACAAACGGGCAGCGAGACTTCTATGGAACCACCATGCGCACGTGCGGTAAAAAAGCGCGAGGAGAGGGAGGGAGGGGGAAGGAGGGGGGGGAGGGAAGGAGGGGAAGGAGGGGAGCAGAGAGGGACTTTTCGTCATCAGCAGCTTCATTCTTGGATGCTATTTTGGCACATGTGATAGTACATTCCTAGGGAGACCCGTTCGGGGACTGGTGTTCCCAAGACGCGGGTTGAGGCTACACACATGGACGATAAAGCATCGTACCATCGATCCGACTTATCAGGGCTGTACATTACTGTGTGTACCTAGCTTACACCAGCTTTATGTAAAGAGCAGGGATTCACAATGATAATCATTTGGTGTAACAAGGAAAAGCAACCATTACTAGTCTTAACGAGGGATAACATCCATTTTGTTGCACGAAGAAACTCGCACTAATACATCCTGTTTATGTTCCTATAAATCTTATAACAGTAATAACATGCATTAGAACAGAAAGAAGAAACAACAGCTATTGCTCACAAAAAGGTTCTCAGATTTTCATACTCCAGTGCTAATGGTATTGTGCTGTAGCCACATTCCACAAGGGGCGGGAGGGGTCGCATTGGTAAACCTTTCTATTTGGTCCAAATTTTCTTACTAGGAACAAAAAATCGTGGGTAAATGGACCATTACTTTTAACAGATACCGTGACCTGGATGAATGAGAACCTTCACAACACTAGATGGTGTACGAACTGCAGTTTAGGGGCGACTTGTTTATTAATATTTGGCACTTGGACAGGCATTGTTGATGATACTCCGGCCGGTCATACACCATCATGCGGGTCAACCAAGCAATTGCATGTGTCTATTAAACTTTGTGTGCTTGTGTTCACATACACATCTCAAAGGGATCTATGTTAATGAGTTATTAATCTCTGGTTACCCAATACAGTAGCTTTGTCTTGTTTATACAATGCTAAATAAATCTTCATGTTCAGCACCTCGAGACACATTTACACTCATCCGTCTATCTGCCTTCCATGTAATGTGTCTAGACACTTTATTGCTGCCTGTCGGAGCTGCTCCCCCCTATCTCTCAATTCACCGCAGGTCTAATCCATCTCGGAGTATATCAGGGTAATAGAGCTAATTCACCCATCAATGCCATGGAGTCCCTCTATTCGCTGACTGCAGATCAGATGCAGTGCTGAGCTTATTCCCGGCCCTTTATTTTCATTGCAGACAAAGATATTATATTTTATGTTACCAATCCAAGCCTGTGCACATAAAGCAGTGCACCCTTATTGTACACGGATCTATGTACATGGTACACCATCATTAACCCTCCCCACACAATATTACATATCTATGTAGATGGTACGCCATCATTAACCCTCCCCACACAATATTACAGATCTATGTACATGGTACGTCATCATTAACCCTCCCCACACAATATCACAGATCTATGTACATGGTACGCCCATTCATTAACCCTCCCCACACCAATTACAGATCTGAGTACATGGTACATCATCATTAACCCTCCCCAACAATATTCAGATCTATGTACATGGTACGTCATCATTAACCCTCCCCACACATATTACAGACTATGTACATGGTACATCATCATTACCCTCCCCACACAATATTACAGATCTATGTACATGGTACATCATCATTAACCCTCCCCACACAATATTACAGATCTATGTACATGGTACATCATCATTAACCCTCCCCACACAATATACAATCTATGTACATGGTACGCCATCATTAACCCTCCCCACACAATATTACAGATCTATGTACATGGTACGACATCATTAACCCTCCCCACACAATATTACAGATCTATGTACATGGTACGCACACATTAACCCTCCCACACAATATTACAGATCAGTAATGGTACGCCATCATTAACCCTCCCACACAATATTACAGATCTAGTACATGGTAATCATCATTAACCCTCCCCACACAATATTACAGATCTAGTACTGGTACTCATCATTAACCCTCCCACACAATATTACAGATCTAGTACATGGTACGTCATCATTACCCTCCCCACACAATATTACGATCTATGTACATGGTACGTCATCATTAACCTCCCCACACAATATTACAGACTAGTACATGGTACATTCCATCATTAACCCTCCCCACACAATTACAGATCTATGTACATGGTACGCCACATTACCCTCCCCACACAATATTAGATACTATGTAAATGGTACGCCATCATTAACCTCCCCACACAATATTACAATCTATGTACATGGTACGCCATCATTAACCCCCCCACACAATATTACAGACTATGTTACATGTGCTATCATCATTACCCTCCCCACACAATATTACAGATCTATGTACATGGTAACATCATTAACCCTCCCACACAATATTACAGATCTATGTACATGGTACATCATCATTAACCCTCCCCACACAATATTACAGATCTATGTACATGGTACTCATCATTAACCCTCCCCACACAATATTACAGATCTATGTACATGGTAACTCATCAAACCCTCCCCACACAATATCAAGATCTATGTACATGGTACGCATCATTAACCCTCCCACACAATATACAGATCTATGTACATGGTACGTCATCATTAACCCTCCCCACCAATATACAGATCATGTCATGGTACGCCATCATTAACCCTCCCCACACAATATCACAGATCTATGTACATGGTACGTCATCATTAACCCTCCCCACACAATATCACAGATCTATGTACATGGTACGTCATCATTAACCCTCCCCACACATATCACAGATCTATGTACATGGTACGCCATCATTAACCCTCCCCACACAATATTACAGATCTATGTACATGGTACGCCATCATTAACCCTCCCACACAATATTACAGATCTATGTACATGGTACATCATCATTAACCCTCCCCACACAAATTACAGATCTATGTACATGGACTCATCATTAACTCCCCCACATATTACAGATTATGACATGGTACATCTCATTAACCCTCCCACACAATATTACAGATATGTACATGGTACGTCATCATTAACCCTCCCCCACACAATATTACAGATCTATGTACATGGTACGCCATCATTAACCCTCCCACACAATATACAGATCTATGTACATGGTACTCATCATTAACCCTCCCCACACATAATCACGATCTATGTACATGGTACGCCATCATTAACCTCCCCACACAATATACAGATCTATTACATGGTACGCCATCATTAACCCTCCCCACACAATATACAGATCTTTGTACATGGTACCCATCATTAACCCTCCCCACACAATATACAGATCTATGTACATGGTACGCATCATTAACCCTCCCCACACAATATTACAGATCTATGTACATGGTACGCCATCATTAAACCTCCCCACCAATATTACCAGATCTAGTACATGGTACGCCATCATTAACCCTCCCCACACATATTACAGATCTATGTACATGGTACTCATATTAACCCTCCCCACACAATATTACAGATCTATGTACATGGTACGCCATCATTAACCCTCCCCACACATATTACAGATCTATGTACTGGTACGTCATATTAAACCTCCCCACAAATACAGTCAGTACATGGTACCATCATAACCCTCCCACACAATAACAGATCTATGTACATGGTACGTCATCATTAACCCTCCCCACACAATATCACAGATCTATGTACATGGTACGCCATCATTAACCCTCCCCACACAATATTACAGATCTATGTACATGGTACGCATCATTAACCCTCCCCACACAATATACAGATCTATGTACATGGTACGCCATCATTAACCCTCCCCACACAATATTACAGATCTATGTACATGGTACTCATCATTAACCCTCCCCACACAATATTACAGATCTATGTACATGGTACATCATCATTAACCCTCCCCACACAATATACAGATCTATGTACATGGTGACGCCATCATTAACCCTCCCCACACAATATTACGATCTATGTACAGGTGACGCCATCATTAACCCTCCCCACACAATATTACAGATCTATGTACATGGTACATCATCATAACCCTCCCCACACAATATTACAGATCTATGTACATGGTACATATAAAAATCTTAATACGCCATCATAACCCTCCCCACACAATATACAGATCTATGTACATGGTACATCATCATAACCTCCCCACACAATATTACAGATTATGTACAAGTACATCATCATAACCCTCCCCACACAATATTACAGATCTATGTACATGGTACGCCATCATTAACCCCCCCACAAAATCTACAGATCTATGTACATGGTACACTCATTAACCCTCCCCACACAATATTACAGATCTATGTACATGGTACGCCATCATTACCCTCCCCCACACAATATCAGATCTATGTACATGGTACGATCATATAACCCTCCCCACACAATATACAGATTATGTACATGGTACGCCATCATATCATTAACCCTCCCACACAATATACAGATCTATGTACATGGTACGTCATCATTAACCCTCCCCACACAATATTACAGATCTATGTACATGGTACTCATCATTAACCTCCCCACACAATTACAGATCTATGTACATGGTACATCATCATTAACCCTCCCCACACAATATTACAGATCTATGTGACATGGTACGCCACATTAACCCTCCCCACAAAATTACAATCTATGTACATGGTACTATCATAACCTCCCCACACAATATTACAGATCTATGTACATGGTACGTCATCATTAACCCTCCCCACACCAATATTACAGATCTATGTACATGGTACGCATCATTAACCCCTCCCCACACAATATTACAGATCTATGTACACTGGTACCCATCATAACCCTCCCCACACAATATACAGATCTATTTACATGGTACGCCATCATTAACCCTCCCACACAATATTACAGATCTATGTAATGGTACATCATATTAACCTCCCACACAATATACAGATCTATGTACATGGTACATCATCATTAACCCTCCCCACACAATATTACAGATCATTTACATGGTACGCCATCATTAACCCTCCCCACCAATATTACGATTTATGTACATGGTACATCATCATTAACCCTCCCCACAAATATTAAGATCTATGTACATGGTACGCCATCATAACCCTCCCCACACAATATACAGATCTATGTACATGGTACGCCATCATTAACCCTCCCACACCAATATTACAGATCTATGTACATGGTACATCATCATTAACCCTCCCCACACAATAATTACAGATCTATGTACATGGTACGCCATCTATTAACCCCCCCACACAATATACAGTCTATGTACATGGTACATCATCATTAACCCTCCCCACACAATATACAGATCTATGTACATGGACGCATCATTAACCCTCCCCACACAATATTACAGATCTATGTACATGGTACATCATCATTAACCCTCCCCACACAATATTACAGATCTATGTACATGGTACGCCATCATTAACCCTCCCCACACAAAATTACAGTCTATGTACATGGTACATCATCATTAACCCTCCCCACACAATATTACAGATCTATGTACATGGTACGCCATCATTAACCCTCCCCACACAATATACAGATCTATGTACATGGTACATCATCATTAACCCTCCCCACACAATATCACAGATCTATGTACATGGTACGCCATCATTAACCCTCCCCACACATATTACAGATCTATGTACATGGTACGTCATCATTAACCCTCCCCACACAATATACAATCTATGTACATGGTACGCACATCATTAACCCTCCACAACAATATTACAGATCTATGTACATGGTACATCATCATTAACCATCCCCCCCACATATTACAGATCTATGTACATGGTACGCCATCATTAACCCTCCCCACACATATTACAGATTCATGTACATGGTACTCATCATTAACCCTCCCACACAAATTACAGATCTATGTACAGGTAGCCATCATTAACCCTCCCCACAAAATATACAGATCTATGTACATGGTACGTATCTTAACCCTCCCCACACAATATTACAGATCTATGTACATGGTACGCCATCATTAACCCTCCCCACACAATATTACAGATCTAGTACATGGTACGTCATCATTAACCCTCCCCACACAATATTACAGATCTATGTACATGGTACATCATCATTAACCCTCCCACACAATATTACAGATCTATGTACATGGTACATCATCATTAACCCTCCCCACACAATATTACAGATCTATGTACATGGTACGCCATCATTAACCCTCCCCACACAATATTACATATCTATGTACATGGTACATCATCATTACCCTCCCCACACAATATTACAGATCTATGTACATGGTACGTCCATTAACCCTCCCCACACAATATTACAGATCTATTTACATGGTACGCCATCATTAACCCTCCCCACACAATATTACAGATCTATGTTACATGGTACGCCATCATTAACCCTCCCCACACAATATTACAGATCTATTTACATGGTACGCCATCATTAACCCTCCCACACAATATTACAGATCTATGTACATGGTACATCATCATTAACCCTCCACACCAATATACAGATCTATGTACATGGTACGCCATCATTAACCCTCCCCACACAATATTAAAGATCTATGTACATGGTACTCATCAATAACCCTCCCACACAATATTACAGTCTATGTACATGGTACGTCATCATTAACCCTCCCCACACAATATTAAAGATCTATGTACATGGTACGCATCATTAACCCTCCAACAAATAACAGATCTATGTACATGGTACATCATCAAACCCTCCCCACCACATAATACAGATCTATGTACATTGGTACGCCATCATTAACCCTCCCACACAATATTACAGATCTATGTAATGGTACGCCATCATAACCCTCCCCACACAATATTACAGATCTATGTACATGGTACGCCATCATTAACCCTCCCCACACAATATTACAGATCTATGACATGGTACATCATCATTAACCCTCCCCACACAACATTACAGATCTATGTACATGGTACGCCATCATTAACCCTCCTCACACAATATTACAGATCTATGTACATAGGTACGCCATCATTAACCCTCCTCACACAATATTACAGATCTATGTACATGGTACGCCATCATAACCCTCCACACCAATATTACAGATCTATGTACATGGTACGCATCATTAACCCTCCCACACAATATACAGATCTATGTACATGGTACGCCATCATTAACCCTCCCCACACAATATTACAGATCTATGTCATGGTACATCATCATAACCCTCCCCACACAATTACAAGATCTAGTACATGGTACATCATCATTAACCCTCCCCCACACAATATTACAGATCTATGTACATGGTACATCATCATTAACCCTCCCCACACAATATTACAGATCTATGTACATGGTACGCCATCATTAACCCTCCCCACACAATATTACAGATCTATGTACATGGTACATCATCATTAACCCTCCCCACACAATATACAGATCTATGTACATGGTACTCATCATTAACCTCCCCACACAATATACAGATCTATGTACATGGTACGCCATCATTAACCCTCCCCACCAATATTACAGATCTATGTACATGGTACATCATCATAACCCTCCCCACACAATATTACAGATCTATGTACATGGTACATCATCATTAACCCTCCCCACACAATATTACAGATCTATGTACATGGTACATCATTAACCCTCCCCACACAATATTACAGATCTATGTCATGGACGCATCATTAACCCTCACACAATATTACAGATCTATGTACATGGTACTCATCATTAACCCTCCCCACACAATATTACAGATCTATGTACATGGTACATCATCTTAACCCTCACACAATATTACAGATCTATGTACATGGGACATCATACCCTCCCACACAATATACAGATCTATGACATGGTACAATCATTAACCCTCCCCACACAATATTACAGATCTATGTACATGGTACTATCATTAACCCTCCCCCACAATAATACAGATCTATGTACATGGTACTCATCATTAACCCTCCCCACAAATATTACAGATCTATGTACATGGTACGTCATCATTAACCCTCCCCACACAATATTACAGATCTATGTACATGGTACATCATCATTAACCCTCCCCACACAATATTACAGATCTATGTACATGGTACATCATCATTAAACCCCACACAATATTACAGATCTATGTACATGGTACGCCATCATAACCCCCCCACACAATATTACAGATCTATGTACATGGTATCATCATTAACCCTCCCCACACAATATTACAGATCTATGTACATGGTACGCCATCATTAACCCTCCCCACACAATATTACAGATCTATGTACATGGTACCCATCATTAACCCTCCCCACACAATTTACAGATCTATGTACATGGTACGCCATCATTAACCCTCCCCACACAATATTACAGATCTATGTACATGGTACGCCATCATTAACCCTCCCCACACAATATTACAGATCTATGTCATGGTAATCATCATTAACCCTCCCACACAATATACAGATCTATGTACATGGTACATCAATTAACCCTCCCCACACAATATTACAGATCTATGTACATGGTACGTCATCATTAAACCTCCCAACACAATATACAGATCTATGTACATGGTACCCATCATTAACCCTCCCCACACAATATACAGATCTATGTACTGGTACGTCCTCATAACCCTCCCCACACAATATCACAGATCTATGTACATGGTACATCATCATTAACCCTCCCCACACAATATTACAGATCTATGTACATGGTACATCATCATTAACCCTCCCCACACAATATTACAGATCTATGTACATGGGTACATCATCATTAACCCTCCCCACAAATTTACAGATCTATGTACATGGGACGCCATCATTAACCCTCCCACACAATATACAGATCTATGTACATGGTACGATCATTAACCCTCCCCAAACATATTACAGATCTATGTACATGGTACGCCATCATTAACCCTCCCACAACAATATTACAGATCTATGTACATGGTACGCCTCATTAACCCTCCCCACACAATAACAGATCTATGTACATGGTACGCCATCATTAACCCTCCCCACACAATATTACAGATCTATGTACATGGTACGCCATCATTAACCCTCCCCACACAAATTACAGATCTATGTACATGGTACGCAATCATTAACCCTCCCCACACAATATTACAGATCTATGTACATGGTACGCCATCATTAACCCTCCCCACACAATATTACAATCTATGTACATGGTACGTCATCATTAACCCTCCCCACAAATATCAGATCTTGACATGGTACGCCATCATTAACCCTCCCCCACAATATTACAGATCTATGTACATGGTACATCATCATTAACCCTCCCCACACAATATTACAGATCTATGTACATGTACATCATCGTTAACCCTCCCCACACAATATTAGAGATCTATGTACATGGTACATCATCATTAACCCTCCCCACACAATATTACAGATCTATGTACATGGTACGTCATCATTAACCCTCCCCACACAATATCACAGATCTATGTACATGGTACGCCATCATTAACCCTCCCCACACAATATCATGGATCTATATTCATGGTATGCCTGTGTTAAAGGGCATGTCCACCCTTAAAACACCCCAGCTGTTATTTTTACCAGTTCATAACAAGCATTTGTAACCAGATATTTAATAATTTTCCATTCTGGAAAAGGTATCTTCTTCCTCCCTCTGCTCAGTGAGCTTTTTATAAGTTTGAGCATGTGCAGAGGAGGAAGCAGGGGAATCGGCAGTTAATCATTGGTTGTGATGAGGGGCGAGCCAGCTTATTCTTCCAGAATGGGGACAAAAATTATCCTTAAATATCTGGCTAATAATACATTAAATAATGTGCTATCAGTTGTGGATGGGGCATGGGGGCAGGTAACAGACATTTGACCAGTTTTTTGTTTTAAGGGATTACATATCCTTTATCCTTCCCCATACAATGTCCCTCTTGCATAAAATTCATTCATTCATCTCCATGGGTGTCATTCTAATGAGGCAAAGTGAAAAGGAAGAAGAAGAAATAGAAAGAACAGGAGTTTGTCTCTTTCAAGCCAAATTAATTAAGAGAAACGTGCCAGTTTGCAGTTCTGTATATTACCAATCAATTTATTTTTAATGCTGATTTTAAACTAACTGGGTCCCAGGGCAATAATAATGCATGTCGGAGTTCTTGGCAATACTTTCCTTAAATTTGATCAGAGTGGCAATTCGGAATTTTGAATGCTGCTATAATATTCACATTTCTTATATTACAGGAGACTTTATGCAGCGATTTCTAGAAAGGTGATAACAGCTGAAGAAGGCGAGAGAAGGAAACGTTCTTGCTGATTAACTTTACTGTAAGTGTAATTTCTCATACATCCATTTTAATGTTATTTTTAAAGCAATGTTAATTGCTTAAGTTCCCATGGAGGTTGCAGGAGTTTCCCTGGGCTTAACGGTCTCATGGGAATTTCCTGTGGTATCAAGGGGGAGGTCACACCAGAACTTGAGAGACTCCTGGAGCTGCTGGGAGGGGTGGGATACCTGCTAACTGTGGGGTGACTGGCTGTGCTCGTACCGTCATCGTGTTAAAGGGCATGTCCACCCTTGACATGCGCTTCCAGGCCAATTTACGTAGAGGTGCTGGAAGGTTTACAGTCAGTTGGTACTAACCAGTTTACAGTTGGTTGGCATGACTTTAACGCCCAGGTTGTGGTGCCGCTGCAAGCCTATTTACCAGAGACAGGGCAGCAGTGGCGTAACGAGGAAAACTATGATGGGGCCCCTATCCGTGCTTCATCCACAGTCGGTTAATTGCAGGCCTGTAAGTTTAACTTCAGTGGTGGGGAAGGAACTGGAGAGTTTAATAAGGGAACATGTTCTAGTGTATGTTTCAAGGACTGACATTATAAGTAGTAACCAGCATGGATTTAGGAGGAATAGATCTTGTCAAACTAACTTGCTTGGCTTTTATGATCAAGTGAGTAGGAATTTAGACTCTGGCATAGCAGTAGATGTAGTTTACTTGGTTAATGTTATCTATATATGGGGTATGCACACACCAACTGACCTACCTTTAATGCATGCGACATATTTAAAGGGTAATTAAAAAACAGCAATGTCCTCATCATTGGCATTATTGAGTTTTCAAATCTGCAGCACAAACACACAAATTCCCTTCCAAAATGCGGTCAAGCCAAATTCAAAGTTTATACTTAAACTTTCTCTTTCTAGTTTTATCTGCAACCCTGTTCTATAGACTGAACTAATGCCAGCATTACCACCTGCCTGCCTCTAGAGGTCACTATAATAAAGGGTTTCCAATTTCGGTTGAATGAACGCTAACGGTTTAACCAACGCTAATTTACGATCTTTATCATAAAATTAGATACGATCGTAAATAACCGATACTGATCGTAAATCTAGGATAATGAGATCGTAGATTTAAGATCCCCATAGAATACCATTGCGGTAGTTTACGTTCAGTAATTAATGAATGTTTGGTCGGAAATGTACATGACATTTAAGATAATTTTCTTCTCAACATTCTAATGCTCATTCTCATTAGAATCCATCCATCCAATAGTTTGGGGCGACCAACCGACTTTTCATTATATCTGTCGATCAGCCTGAACTATTGGATGTTTTTCCAGGCAAAGGATTTCAGACCATCTGAATCGGACAAACGGGCAGTCGGACTCTATGGAACACCATGCGCACTCTGTCGCAGAAACTGTCAGCGACTGCTGCTTTTGGCACATGTGATAGTACTTCCTAGGGAGACCGTTCGGGACTGCGTGTTTCCCAAGACGGCGGTGACGCTACACACACGGACGATAAAGCATCGATACCATCAGATCCGACGTTATCAGGGCTGTGCGTTACTGTGTGTACCTAGCTTAACCCAGCTTTATGTAAAGAGCAGATTCAATGATAATCATTTGGTAACAAGGAAAGACAACCATTACTATGTCTTTACGAGGGATAACATCCATTTTGTTGCCGAAGAACTCGCACCTTACACATCCTGTTTTATGTTCCCATAAATCTTTATTAACAGTAATAAATCATTAGAAACAAGAGAGACAACACCAGGCTATTGCTCAAAAATGTCTTCCAGATTTCAATACTCCAGTGCTAATGAGTATTGTTGCTGTAGCCACCATTCCACAAGGGGGGAGGGGTCGCATTGGTAAACCTTTCTATTTGGTCCAAATTTTCTTACTAGGAACAAAAACTCGTGGTGTAAATGACCATTTACTTTTAACATGGATACAAAACAAAATGGCTGACCATTACAGAGCCACTTCCTGTCAGAGGACAAGACAGGACACACAGGCCAAGATAGATAAGATACGGTTCCTTACAAAAAGGACACACAACAGCACCGCAGTTCTTTGGTGGCACCAAATGCAATGTGAGTGATTCGCCTTTAACACCTTTTGTGCTTTTTTTTCCCCAGAATCAAGTCACCGTGTCCCAAATGAAAAGAAATAATGAAAACACACAAGGTTTTTATTTGGTTGCTCCTGGTCTGTGTGTGTGTGTGTGTGTAGTATTGCTCTATGCTGCAGCATAAAACCCAGGGCTTGGGATTTATTTAATAAAATGGGTGAAGAATCTCACCATGCTGCAGTCTCTCTAATGGCTGCTCGTAGTGTTACAATGCTACCTAGTGCTGTGGGTTGTCCTGCCTCAGGAGCAGTTCCGGCACAGGGCGATTTGCCCAGGTTCAAAGTCTCTGCAGGGACATAATCGGCGAAATTTGTTACTTTGTCCGGCGCAGCTAAAGAGCAACGGCTCCCTCTGTAGGTAACACTCGTGGACCGACTGGGATACGGCAGGGTAGAGGTGGCTCATGGCAGATTCTGTGCTGTCGCAAGGTGCACCCAGCCTACAGGAGACAGACAAGAAAGGATGATGTGGAGAGTCCAATCAGATGTTCTCTTTTAACTACCAAAACCGCTCCGGTAGGGGCGTACCTGCAGGGGCCCGCCCCCGCCCCAACACCCCCCCTGCGAGATTGGTTCAGTTCTGGAAGTATGGGTCCGGTCTTGTAAACAGCTGATCACGCGTATGTTTCATTCGTACGCGCGATCAGCTGTTTAAAAAAGGATCGCGGAAGAGATCTTGGGCTTGTTGTGGGCCCCACTAACGTCCGGGCCCCACCCACAAGGGTGGCGGGGGCGGTAGTTACACCACTGTGCTCCGGGTAAATGTGGCTTCCGGTATTTAATACCACATTGTTTCAGGATTTACCCCCTGCGCCACTTTAACACCAGCCATTAGCTTGTCTTAAATAGTGCCGTTAAACGTAACGCAAACACAGTAAACTCTCACTAACCTATGCAATATCTGTTAGATATTCCCCTTTACTACATCGCACAACAGTAAATGAGGCACTATGGGAGTTATAAATGTGCATCTTTATGTGTAACATACTATATATTTCTTTGGTAGGACATTTGGCAGCTGCCACTTAAAAAAGTAAAAAAAATACATGCATATGTGTCAATATGTCCCTGGCTGCAATACGGTGTAGATGTTTAGGTAGTAAGTACCAGAAATGTACCAAGCCCATGACATGCTCTGTGTACGGCACCCGGTATACTCACTGCTCTAAGACTTGCTTTTGGTTGATGAGGCTGAAGAAACTCGGCTCACAGATTAGATTGTGCTCCCAGCATGCCGCGCTGCACGACTCCCCTTCCTCAGACAACCAGACCTGCAATGAAGTGACTGGGGGCCATATGTGAGGAGGGGGTTCAGTTTGATGCCAGACCAGGTGTGTGTGATTTATTAAAAGCAAAGATGGGGCATGAGGGGCTTGGGACCCATTTATTGGATAAGAGAAGGGCGAGGTGGATGAACAATACTCCTTAAAGGGATAATACAGGCACAAAGATGGGGAAAGTAACAGTCAAAAGATGAAAAAAAACGAGTGGAGGGAATAAGAAGAAAATAGATGGTGGGGATGGGAGGAAAAGAAATGGACAGAGAGAAAGATAAGGAAATAGGTAAGAAACTGAGAGTCAAGATTAATATAAGAGATAACACTGAACTGAATGACTAGGGGCCCTCCACACCTTCAGCTTTTGGTAATCAATGAACCAGGGCAACTGCGGTCTCCATACAATTGTCCTATATTTTATCGCTTGCCTTTCAAACAAGCCTGGGCTGATGTGTCTAGCTTCTCTGGATCTTAAGTTATAGGCTTATAAAGTTACACTAACAGTCGGGATAAACGAGGAAGTGTGTGAGAGTCACATGCTGTGCTGTGTAAAAGGCACCACCACCCCAAAAAGCTATTTAAAGACAGTTACAGCAGTAGGATACACGTGGGCATTGCTGGTGCCTATGGCATAGGGGTCGGGGCAATGGTGCTGGTGATGTCACAGCACTGCTATACGTTTGGATAGATTGCAGCTAGAAGCATGAGTAGTTTAAAGGTAGTAATGTGTATAAAAGGGGAATTATATGGAGACCACAGTTACCCTTTAAGGGCTAGGCCACACTAGCGCGTTTTTCGCACGATCGCGATTGCGCCCGCGATTTTCGCTAAAATGGAAATCGCGGGAACGCGAAAATTCCCGCGATTTCTGATGCGCATGCGATTGCGCGTCCGTTCGCGTTTTGGTAACGCATGCGCTCACCATTTTTGGTGCGTTAACGCATGCGTTTCCATAACACAAAATGCCGAAAACGCAAACTGCACAAGAAAAGCGCACACAATCGCGTGCGATACACTCGCGGTTTTGAGCGCGATTCCTGTACGTTGCAGTGCGGCCTCAGCCTAAAGTTCAACTTGGATGATTTATTCACTTGGGTGTTGGTTTTTATGTCCTGCAACTGTTTATTTATAGTGGAAAGGCCTGGCTAGGCTAGTGCCAGACAGAGACCAACTAACCTGATGTTGGATGTACGCGTGGAGTCTTTGCAACATCCCTTCACTGGTATATTCGTAGGGTAAATACGGCTCCACCTTAGGAGAACAATAAAGTGTTAGAAAAGTGTTAACATCGCAACCCTCTTCTGTATAATGTACCAACAAGGACATTAGCTTTCGACAGCCAATCAGAAATGAGCTTTGCCTGTTCCAGACTAGAGAATTCATGCTAGTGGAGGTAAACAATACATTTTCTATCATTGCATCCTCCCACCTACGGCTGTTAAGGGGAATTTTAAACCTTTTATTAAATAAACCCACAGTGTATAATGCAAGAAGGCAACACCATTTAACAGAACTAAAACACAAAGAATGGCTTCCATTCCCTGTTTTCATTAACGGATAACATGGCTGAATCATTTCCGAGTCCGTCACCCTCGTTAATGATTTCCCCCGCGCCAACAGCTACGATTCTCTTCCCCAGGACACTGCGGATAATGAGGCCTTTCCCTGGATTGGAGACATTATCGATGGGGAAATCTTGTCGCCTGACAGCTCAGGTACGTCAGATTGACGCCACCTTTACTTCTATTAACAGGAACCGAATTTAGGTTACGAGGATTAAAACAATTAACGAGAAAGGCGCGAGGTCGGCCATCTTTAGCCTCTAATCAGTTCTGAGAAGCACAGACCTGACGGTTGTGATTCTATAATACTTGGAAATGGACTTTAAAGGACAACTAAAGCCACAGAACAACACTGAACCAGAAGGCAGAACACCTTGATATAAAGCCAATAATCTGTGTCTTACCTCTCATTTTGATATGGTTGCTGGGAAATTTACCTAAATAATATATGTTTTTTGCTTAACATCACAGCATTCTAATGTCACACAGTCTGGTCAACGACCATTATGTTCTGCACATGCTCAGTCCTTAGCTATGGCAGAAATTGTTACAGTTGGTCACACCCATTAATAATCTCTAGCCAATCCTTTTACAGGACAGATAAAGCAAGGAAGCATGTGACTGAGGTCAGGAGGTGTGGTCTGATACTGCACATACACACAGATACTTCATCTAGTTCTTAACAGGCTTACATTTATTTTAATACAATTTACTGAAGTCATATTATATAGCTTATTGGTGTTTTTAGGGGGGTGTTTTCAGATTCTGGAGTATAAAAAATGGATTTAGTTCTCCTTTAATTGTATTGTTAGTGGTGCCTGGCCATGAAAAACATCAAGCTGAAAAACTGCTTTGGAGCAAAGTTAACCAGAATGATAAGTCACTAATCTCAATTGGTTGATGGGCCTCTTTACGGTCCGCAGATCCCTCAATATGAACAGAACTCAAACTAAGGGAAGGCTTGTGTCAGCAAGACATGAGACTATTCCCTTACCTTGCTCCTCATTATAGCTTTAATGGCCGTTTCAAACTCCTGTGTATTGTTGTAGTCCACCGTTACCACATACGGCCTCCCGATGGTGAGCTCCATGTACGGATGTTGGGAAGGCACCTGCAGAAGACATAAAAGAAGATTTACCATAGAAATGATCACAATGATCCCAGCAAAATCATTGGTCGACCAGATTGAGGTGGAGATACTGGAAACCTGTCATTGGGTTTACTGAAAAGGATATACGTGATATTATAACCTTCTATATTATACATTAATTCAAACCAATCAAATATGCACACAGGCAGACATCAACCAATCGAATATGCACACAGGCAGACATCAACCAATCAAATATGCACACAGGCAGACATCAACCAATCAAATATGCACACAGGCAGACATCAACCAATCAAATATGCACACAGGCAGACATCAACCAATCAAATTACATGGAGCAAATAACATGTTAGGCCTGGTAAACATGGGTCGACCAGGACCAGATATTCCTGCTGAGAAACCTTCAGATCAATAAACATGTCGGTCTGGAATATTCTTTAAAGCTCAGAGTTTGTTCTTATTTCCCAACAATCCATCGCTGCTATTCCTGATCAATCGTAGCAGGACTAGAGGCCCAAGTGCAGGTTTATTATGACTCCATCTCCCTGCAAGTTCCCTCGCCTCCCCACATCCTGACTCGGCTGAATGACTTGTCTAATTAACGTCCAATTAAGGTTCTGTTTGTCATTGGGATTTGATGAATATTCCCTAAGCTCTCCCATAGGCCACGTGTTATATTTCTGGGAGTTACGCTTTCACCTCGCAGTCCCCAGGCAACCATGACGGATAACATCCTTCTAAGTGACTTACCTCTCTGGATGTCGGCTTCCCACGAAAGAATTCATGGTTGAGAGAGCTGTGCGGTGGGTTAAACCGTGGCTGTAAAAACACACAACCATTGGCTACAGCCTCCAAAGGGGCAGGACCTTCATATGGGAACCCAAATCCAATGAATAGCTGCAGGAGAAGGGAAAGACTTGGTTACACCATTTCAATAAGATCCAATAACTTTCACTCTATGATACACAAGGACTGATATATCGGCCCGGCTGACCAGTCGAACGCCAGGAAAAAACGTAGCCACAGATGGTGCAGCCGATCGGTACTTCCCGTTCAATACTCGAATGAACTACACCACCTTGCAGCAGGGTAATGTACCCAGGATAATTCAACTGCGGGTGGGAGGGATCCTCGGAAAATGTTTGGGCTGGTCTTATACCAGTCTGCTTAAAGGGAAAGTTCAATGGAAAATATTTTTAATATTCTTAGTTTATATTATGCACACCAAGTTATTCTACATATTCTCTTCCATTTTGAAAAATCTGTTGATTTCATGCCCTTCCTGCCATTTTAGGCTGTAACAGTTCTCCTTCCCAGAATGCACCACTTCCTTGGAATGTTCCTGAACAGTAATTTCTACTGATTGGCTGTTGGATGGGTCAAACATGCTCAGATCTCTACTGAGCAACTGAATCAACCCAGGCGCTGGGTCAAGGGCAAACAGGAAGTCAGTATTCCGGAAGCTTTTATTTATACACAGACAAAATGCTGAATGGGCAGGTTAAGGTCATTGGGGTGGAAAAATACTGCTCTTTTATCTTGAAAGTATATGTATTTGCACTGAACTTCCCCTTTAATAGATTTCCTGATATTGTCAGGCTGTCTGTCAGCCATACACGGGTCATTGTGTCCAATCCACTCAATTGAATTGATCGGAAATATCGACCTGTGTACTTCAGGCTTCATGTTGCCAGACAGACATTATAATTATTACCCAGCATGCCCTATTAAATAATATTATTAGAGAGGAGACAGGCAGAGCCCCCCTTATTAAAAGCCCCTTTACTAATATTGTATTTTTCCCCCTATTTAATCCAAATACCTTCGCTTTCTTCAGTAACTGCTGCAGGTCTTGCTGGGGCAACAGACCATGATTCTTCACAAAGGGGGGAACCTCCGGAGGGCGCTGTGTCTCGTAATAAACTGTCCCGTGGACTTCCATGTGCTTATGTAAAACGGACAGGAACTTCTCTTTTCCCTGAAATAAGACGGAATACATAGGGTTAAAATAATGTAAGAACGGAGGAGGCCATTTACATGCAACTGGAGTGGAAAGGAGAGGGTTGGATAAACATTCTAAGCAACCCAGTCTGCCTTCATTTTGTGCTATTAAAGGATGGTACTGGGATTTCCCGCTATTAAACCTCCCCGAGAGTTGACAGAACTCCCAGCATGCTCTAGGGTGCACCCGTCTGACACATAATAATGAACCGAGTTTTGGGAATGATGTTTTACCTGGAGCTGTGCGAGGCCATCAGGGGAAAGCACCAGCCACCAGTACAAATTAGTTGTGGGGGGAGAAACACAGAGAGAGATTTGTGATTAATACCATCGATCCACCAGCAGAGAAACCTTGAAATATTTATTATTATCTTCACTGTGGAGAAGAGAAACACAGAATAGTAAATTAAAGGAGACAGCATCCAACTGGATGAAACAGAATGGAAAACAACACGGCTTAAAGGAGAATTACAGTAACCAACTGCTTTATGGCTCCTCCCACAGTAAATGTCACTGACAATTCTCCCATCTCTAACATTGCAGAGCATATGTTAATGGAGGAGGAGGAGCCAAAAGCAGTTAGATACTGCTTCAGTATAATTCTTATTTAAAGGGACATTTTTTTTTAATTATTGAACTTCTGTTGTAAATGCACAGTAAATAGATGTGAATGGTTCCCTTTAATGCCAGGTTTAAAGGGAAAGGGAATGACTGGCGGTTTCACTGAAGGACTTTGGCACTGCCGTAATAATACCAGTTGTTGCAAGTAAGACAAGGCAAAGTAAACAAGAGAGCAGTTGATACCTTCCACATGGCAGCCTCTTTCCCGTACACCACGGCCATGTTTCTGACCTTGTTTTGCGCCACCTGTTGGCGTTCTGTGTGATTTAGTTCATCTGTCACGAAACCCATGAAGGAATTGTCTGGGGTGTGAGCTAAAGAATAAAAATGGAGGGTGACTGAAAAGTCTTACAGAAAGGAAATGGTGGCTGAGTGAACGGAAAATAAAGTGTATTAAAGGGGCTAATGTCAACCAATCAAATGTTGGGTTTTTACTGGGCTACAAGATAACGTGATTGGTTGCTGTATAGAAGTGGGATGAAGGACAGCAGGCAGAAAAGGAAACTTACGGAACATGGTCATAAATTGTTTGGGATTGAGGTTCCAGTATCCCCAGTTGGTACGATACCCGTGCAGTGTGGCATATTCTTCATGGTTATATGCCGGTTCTGTCCCAAAAGTGTCCACCACACGTAAGCGACACCTACCGACAGAGACATTCAAGGGTTGTTCATCCTGTATATGTATCTGTCTTAGGGTCTGTACACATGTACAATTCTTGGCTGATGAATGACCCCTAAGCGCAGAGCACTCGCACGATGAATGGTCATTTCAGACGATAATAGCACGTTTGGCGTCGTTCGTCAATTCGCCATGGTAGATCCACAAACAACTCCCGGCCGATTATCGTCCGAATCGCCTGTTCTGCGCACGTATACGCATGTTCAGGGTGGTACGTCGCCCGAAGAATCGTACGTGTGTACAAGGCTTAAGCCAGGAGCATTGAAACAGGCTAGTCACATCAAATATCCAGAGGAATTTTTCTGTTCTGGGACATCAGTATTATGGTCTAGGGGTTTTAGGGGGATAAAAATCCTTTTAAATATTGGTGTCTGGATTTTTGTTTGATAAATTCCTTGTAGTAGGGGGGGGGATCAGAGAATGATTGAAAAGGGTCTGTTTCATACAATAGTTATTATGAGGATTAGACTATGATTGAAAAGGGGCTGTTTCATACAATAGTTATTATGGGATCAGACTATGATTGGAAAGGGGCTGTTTCATACATAGTATTATGGGATTAGACTATGATTGAAAAGGGGCTGTTTCATACAATAGGTATTTATGAGGATCAGACTATGATTGGAAAGGGGCGTTTCATACAATAGTATTATGAGGATCAGACTATGATTGAAAGGGGCTGTTTCATACAATAGTTATTATGAGGATTAGACTATGATTGGAAAGGGGCTGTTTCATACAATAGTTATATGAGGATCAGACTATGATTGGAAAGGGGCTGTTTCATACAATAGTTATTATGAGGATCAGACTATGATTGGAAAGGGGCTATTTCATACAATAGTTATTATGAGGATTAGACTATGATTGAAAAGGGGCTGTTTCATACAATAGTTATTATGAGGATCAGACAGATTGGAAAGGGGCTGTTTCATACAATAGTTTATATGAGGATCAGACTATGATTGGAAAGGGCTGTTCATACAATAGTTATTATGAGGATTAGACTAGGATTGAAAAGGGGCTGTTTCATACAATAGTTATTATGAGGATCAGACTATGATTGGAAAGGGGCTATTTCATACAATAGTTATTATGAGGATTAGACTATGATTGAAAAGGGGCTGTTTCATACAATAGTTATTATGAGGATCAGACTATGATTGGAAAGGGGCTGTTTCATACAATAGTTATTATGAGGATTAGACTATGATTGGAAAGGGGCTGTTTCATACAATAGTTATTATGAGGATCAGACTATGATTGGAAAGGGGCTGTTTCATACAATAGTTTATATGAGGATCAGACTATGATTGGAAAGGGCTGTTCATACAATAGTTATTATGAGGATAGAACTAGATTGGAAAGGGGCTGTTTCATACAATAGTTATTATGAGGATCAGACTATGATTGGAAAGGGGCTATTTCATACAATAGTTATTATGAGGATTAGACTATGATTGAAAAGGGGCTGTTTCATACAATAGTTATTATGAGGATTAGACTATGATTGAAAAGGGGCTGTTTCATACAATAGTTATTATGAGGATCAGACTATGATTGGAAAGGGGCTATTTCATACCATAGTCCATAGTTACGTATTTCGTAGTATCAGGATTTTGTGACCTTTATCAGGCCAATAATTGAGTTGAAATTAAGGATTTTATCATCTGCTCCATCAAATTGGGACATTTAATGTCCACACATTAGGGATTGTATTGTCAGTCCTAACGTCCTACTTACAAATAGGCAATCATTCTATTTTATCACATATTAGAATGGATCTGCAATAATATCTTATAACGTTCGATGGCTACCATAAAATGAGTAAGGCCTTGTAAAAATGTACAATCATGTGGACGAGGTTTGATGCCCGAGCACGACCGTTCGATAATTGCTCATGTATGCGTTGGTCAATAATCCCAGTAGATCAACAAATGACACCCAAACACATACAAAAAGTGATTATTGTACGAAATGCCCATTCATCACGCATGTGCTCCCCGTCTGGCCTCATCCACACAATCGTACACATGTACGACGCCTTTCAATAAATGCAATTAAAAGACCACAGGTGTGCTATTGGGCCCTAACTTCTTTCTTTTAACACAGATAAAGCCTATGCCACAGACAACCACTATAGATAAGGTGGGGCCCCATTATAGTTTTGCTGGGGGCCCACTGATGTAAGATACACCATTGGCTAAGACCAGAGAATCCTGGCCTACACTGGCAGACCAAGGTTGGTACAGTGTATACGGTGTATAAAGAGCAAGATGGTGTCTCCATCTCAAGGGTTTATAGTCTATCCAGTCTCCCTGTTCATGAGGGATAAATATGGGATTTTAATGGAATTTTTATTGACTCATAAATCAAAACCCTATAAAATAAGGACAAATAACTTATTGTAATCGCTCCAAGATGTAAAATCAACCCACTGGCTGGAAGATTACTGCAAGGAAATCTTATACGTCTGTCTATTGGGTAAACTAGAATTCTTACCTACACATATATATATATATATATATATATATATATCAAATCAATAGGTCAATACCTCTCTAGGTCCGTTTGCCTACAACGGACGCCATTGGGCCGAAACGCGTAGGCAAACGGACCTACTGAGGTACAAATAAAATATTGATTTGGAAAGTCCATGGAGTGCTCCGCATACCATAAAGAATATATATATATATATATATATATATATATATATGTTATATTTACACCAGCTAGAGGGTGGTACATTGCAGTCAGCAATACACCAAGCCCATTTCCTGCATATATACAGTTTTACTTACCTTACACCAGCTAGAGGGTGGTATGTTGCCCATTGCCTACCTGTATTTCCTAAAGGACAGTCCCATATGTTGCTTCATCTGTTGCATTCCATGGTAATCTGTGTAGATGAGGTCAAAGGGGAGAGGCTCGGTCAGGGGACAATTCCCTCTCCCGGGGGGGACCCCTAAATAGCTGTGATAAAGAGACAAGTTTCATTATCCTTCACCCCCAGCCCCATTAGGATTTACAGTGCCCTGACCACCAGGCTCTCACCTCTGCAGTTCCTTCAGTGATACGGTTATTTTAAGACTGTGACCTAAAATATACAGGGCCGCTAGGATGTCCGCCCACTGTACCATCTCACCCAGGGGTCCGCCCTTTAACACCCGCGGGCTGAAAACGTCACCCGACTCTTCAGTCAGAAAGCCAATGTGAACAAGGATCTGGTAAAAAGGATAAGGAAGGAAGGGAGGGTGTGAAACCGAGACAGTAACTGTCTCTAACAGCTGGTAACTGGCTAATATAATGAATGGGCCTTCCATTTAAATGCCACCTGACATACGGAGTTGCTTACACCTGCTACCAGGAATAAAGGCTAAATGAAGGTCATTGGGGTCATCACTTTGCCCTTCGCCCATTACTACCTGTAGTTACCTGGGTTTACACAGCACTGATGGGATCTGCCTTTTATTGTGTTCTCTATAGATAGTGCTTTGTGCCAGTACAGTATTTGCTAGTGTGTGTGCGTGTGTGTGTGTGCGTGCATTGTTGGCACACACCTACAACAAGATGCTTGAACTAGTCAACAACAGAAAGGTCAGCTGCTGAATGAAAATTGACTGAACCTAACCTAAAAAAGTGGATAAAGAGAGGCAGTCTGGGAAATAAAGCCAGGGGACAGGCGGGGGTCTCGCTACCTGTTTCTTTTGGTTTGGACTGTCCAGAACTTTTCTTTCCAGTCTCCTAGCGGCGAGTAACCACTGAGCCTCTAATCTGCGCAGCCTCTTCTTCATGAAGATTAGAGACTCCTTACCAGTCCCCATTAAATCCAGCAGAGAGGAGAGCTCTGTACGGAAAGCAGCCTGGAGGGCACAAACACAGGACAAGTCTCTTTAATCTCCTCTGGAAAGGGAGAGATAACACGTTATTCCTGTTACAGAGGCAAAATAACCACGGGGATTAAACAGGGAAGATAAAAATTCATAGAAAATAAATAGCTCCTGGTTATGGTTCACCAGAGATGGACAGTTCCAGATCCTGCCGAACTCAAATTTTATCTACATCACCAGCTGCTTCCGATGCTACTTTCACGCGAGACCCATGTGAACAGTTTCTTACGGGCTTGTTTAATAAGGGCTGCGAAAGATTGGCTGTGCTCTTATTCTGCAACTACCAATCAAAAGGTTCGTACACACGCTCAATTTGCGAGCAGGCAACAACCCCCGACGTCCAAGCGCTACACGCGATGAACAGCTGTTTCGGCCAAGAATCGTCCGTGTGTATGCGTTTGGTCGGAGGTCGTTCGCCGATCCTCCAGGCGGATCAATGAATGACCCCCGACCAAACACATACACATGATTCTCGGTCTAAATGGCCATTCATCACGTGTAGCTCTCGACCGTCAGGGGTTGTTGCCTGTTCGCAAAATGAGCGTGTGTACGAACCTTTACTGTAGTAGACATGTAAAAAGACTAAAAGGGGTTATTCAATAAAAGTTCTTATTGTTTAAAATGGTGCTAATTTTTCCGTGCGGAAACCAGACAATTGTTCGATTGTGGGGGAAGTTAGTGTTTAAACAAGTTTTGGTGATAGGGACATGTTCCCCAGACCATTTCCCAGGTGCCACAGCCATTTACAGTAAGTTACCGTTGTTATTTATTTCAAACTATTTCTCCCTATTGACTTTAATGGGTTATTTCCCGAACGTTTACTGAAGTTGGGTAGTTTAGGAAATTCAGCCATCTCTACTGACAGTCCGAAAACAATTAACGTAACACTGCATATTTTTAAGGCTTTCACATACTGCAGACTGAATGAGCAGATAAAAACAATGGCGGAGACCAGGCAAAACTGCCAAGTTTAACTCAATTCCATTGTCAGGTAACCATGAAATCTTAACACAGGTGTGTCCAACCTGCACCCCCCAGATGGTTAAAAATTACAACTCCCAGCATGCCTTAGTTGCATTCTGACCAATAAACTAATCAACAGTCTGTAGGTCAGGAAATAAAATGATCATCATGATCGGATCTGCCATTTTGTGCTTTGCGTCGTCTTCCCCGCTTAATACCTCAATATAGAAATTGTCATATTCATAAGAATCACCTGCTTTTTCGAGTGGTTCTTGGAAAAGGAACCGGCCGACTGATTCCTCCAAGGAAGAACTGGGCAGAACCATTCAACCTCACTCAGATAAACTAGAAAGGAACATTCTGTGCCATCCACCCCATAGTAGGCATAGCATGGATCTGTCGTCCACCGTGATCGCATCCACTGAAAGGAAACACAAAGGTCACCTGGGTGGTGCATTTCCTGTTTAGATCCCACCCACAAACATGCCAAATCCATTATGGCACCAACGTGATTTAAATACATGTAACTTTATTACATTGTGTCCTTTAACGTTCCAGACTATTTATAACCATATAACCAGGCCTTTACCAGTGTAATTACGGATGGGAGTGGCTGTTAGTCAGATTCCCATCTTATCTGCAGGTTAAATCATTCTTAGCATGATCGATCTCCTTAATCAAATTGCCAATGAACGATTTAATAAAATGGTGAGTTACCTCGTTTCTACACATATGGCTATAAATACATGAAACCCGGACAAGTCACTGGTTATGAGATGTGAACATTGGGATTACCTAGAACTAAACATGGAAGAAACGGACAAATGATTTGTACCTCGACTTTCCCGGAACAGTCTGGAAATCTCGGATCCCGGGGAATATCACAGAGATCTCTTTGTCCTTCCACCACTGGAAACATTGACATATAGGAAAGCACATGTCATTAATGCAGAACTGACCCTCTCCAATGGAAGGTTTTGTTTAAAGGGCATGTCCACCCTTTAAATAAAAAACATGTGACTTGGCAGTTATCTGCCCACAATCCCAATCGCTATTATTACCTGTTTACTACCGGTAACCATCTCTGAATGCGCCCCCTACAGACCCTTGTTAAAAGTGTAGATTCCGTTGGTTATCTTACCCTTTGCTCTTACACTGTTCCGCAGAATCTGATCCACTTTGATTGCAATGTCTGACACGTTCTGAGCGATTACTTGGATCTTCTCCATGAGCAGGGCTGACTGCAAACTGTGAAATACGCAAGATATTTATTTAGTCTTCATTATAAACAGATTGCTGAAATAAGCAACTCTTCCTATTGGACGGGCATTTTGCAGCATTTGCTTTTTCCCGTATACGGTAAATATAATAACGTCTCCCTGCAGAGCTCTGTAGACAAAACTCTGTAGTGGAAGCCACACAATTCTTTATTTACATTATACGATCCACAAACACAGTAAAGAGGAGACGGTGGGAAGGGACAGAATGAACAAGTCACGTTATTTTACAGCACAAAAATCATTCCGTGGTTTACAGACCTTTCCAGACTAAAATGTCCGGTTTCTTCTCCTCGACGAAATTCGCTAATGTTTTCCAGATGTGCCAACATGTCCATCCTCCTCACCAGGGTCTCCAATATTTCATTCATTCGCCGTAGAGCACTGCGCGACTCTCCTGTCCCCAAAACTACAAGCCAACAGACAAGAATGCATCTCAGTTCAGGGTAATACAGACCAGTGTTCCTGACACTTTGCCTATAGCTTCCCTTCTTTCTTTTATTAATCTCCCCTCATTGTCACTGCAGTTTTTTCATAATAATCCCGTGTACACAAGTGCATGGAATCTTCTCTTTAATGGTAGTGGCAAGTCCAAAACTACTTGTACTTTAGGTGGCCATACACAATGCTGATAAAGGTTAAATCCAGTTGGGAACTGACCGTAGTCGGCATTATGGTTGGTCGGGAAAGAAGGAAAATTTCCATTGGTCATTATCGCCTCCCTTTAAGTAACTAAAGCAAGACAATACTATCTGTCCATGTATGGCCGCATAGCCGATCGATCCCTATACCGTGTGCAGACAATCGGATGGGTCTGTGTGTGTAGTCCCCACCGCATGTGTGCCGACAGATACAAATGTGATCTGATCTGTCGGCACAATGCAATAAGACTGGCATGTGTATCCTTTTCACCCGACACCCCAGGGGGTACCAGGCTTGGTAAGCTGCTAACAGGCAGGGCAGAGTTTAAAGATAATTAGCATATCAATATCCAAAGTGCCAGAACCGTAGGTAGGTATGTGTTAACAGAAAGGGGAACGTTGGCAGGTAAAGACTAGCATATATCTATCCGCTCAAGATTGACGTCAAGTTCAACTGGTCAACTTTCCCCATCTTATGTTTATGGGGTGATTAAGAATTGCCTTGACATATGACATCATCAAATCCTTCATCAAGATACCAAAAGACCAAAGCAACTAAGGGACCTGCTTCTAATTAAACAGAAGCACATGCAAGGAATTGCCCCAGTCTCCCTACCAGCCAATAAGATCTCATTGTATGATACTGCTACACAGTGCAGGAATTGCCCCAGTCTCCCTACCCGCCAATAAGATCTCATTGTACGATACTGCTACACAGTACAGGAATTGCCCCAGTCTCCCTACCAGCCAATAAGATCTCATTGTACGATACTGCTACACAGACAGGAATTGCCCCAGTCTCCCTACCAGCCAATAAGATCTCATTGTACGATACTGCAGTGTAGACTAATCTAACAATTGAGTTACAGGTTACTAGAGGGACAGGGACATATTTATGAATGAAAATGTTGAACAGTTAATTCCTATTGGTAAAGCATCACACGTCTGTGCAAACTGCCCTATTTCTGTTACACATCGTCTGTGTAAGGAATGTGACATATTAGGGACACCGATGGCTCAGACAGTTGCACATTAACATGCGTCTTGGTGCAGAATTGGTTCCTAGAGTGGATTCAGTGACAGTTTACTCTGTTTCCCCTGCACTCTCCACATTGTTCGGAATCCCTGAGGGTATTGTCACTCCTTGCAAATTCGCAATGTGTGTGTGTGTGGGGGGGGGTGAATGGCTGGAGGGGTTTATGAAGTTGTCTTTGATTCTCATTCTCAACAGCTCCCAGAAGACAATAATCTGCTGTAACAATATTTCCTCCTCCTCCACTGCTGAAGATTTCATTATCTCGCATACTAAGCTCCAGGAGACAATTTGAATATAATAGAGAAAATGCACTTGTCCTCCATGTGTCCGCACAGGAGGCCGTAATGTGGCAGTGTTGACCTGCAGTCCTCCTGTTATTCCTTAACTAGGGCAGCGACTGTCGGGGGCAGAGAGTTGGAGTTCTACAGTATCGGGTACAGGGCGGCGATGGGGACATATCGGGTACAGGGCGGCGATGGGGACATATCGGTTACAGGGCGGCGATGGTGATATATCGGTTACAGGGCGGCGATGGGGACATATCGGGTACAGGGGGGTGACATATCGGGTACAGGGCGGCGATGGTGACATATCGGGTACAGGGCGGCGATGGGGACATATCGGGTACAGGGCGGAGATGGGGACATATCGGGTACAGGGCGGAGATGGGGACATATCGGGTACAGGGGGGTGACATATCGGGTACAGGGCGGTGATAGCGTTCTATAGATTCTAGGGCGGTGATAGTGTTCTATAGATTCTAGGGCGGTGATAGCGTTCTATAGATTCTAGGGCGGTGATAGCGTTCTATAGATTCTAGGGCGGTGATAGCGTTCTATGATTCTGGGGGTGATAGCGTTCTATAGATTCTAGGGCGGTGATAGTGTTCTATAGATTCTAGGGCGGTGATAGTGTTCTATAGATTCTAGGGCGGTGATAGTGTTCTATAGATTCTAGGGCGGTGATAGTGTTCTATAGATTCTAGGGCGGTGATAGTGTTCTATAGATTCTAGGGCGGTGATAGGGTTCTATAGATTCTAGGGCGGTGATAGGGTTCTATAGATTCTAGGGCGGTGATAGTGTTTTGTAGATTCTAGGGCGGTAAATAGTGTTATGTAGATTCTAGGGCGGTGATAGTGTTATGTAGATTCTAGGGCGGTGTAGTGTTATATAGATTCTAGGGCGGTAATAGTGTTATGTAGATTCTAGGGCGGTGATAGTGTTATGTAGATTCTAGGGCGGTGATAGTGTTATGTAGATTCTAGGGCGGTGATAGTGTTATAGATTAGTCTAGGGCGGTGATAGGTTATTAGATTCTAGGGCGGTGATAGTGTTTATGTAGATTCTAGGGCGGTGATAGTGTTATTGTAGATTCTAGGGCGGTGATATTTTTATGGATTCTAGGGCGGTGATAGTGTTTGTAGATTCTAGGGCGTTGATAGGTTATGTAGATTCTAGGGCGGTGATAGTGTTATGTAGATTCTAGGGCGGTGATAGTGTTTGTAGATTCTAGGGCGGTGATAGTGTTATGTAGATTCTAGGGCGGTGATAGTGTTATATAGATTATAGGGCGGTGATAGTGTTATATAGATTATAGGGCGGTGATATGTTATGTAGATTATAGGGCGGTGATAGTGTTATGTAGATTATAGGGCGGTGATAGTGTTTTAGATTATAGGGCGGTGATAGTGTTATGTAATTATAGGCGGTGATAGTGTTATGTAGATTATAGGGCGGTGATAGTGTTATGTAGATTATAGGGCGGTGATAGTGTTATATAGATTATAGGGCGGTGATAGTGTTATATAGATTCATTCACACACACACATTAACTTGTCATCCAATAGGGTCGTTTGCCATTTCACCGGGCAGTTATGGAGTTAATATTTCTCTGCTCTCACTGTACCTACAATGTAAAACTTTGGGACCACACGTAAAATTGAAGTTGACTGAACATTTATCCAAATAAATTCAAGGCTGGACAAATCCCAGGAGTCAATGCATCTAGAAATGTATTCTTAAAACTTTTTAAAGACTTGACCTTGAGGTGGAAGTGGAGTAGAGATGGACTAGAACTCGAGCCGAACTATTCGAGTTCGAACGGACTCGTACTTCTGGAACTATCCCGGACTTTTGATATTTTCCGGACTTTCAATAATTATCGAATGTCCAAGGCGCAAATAAATGTCTATATACTAACGCGATAATCGATATCGAATCGAGTAATGCTAATACTATACGATATACGAATCTCGAATCGCGTAAATGTCTATTATACCTATACGCGAGTAAATATCGAATATCGAATCCACGAGTCGTTTATGGGATAATTATCGAATGTTCGAACGTGAGAGCTCGAAAGTAGCGCACGTGAGAGTAAAATCAAGTTTTCGAATGTCCTGGATATTGGAACATGTTCCCCAGACCATTTCCCAGGTCCCACAGACATTTACATTAAGTTACCATTGATAGTTTAATTGTATTTTATTCAAACTTTTCGATCTATTTGACTCCCATTGACTTTAATGGGTCAGTTTTTGAACTTCCCTTATAGTTCAAAAGCGGACCGCACTTTCGAAAGTTCGGCCATCTCTACAGGGGCCTTGAAATGTGGGTGGGTCTTTGAAAGGTGGGTATTAAGAGCAATAGTTGTGGCCAATCAGAGCCTACAAACTGGCAACACAAAAAACTTAACACAACCTAATCCTAAACCCAGCAAGAAGACCTTATACCCAAATGTTCCTTTGTTTAACAATATAATTCATAGTATTAATAAAAGTTCATAGTATTAAATATAATTCATAGTATTAATAAAAGTTCATAGTATTAAATATAATTCATAGTATTAATAAAAGTTCATAGTATTAAATACAATTCATAGTATAAATAAAGTTCATAGTATTAATAATTCATAGTATTAATAAAGTTCATAGTATTAATATAATGCATAGTATTATAAAAGTTCATAGTATTAATTAAATAGAATTCATAGATTAATAAAAGTTCATAATTATTAAATAGAATTCATAGTATTAATAAAGTTCATAGTAATTAATTAAATAGAATTCATAGTATAATAAAAGTTCATAGTATAATTAAATAGAATTCATAGTATTAATAAGTTCATAGTATTAAATAGAATTCATAGTATTAATAAAAGTTCATAGTATTAAATAGAATTCATAGTATTAATAAAAGTTCATAGTATTAAATAGAATTCATATGTATTAATAAAAGTTCATAGTATTAAATAGAATTCATAGTATTAATAAAAGTTCATAGTATTAAATAGAATTCATAGTAAAAAATTCAATAAAATTTCTAGTATTAAATAGAATTCATAGTATAATAAAGTTCACCTACGTTCTGTGCGTATTGTAAAGGGAGAATCCGCCAGACGTTTTGCTGAAAACTGACCCCCTAGAGAGGTCATTAGGAAGCACAGGGTAAAAAATCCAATTCCCAGGACAAATATCCTAACGTGAGGGAAGAGAAACAAGACGGACATTTAACCCAACATGTTACATGACATACACATGATACCCTCTCTACAGCCCCCACGAGATCGCCGTAAGGGTTCCCAGACCTCTAATATCAGCTGCTAAAAACGGCCGATCATTGGACAGACAGACCCCCTTTGTCTCCAACCACCTCCCCCATGATCACGGGTAGATGGGGCAATTGTTCTGCCCCAGATAATTCCCATCTAGCAAGATTCCAGCTTTCTCATTGTGGGTCACACATTAGGTACCAATTTCTAAACAGTTACATGTCCAATAAGAATGCCCCCACATTTATTGAACTGTGATATTTCAATCAATTGTACCAAGGGACAGTCATTCATCAGTAACCGACTGCTGTCTGGCTCCTCCCCCTGTCAGAGTCCCTGACTCCCCTCCTATTCTCTGATATTGGCAAGCATATGCTAATACTGGGGAGAAGCCAGAGATCTGTCAGTTACTGCTCTAGTATAATGTTCCTTGGTCATTTAACTCCTATCTAGCTGCTTGTATTAAGATTTTGGGAAAAACCAAAATGGATCAATAGCAAAAATGTTTAGATTACTTTTCAAAAATAAAAGTTCAGGCAAACATTTTCTTTAAAGGAGAACTAAAGCAAAAGTCTAAATTCTATCATTGTTAACTAACAGATCTCTCATTTATAAAAACAGCAGAGTTTTGGAGAAACCATCTCTTTCTGACTCTTTTGCACAGTCACACATGCTCAGTGAGTTCTCTATCCCTCATTAAGACAGCTGTGTGAATACACACACCGTACACTGTATATTAGGCAAACATGTTCTCCCACCCTTTTCAATAAGGGGTCGTGTCTAGACAACCAATTCAAAACAGATTCTAAACTCAAGACAAAGGGCTGTATATTTAAAGGGACAGTAAAAAGATATAAAGAAAAATGAAATAAAATTCCAAACCGGAGAACCAGAGAATAACATGAAAAATAATTTTCATAAAATGACAAAGTAAATAGAAAATGAAATTGCTGCCCTTTAACATTTACAGAGCTGCGCTTTCTATCTAGGAATGCTAGGCTTGCAGGGATTGGTCAAACTACATTTAATTACAGTTCCAAAGCTGCATCATCTCCTTGTTACGCTTGTGATTGGTCAGGTTTAGTAAAGGGCCTAGGAGTATAATGTTTACGATTGGTGCCCGTCATAGACAGGAGAGAAGTAAATAAGGAGAATACAAACAATATCCAACGCTGTCAGGAGCGTGTAGTGTTATGGACATTGACAAGGAACATGACAGCTATGAACCGACTCTGAGAAGAGAGGATAACGAGATCTATTCACATCTTGATAAGTGACAGCGCCTGTGCCCCCCAGAGGGAGGAAATAGATAGTGACATAGATGTACATTAACAGGGCTGTTCCACGCTCACTGCATTGAGATCACGGGGGTGTTGCTCTGCACCTAATGGATCTACACCAACACTACAAGCAGGAACCAAAGCTACTGGGTCTTTGGACTGGTAAACACCGACCGTAACTTATTCAACAGTTACCAGTCAATATATTGATCAATTAATCTGCTGAAAGGACTGGATTTTAGTGGCACAACAAGTAAATCATCCAAAACCAACCGATCTTGGTAAATGTTATCCCATATTTTCACCCCAATACACACTAATCTACTGGATCCCAACCATCTATCCAATACCCGGTCCCTGTACACACTAATCTACTGGATCCCACACCATCTATCCAATAACCAATCCCTGTACACACTAATCTACTGGATCCCACACCATCTATCCAATACCCGGTCCCTGTACACACTAATCTACTGGATCCCACACCATCTATCCAATACCCGGTCCCGTACACACTAATCTACTGGATCCCACACCATCTATCCATACCAATCCCTGTACACACTAATCTACTGGATCCCACACCATCTATCCAATACCCGTCCCTATACACCCTAATCTACTGGATCCCACACCATCTATCCAATAACCAATCCCTGTACACCCTAATCTACTGGATCCACAACCATCTATCCATACCCCCTGTACACACTATCTACTGGATCCCACACCATCTATCCAATACCCGGTCCCTGTACACACTAATCTACTGGATCCCACACCATCTATCCAATAACCAATCCCTGTACACACTAATCTACTGGATCCCACCCACACATCTATCCATACCCGTCCCTGTACACACTAATCTACTGGATCCCACACCATCTATCCAGTACCCGTCCCCCTGTACACACTATCTACTGGATCCCACACCATCTACCCAATACCAATCCCTGTACCCACTAATCTACTGGATCCCACACCATCTATCCAATACCACTCCCTGTACACACTATCTACTGGATCCCACACCATCTTCCATTACCCCGGTCCTGTACACACTAATCTACTGGATCCCACACCATCTATCCAATACCGGCCCCTGTACACACTAATCTACTGGATCCCACACCATCTATCCATAACCCGGTCCCTGTACACACTAATCTACTGGATCCCACACCATCTATCCAGTACCCGGTCCCTGTACACACTAATCTACTGGATCCCACACCATCTATCCAATACCCATCCCCTGTACACACTAATCTACTGGATCCCACACCATCTATCCATAACCAATCCCTGTACACACTAATCTACTGGATCCCACACCATCTATCCAATACCCGGTCCCTATACACACTAATCTACTGGATCCCACACCATCTATCCAATACCCGGTCCCTGTACACACTACTCTACTGGATCCCACACCATCTATCCAATACCCGGTCCCTGTACACACTAATCTACTGGATCCCACACCATCTATCCAATACCCGGTCCCTATACACACTAATCTACTGGATCCCACACCATCTATCCAATAACCAATCCCTGTACACACTAATCTACTGGATCCCACACCATCTATCCATACCCCGGTCCCTGTACACACTAATCTACTGGATCCCACACCATCTATCCAATACCCGGCTCCCTTACACCACTAATCTACTGGATCCCACCCACACCATCTATCCAATAACCAATCCCTGTACACACTAATCTACTGGATCCCACACCATCTATCCATACCGGTCCCTGTACACACTAATCTACTGGATCCCACACCATCTATCCAGTACCCGGTCCCTGTACACACTAATCTACTGGATCCCACACCATCTATCCAATAACCAATCCCTGTACAACACTAATCTACGGATCCCACACCATCTATCCAATAACCAATCCCTGTACACACTAATCTACTGGATCCCACACCATCTATCCAGTACCCGGTCCCTGTACACACTAATCTACTGGATCCCACACCATCTATCCAATACCCGGTCCCTGTACACACTAATCTACTGGATCCCACAACCATCTATCCAATACCCGTCCCTGTACACCTAATCTACTGGAATCCCCCACACCATCATCCATACCCCCGGTCCCTGTACACACTAATCTACTGGATCCCACACCATCTATCCAATAACCAATCCCTGTACACACTAATCTACTGGATCCCCACCATCTATCCAATAACCAATCCCTGTACACACTAATCTACTGGATCCCACACCATCTATCCTACCCGTCCCTGTGACACACTAATCTCTGGATCCCACACCACCTCTATCCAGTACCCCGGTCCCTGTACACACTAATCTACTGGATCCCACACCATCTATCCAATACACGGTCCCTATACACACTAATCTACTGGATCCCACACCATCTATCCATACCCAACCCGGTCCCTGTACACACTAATCTACTAGGATCCCACACCATCTATCCAATACCGTCCCTGTACACACTAATCTACTGGATCCCACACCATCTAT
Organism: Hymenochirus boettgeri; assembly: GCA_019447015.1. Taxonomy (NCBI): domain Eukaryota; kingdom Metazoa; phylum Chordata; class Amphibia; order Anura; family Pipidae; genus Hymenochirus; species Hymenochirus boettgeri. Next base: position 13,114,135 of record CM033476.1, on the reverse strand, counting down.
CCAATACCCGTCCCCCCTGTACACACTAATCTACGGATCCCACACCACTATCCAATACCCGGTCCCTGTACACACTAATCTACTGGATCCCACCATCTATCCATACCATCCCTGTACAACACTAATCTACTGGATCCCACACCATCTATCCAATACCAATATCCTGTACACACTAATCTACTGGATCCCACCCACCTATCCAATACCAATCCCTTAACACACTAATCTACTGGATCCCACACCATCTATCCAATAACCAATCCTGTACACACTAATCTACTGGATCCCCAACCATCTATCCAATACCCGTCCCTGTACACACTAATCTACTGGATCCCACACCATCTATCCATACCAATACCAATCCCTGTACAACTAATCTACTGGTCCCACACCATCTATCCATAACCAATCCCTGTACACACTAATCTACTGGATCCCACACCATCTATCCATACTACCCTCCCTGTACACACTAATCTACTGGATCCCACACCATCATCCATACCACCGTCCCGTACACACTAATCTACTGATCCCACACCATCTATCCATACCGGCCCCTGTACACACTAATCTACTGGATCCCACACCATATATCCAATACCACCATCCCTGTACACACCATCTACTGGATCCCACACCATCTATCCAATAACACAATCCTTTACACACTAATCTACTGGATCCCACACCATCTATCCAGTACCCGTCCCTGTACACACATTCTACTGGATCCCACACATTATCCATACCTCCCTGTACACACTAATCTATCTTGGATCCCACACCATCATCCAATAACCAATCCCTGTACACACTAATCTACTGGATCCCACACCATCTATCCAATAATCCAATAACCAATCCTGTACACACTAATCTACTGGATCCCACACCATCTATCCAATAACCATCCCTGTACACACTAATCTACTGGATCCCACACCATCATCCAATAACCATCCCTGTACACACTAACTACTGATCCCACACCATCTATCCACCACCATCCCTGTACCACTAATCTAGGGATCCCACACCATCTATCCAATACCAATCCTGTACACACTAATCTACTGGATCCCCACACCATCTATCCAATACCCGGTCCCTGTACACACTAATCTACTGGATCCCACACCATCTATCCAGTACCCCGGTCCTGTACACACTAATCTACTGGATCCCACACCATCTATCCCGTACCCGGTCCCTGTACACAACTAATCTACTTCACTGGATCCCACACATCTACCAATAAACCAATCCCTGTACACACTATCTACTGGATCCCACACACCATCTATCAATAACCCGGTCCCTGTACACACTAATCTACTGGATCCCACAACCATCTATCCAGTACCCGGTCCACTGGTACACACTATCTACTGGATCCCACACCATCTATCCAATAACCAATCCCTGTACACACTAATCTCGGATCCCACACCATCTATCCAGTACCTACCACCGTCCCTGTACACCTAATCTACTGGATCCCACACCCATCTACCAATAACCAAGTCCCTGTACACACTATCTACTATCCCACACCATCTATCCAATAACCAATCCCTGTACACACTAATCTACTGGATCCCACACCATCTATCCAATAACCAAAATCCCTGTTCACACTAATCTATGGATCCCACACCATATATCCATACCCGTCCCTGTACACACTAATCTACTGGATCCCACACGCCATCTATCCAATACCCTCCCTGTACACACTAATCTACTGGATCCCACACCATCTATCCAATAACCAATCCTGTACACACTAATCTACTGGATCCCACACCATCTATCCAATACCCCGGTACCCTGTACATAATCTGGGACTCCACCACCATCTATCCAGTACCGGTCCCTGTACACACTAAATCTACTGGATCCCACACCATCATATCCAATACCAACCGGTCCCTGTAAACACACGAATCTACTGGATCCCACACCATCTATCCAATAACCAATCCTGTACCCACTAATCTACTGGATCCCACACCATCTACCATAACCCAGTCCCTGTACACACTAATCTACTGATCCACACCATCTATCCATGTACCCGTCCCTGTACCACTAATCTACTGGATCCCACACATCTATCCAATAACCAATCCTGTGTACACACTAATCTACTGGATCCCCAACAACCATCATCAGCTACCCCCTGTCCCTGTACACACTAATCTACTGGATCCCACACCATCTATCCAGTACCCGGTCCTCGTACACACTAATCACTGATCCCACACCATCTATCCTAACCATCCCGTACACCTACTACTGGATCCCACACCATCTATCCAATAACCATCCCTGTACACACTAATCTACTGGATCCCACACCATATCCAATACCCGGTCCTGTACACACATAATCTACTGGATCCACGCCATCTATCCAATACCGGTCCCTGTACACACTAATCTACTGATCCCCACACCATCTATCCAATAACCAATCCCTGTACACACTAATCTACTGGATCCCACACCATCTATCCAATAACCAATCCCTGTACACACTAATCTACTGGATCCCACACCATATATCCAATACCCGGTCCCTGTACACACTAATCTACTGGATCCCACACCATCTATCCAATACCCGGTCCCTGTACACACTAATCTACTGATCCCACACCATCTATCCAATAACCGGTCCTGTACACACTAATCTACTGGATCCCCACCATCATCCAATAACCATCCTGTACACACTAATCTACTGGTATCCACACACATCCATCCAATAAACCAATCTCTGTACACGCCAATCTACTAGATCCCAATCCTGTACACACTAATCTACTGGATCCCACACCATCTATCCAATAACCAATCCCTGTACACACTATCTACTGATCCCACACCATCTATCCAGTACCCTCCCTGTACACACTAATCTACTGGATCCCACACCATCTATCCAGTACCCGGTCCCTGTACACACTAATCTACTGGATCCCACACCATCTATCCAATAACCAATCCCTGTACACACTAACTCTACTGGATCCCACACTATCTATCCAATAACCAATCCCTGTACACACTAATCTACTGGATCCCACACCATCTATCCAATAACCAATCCCTGTACACACTAATCTACCGGATTCTACATCACCTATTTAATATCCAACCTGTACACACTAATCTTCTGATCCTACATTATCTATCCAATAACCAATCCCTGTACATCTATCTACTGGATCCCACAACCACCAATCCAATAACCAATCCCTGTACATACTAATCTACTGGATCCCACACCCACCTACCAACTAACAATCCCTGTACATACTAATCTACTGATCCCACACTATCTATCCAATAACCAATCCCTGTACACAGTAATCTACTGGATCCCACACCACCTATCCAATAACCAATCCCTGTACACACTAATCTACTGGATCCCACACCACCTATCCAATAACCAATCCCTGTACACACTAATCTACTGGATCGCACACCACCAATCCAATAACCAATCCCTGTACATACTAATCTACTGGATCCCACACTATCTATCCAATAACTAATCTTTTAACCACTTCCTTGGCTGACAACAGGTCACCAGTATGATAGAAAGTAAAGATAAGATCCCCAGTAGCCATAAACAATAGTAGTACAATAACACTGAAATAATAACATGGTTAAAATACTACATCTGACCCACTGGATCCAAGGCCATCTAAAGAATACATATCACCCATCCAATACCCAATTTGTGATCAAATGGACTTGAGATCATCTCTAGTAACTTTAACAGATAGGGAAGCAGCAATGTTGGAAGATGCAGTCAGACAACACCGACCCTTGATGTGGGGTGTCATCTCAAATAAACCAATATCAGTCCTTACCTGAAGGGTCTGAGAGTGAGGAAAACATCTCCTGACCAGGACTTTCCGTCGCAGTTACAGACAGCATCTTCCCAACTAGAGGAAAACACAGAGCATCAAGCTTACTCACACCACATACTAACACTTGTGTGAAAGCATATCCACCACCCAATAGTGACACACTGTATCTGCTTTTTCACCCCCATGGGTGACACATTCTATCACTCTCATCCCTTACACTAACACTTGTATCTGCTTATTCACACTGACATTCTGCATCAATTTACTCACCCCTCACACTGACACATTGTATCAGCTTACTCACCCCTCACACTGACACATTGTATCAGCTAACTCACCCCCTCACACTGACACATTGTACTCAGCTCTTGTACACACCACCCTCACACTGACACATTGTACCAGCTTATCACCCCCTCACAAGACACTGTCCACTACCACGCTCACTGACCATTATCAGCCTACCCCTTCACACGAAATTGTATCAGCTTACTCACCCCCTCACACTGACACATTGTTCAGCTTCTCACCCCCTCACAGACAACTGTATCAGCTTACTCACCCCTCACACTGACACATTGTATCAGCTTACTCACCCCCTCACACGACACATTGTATCAGCTACTCACCCCCTCACACTGACGACAGTTTGAGACTTCACCCCCTCACACTGACACATTGTATCAGCTTACTCACCCCCTCACACTGACACATTGTATCAGCTTACTCACCCCCTCACACTGACACATTGTATCAGCTTACTCACCCCCTCACACTGACAACATTGTATCAGCTTACTCACCCCTCACACTGACACATTGTATAAGCTTACTCACCCCTCACACTGACACATTGTATCAGCTTACTTACCCCTCACACTGACACATTGTATCAGCTTACTCACCCCTCACACTGACACATTGTATCAGCTTACTCACCCCTCACACTGACACATGTATCGCTTACTCCACCCCTTACACTGCACTTTGATCAGCGTACTCTACCCTTACACTGACACCATTGTATCAGCTCTATACCACCCTTCACACTGACCACTTGGTATCAGTTTACTCACCCTTCACACTGACACATTGTATCAGTTTACTCACCCCTCACACTGACACATTGCATCAGTTTACTCACCTCTCACACTGACACATTGTATCAGCTTACTCACCCCTCACACTGACACATTGCATCAGTTTACTCACCCCTTACACTGACACATTGTATCAGCTTACTCGCCCCTACACTGACACACTTTTATCAGCTTACTCACTCCTTACACTGAAACATTGCATCAGCTTACTCACCCCTCACACTGACACATTGTATCAGCTTACTCACCCCTTACATTGACACATTGCATTAGTTACTCACCCCTCACACGTTGCATCAGTTTACTCACCCCTTACACTGACACATTGTATCAGCTTACTCGCCCCCTACACTGACACATTGCAGCTACTCCCCCTACACTGACATGGATCAGTCTACTCCCCCTACACTGACACATTGTATCAGCTTACTCGCCCCTTACACTGACACATGGTATCAGCTTACTCACCCCTTACACTGGACACATGGTATCAGCTTACTCACCCCTTACATGACACATGGTTATCAGCTTACTCACCCCTCACACTGACACATATTTTTAGCTTACTCACCCCCCACACTGACACATAGTTTCAGCTTACTCACCCCCCCATACTGACACATTGTATCAGCTTACTCACCCCTCACACTGACACATTGTACCAGCCTATTTACCCCTTACACATAGTAGCAGTTATTCACTTCCCCATACTTACACATTGCATTGGATCACTCACACCCTCCACACAGTCACTTTGTATGGGATTGCATTAAACCACATTTGACTAATTGTATCATCTATCTCACTCCATACACACGGTTGTATCAACTTACTAACATCTTCCCCCCCACCCCAGATTGAAAGCCTTCAGGGCAGGACCTGATCTAAATGGATAAATAATCTGCTAGTGCTGTGTAATATGTGTATAATACAACATTAACTTACCCTCACACATAGCATTTTATAAATGGCATTCCTATACATAAAGTTCACAAGGACACTTACCTGCTGCCTTTCCCATAGATACATGGTCCCCAGGTGGTTCTACATACAATAAAGGGTAAAACACTCTCCTACCAACCTCACCCCATATTTCCCACTGTGTCGGGCAAACATCAAGGGAAACTTAACCATAAATCAATAAATGCCAATTTCTGTGTTGAATATATAAAGGGGCAGTTATAGAAAGGATACCAGGGTACCTACCTCCCCCAGGGCAGTTATATAAGGATACCAGGGTACCTACCTCCCCCAGGGCAGTTATGTAAGGATCCCTGGGACAGTTATAAGGATCCCAGGGGCAGTTTATATACGATGCCGGGTCACCCCCCCTCCACATGGCAGTTATATAAGGATACCAGGGTACTACGCCCCCAGGCAAGTTATATAGGATCCAGGGGCAGTTATAGAAAGGATCCCAGGGGCAGTTATTGAAAGGATCCCAGGGCAGTTATTGAAAGGATCCCAAGGGCAGTTATTGAAAGGATCCCAAGGGCAGTTATTGAAAGGATCCCAAGGGCAGTTATTGAAAGGATCCCAAGGGCAGTTATTGAAAGGATCCCAGGGGCAGTTATATAAAGGATCCCAGGGGCAGTTATATAAAGGATCCCAGGGGCCAGTTATATAAGGATCCCAGGGGCATCGCCAGGGCAGTTATATAAAGATCCCAGGGCGTTATAAAACCGGGGAGTTCTATAAAACCAGGGGCTTAATAAAGGATCCCAGGGGCAGTTATATAAAGGATCCCAGGGGCAGTTATATAAAGGATCCCAGGGTACCTAACTCCCTCCCCCCAGGGCAGCTATATAAGGATACCAGGGGCAGTTATAAGGATACCGGGGCAGTTATATAAAGGGCACACCCCCCCTACCTCCTCGGGGCAGCTTTATAAGGATACCAGGGTACCTACCTCCCCCAGGGCAGTTATATAAGGATACCAGGGGCAGTTTATATAAAGGGTACCTACCTCCCCCAGGGCAGTTATATTATGGATACCAGAGTATCTACCTCCCCAGGGGCAGTTCTAAGGATCCATGGTACTTACCTACCTACCTCCCCTCCCCCAGTCATTATTCGCCATCTCACTCACCTATTAAAGGAGAACTCCACCTGCAACACCCAATGAATATTTATTGGCCATTCCCAGCATCATCATCACTCACCGTGGATGGTTCTCAGCCTCCTCCACCCGATGTCAGTAAATGGACTGGACTGGAGGGCCCCCCCATGGCCGGATCCCTGCCCGATCCTCCCGCACACTGCGCTTTGCCAGTGGATATGGGGGGGCTGCATTGTCTGCACGGGGGGATATACCAGATGCATTATTACACCTAACGCAGGTGCGGCGGCGCCATCTGTCGGTCACTTCTCTGTACTGCAGCATAGGTCAGAACACAGCTGTTTAACCATTCCACTGCCAGGTTAACACTTCACCCTCTGTCTAGATTGCTAGGTCTCGTGTGCCTTTAAGAATAACAGGGAGCCACCCCAGCCAGTTAATAAACCCATTAAAGCCAGAGCCTATAAAGAGTTAATCAGACACAATCATATGGAAATGGAAATGTCTGAGATTGATATTAAATAGCCCCAGGGTAGGTAGGTAGTCCATGGGGTATGAATGAGAGTAAACAGAGGGTGGGGAGTGTGTGATCCAATGGCAGCTCCCTCCCACTTCCTCCTGCCTGCTGGATATATTTGGGGTGCAGTGTGGGAAGCAGATGGATCAGATGAATGGTTTTCTCTCTATATATAGTAATGATTTCATATTTCCATTATTACTCACCCAGTGACTGAGATGTGGGCACCCTCCTCTTGCTGTCAGGGGAGACATTTCATTGGTTAATTGTTCACACACAAACACAGATGGTTCATGTGAAACCTTAATGGTGTGGAAATAGAAATTTAAACTGTCTGCTTTAAGAGTCTTTAAATCTGAGTAAGAATAATTAAAAGGGAAGTTTAAGGTTCAGCCGCTGGTCCTGCAACTTAGTTTGTCTTTCAGGGGATGCTGGGTATTTATTTTTTAATGTTACTTTATAATCAATAATTAAAAGGATTGCTTAAACATGGACTTCAGAAATGTAAGAAATGACAAAAAAAGGTTATGGGTCTAAATAGGTGAATAATCCCAATGACATGTATCCAATCCTATTCTACTGGGGTCAAGAGCATTCTAAATGCAGCACCTGAGCTAATAGTAACAAGGTCTGGTCTGCGGTTCAACAGAGAGAAACAGGACCTGGACCTACGAACGCTCCTACCCCCTGTAGACACTATACCCCACTGCCTCTAATTGACATACCATACCCAACAGCCCTTGACCAGTACACTACTTCTACAGAGTGCCACTATAGACACCACGCTAACACCTGCCCTAATATACACAAACTCAAAATGGACCTTTTACCGCCCTTCGTTTTTTGTAAATAGTACAAACATACCTTCAACACTTGCCGTTAAGGTACACAATACCTCTACTACTGCCTCCTTTAATAGGTTACACCAGTACCCTGCTAACAACTGCACCTTACAGGTACACGCAATACCCTCTAAAACTGCCCCTTTAAGTAAAATAAAGTTAGTACACAATACACTCTAAACACTGCCCTTTAATTAGGTACACAATACCCTCAAACTGGCAAGTCCCAATACCTCACGCCCCTTTAATAGGTACACAATGCCCTCTAACACTGCCCCTTCAATAGGTACACAATAGCCCGTAACACTGCCCCTTCTAGGTACACAATAACCTCTAACATTGCCCCTGTAATAGGTACACAATACCCTCTAACACCCATTTCAATAGGTACACAATTACCCTCTACAATGCTCCTTCCCCTTGTTAATTAGTACACATACTCCTCACATCTTAAACAAATATCCCTCACCCTTCCCCCCTTTAACACGCACTGACCATACCCTAACAGTTGCACCCCATAACACGCCACCACCATCCCTCTAATTTGTCCCCCTTTAATGGCGCACCACCCCATACCCTCTAACATTGCCCCCATTAACACACACACCATACCCTCTAACATTGCCCCATTAACACGCACACATACCCTCTAACATTGCCCCATTACACGCACACCATACCCTTTTAATATTGCCCCTTTAATGGGCACACCATACCCTCTAACATTGCCCCATAAACACACCCTACCATAACCCTCTAATCTTGCCCCTTTAATGGGCCACACCACCATACCTCTAACATTGCCCCCATTCCACTCACACCATACCCTCTAACATTGCCCATTTATGGCACACCATACCCTCTAACTTTGCCCATAACACACACATACCATACCCTCTAATATTGCCCCTTTAATGGGCACACCATACCCTCTAACATTGCCCATTAACACGCACACCTTACCCTCTCAACATTGCCCCCATTAACACGCAACCATACCCTCTAACATTGCCCCATTCTAACACGCCACCATACCTCTACATTGCCCTAATTAACAACCGCACACCATAAACCCTCGAACATTGCCCTCTTAACACACACAACCATACCCTACTATCATTTGCCCTATTAACACACACACCATACACCCTCTACATTGCCTGCCCCATTAACACCACACGATACCCTCTAACTTTGGCCCCAATTACACGCCATCCATACCCTCTAACATAGCCCCTTTAATGGGCACACCATACCCTCTAACATTGGCCTATTTAACCACACATGCCCAATTAACAACAACACCCATACCTCTATAAACTTGCCTATAAACCACAAATTCACACAACCATACCCTCTAATATTGCCCTTTAATGGGCACACCATACCTCTAACATTGCCCTATTCACACACACACCATCACCTCTACGAACCCCCTACGAACCTGCTTCCTCTGTCTTAAAACCATTCTCTCTTGCTTACGCTTCCTACCTTTGGACTCTCCTCCCTCTCACACTCTTTCGCCAGGTGACAATCCTTTAGCTTTTTTAAATCTAAACCTTCCTATACTTTCTGAAAGCCAGCCATATTAATGCATGTTATCTGTCTGAGCACTTTTATATCCTCCCCCACCCAACTTGTGATCTGTATCTGTTTATCTCACATTTATATTGTAAGCTCTTCAGACAGGGATCTCATTCCTATATGTCAATGCACACCTCACCTTATTTTATATACAGCAGGGCGATGCATACCCACTTAAAATCAACTACCTATGTACTAATGTGTTTAGCGAAGTTTTGCACTGCCCTGCGCCATGTCGCACTTTCCTTTCTTTTATTTCCGCAGCGCAAATCATGCAACTACATTTTGTGCCGTTTTTTGCGCTAGGTTTTTTACGCACAACTTAACGCCCTCTTCAATGTGTCTTTAAAATCGCGCAAAAGGTCACAATCTGCACTTATCCCCCTTTTTTATATACTCTATAATTTAATAATGTACAGCCTGTGTCCCCAAGTGATTGTATATAAATAAACATTATACAACATACTGTATAATCTGTTGTTTATTTACAGCCTGTACCCCAAGTGGCGCTATATAAATAAACATATACAGACATACTGTATACTCTGTATGTTTTAATGTACAGCGCGTGTACCCCAAGTGCGCTTATAATATAACATAGTACATACATACTGTTAATCTGTATGTTATAATGCAGCGCATGTCGTACCCAAGTGGGTGCTAATATAAATAAATATACATACATACCTGATATCTGTATTGTTATAATTGAACAGCGCTTGTGTCCCCAAGTGGCGCTATATAAATAAAACAATATACATACATTACTGTAAACCTCTTATTGTTATAATTACAGACCGCTGTGTACCCCCAGTGGTGCTCTATATAAATAAACATAACACTTTACATACTGTTTATAATCTGTATGTTATACATGTACAGCGCTGGTACCCCAAGTGGGGCGCTATATAATACACATACATCATACCTGTATAACTGTATTGTTATAATGTACATGCGCTGCGACCCAGGTGGTCATCTAGATAAATAAAATATAATCCACATACTGTATAATCTGTATTGTTTATAATGTACCACAAGCTGTGTCCACCAAGTGGCGCTATCATAAATAATATATACATACTGGTATAATCTTAATTGTTCAATGTGACACCTGATACCCAATGGCGCTATATCTAAATAAACATATACATACATACTGTATAATCTGTTATTGTTATAATGTACAGCGCTCGTCCCCAATGCGTATATCAATAAACATATCATACAACTTAATCTGTATTGTTATAATGTCAGGCTGGTTCCCCCAAGTGGCGCGTATAATCAAACATAAATACATACTGTATAATCTGATTTATAAGTACAGCGTCTGTGTACCCCAGTGGCGCTATATAAATAAACATAACAGACATACGTATAATCGTGTCATTGTTATAGTACAGCGCTGCTGTCCCCAAGTGGCGATATATAATAACCATTACATATACATTACTGTATATCTGTATTGTTATAATGTACAGCGCTGTGTACCCAAGTGGCGCTGATAAATAAACATAACTCTAATATTATCTATGTAAGCAGCGTGTCCAAGTGGCGGATATAAAATATAACCGTATAATCTGTATTGGTATAAATGTAAAGCGGCTGTGCCCCAAAGTGGCGCTATATCAAATAAACTTATACATACATATGTATATCTGTATTTGTTAAAGTGTAAAGCGCTGCGTCCCCAAATGGCGCATATATAAAATATACTATATCGAGTATACCAGTTCGCTGAACAGCGAAAACTCGTCGGTTAAACTAAACTTCTGACTCCAGGCCGATCTTAGTATGCGGGCTAGTCACCCCCGCAACCCGCGCATGATCAGCCGGCGCCATAAGAAGGCGCCGTGGGTGCAGCTCCAAGGCTTGGGTACTATCAAAACATATCTATACATCCTGTTCGACTTGATAAAGTGGTACAGAAAAGCCTGGTGGGACCCACGTTTGTGGGAACGGCAGGTAAAACTAATTACTAATCCACATCACTATCTATATCATCTACACTATCTTTATCTATCTACGTATTCGCATTCTATACGTATTCTAACGCGCATATGTCTCTCTCAGTCGCTGCTATATCTACATCATACAATCATGATACTATCTATTCATCTGCATTCTATTCTAATACTATCGTATTATCTACATCTAACAGCGTCCTTCACATCAGTCGTCTAATTCTATCTAATATCTACTATTACTTCTGCATACTATTACATCGACATTATCAATCTTTGTCATCTGCTTATTATACTTCTATCTAATGCCACGACTTTCGTTCTCTCTATAGTGCACTTAGCTATTATTAATCATGTATTATCTATATAATACCTCGCCATATCTGTATTTATAATCGTACAGCCTTGTGCTACCCACATGGCAGCTAAAGATGGAAACATACATCACATAATGTCAAGTATGCTGGAGTTTGTTTCAACTCTATGGACAGCCAGTACTGTCACCCTCGTGCTTTAACTCAGCAACATTTATAGATTTACTGCTGAATATTGTACTGGGTTTAGTACGGGAGCGCGTGTACCAAGTCGTAGTATAATAACTATTCATACTATACTGATATATCTTTATTGTATATTACAGCGCTACGTCAATCAGTGGCCTATAAATAGAACATATACATACATACTTTATAATCTGTAGTGTTATATGTACACGCTGCGTCCCCAGTGGCACGCTATATAAATAAAACATATACATACATACTGTAGATCTGTATTGTTATATGTACAGCGCTGTGTATCCAAGTGCGCTATATAAATAAAAAACTCACACATTACATACTGTATATCTGTATTGTATAATGCTACAGCGCTGGTCCAAGTGGCGCTATATAATAACAATATACATACATACGTTTATAATCTTGTATTGATTATAATGTACAGCGTGTGTACCCAATGGCGCTATTAAATAAACATACATACAACTGTAAATAATCTGTATTGTTTATAATGTACAGCGCTGTGACCCAAGTGGCGCTATAATAAATAAACATATTACTACATTTGGTATAATCGTATGTTTATTATATCCAGCGCTGTGTACCAAGTGGCGCTATCTAAAATAACCATATACATACATACTGTAGAATCTGTATTGTTTATAATGTACAGCTGCTGTGTACCCAAGTGGCCGCTATATATAATAAAACTATACTACATATGTATAATCGGGTATGTTATGAATAATGTCAGCGCGTGTCCCAAGTGGACGCTTATATAAAACATATAAACATACTGTATAAGCTGTATGTTATATGACAGCCTGTGTGTACCCAAGTGGAGCTATATAAATATAACATTATACCTACTACTGTATAATCTGTATGTTTATAATGTAACAGGCGCGTGTCCCAAGTGGCGCATATAAATAACATATACATACATACTGTATATCTGTATTGTTATGAATGATACAGCGCTGTCGTACCCAAGTGCGTCTATATAAATAAACATATACAACAACTGTAAATAATTGTATTGTATAATGTACAGCGCTGCGTCACCCAAGTGGCGCTATACAATAAACATATACATACATACTGTATAATCTGTATTTTATAATGTACAGCCGCTGTGTACCCAGTGGCGCTATATAAATATACATATCATAACATACTGTATAATCCTGTATTGTTATAATGTTACAAGCTGTTGTACCCACAGTGTGCGCTATATAAAAAATAACATTACATATACATGTTATAAATCTGTATTGTTACTAAGTATCAGAGCTGTGATACCCAAGTGGCGCTATAATGAAATTAAAACATATACATAATGTATAATACTGTATTGTTATAATGTACCAGCGCTGTGTCCCAATGGCGAGTAAATAAAATACATATACCATACATACTTACTTATATCTTATCGAGTTTCATAATCTATCCAGTGCTTTCTTCTCCTAGTCCCTACATCTATCATCATATATCTATCTTGAAGCCACTCACTTGGCTTAATGTATGGTGGAAATACTCATAATAGCAGGCGTGTAGTGTAGTCAGAATCTGAATCAGTCACTGTATACCATCAAACACTTATTAGATTCTGAATGAGGCCCGTTATACTCGATATATATAATTACCTGTATTTGTTTATAAATGTACAGCGCTGTGTCCCAAGTGCGCTATATTAAATAACACTATCATACTCTATGTTATCTGTATTGTTATAATTGTACTCGCTGTGTCCCCGTGGCGCGATATAAATAAACAGATACATACTACTGTATATCGTATTGTTAATGTACAGCGCTGGTAGGACCACGTGGCGCTATATAAATAAACATATACTACATACTGTCTAATCTGGTATGTTTAATTTACAGGCTCGCTAGTCCCCAAGTGTGCTATTAAATAAACATATACATCATACTGTATACTCTGTATTGTTAACAGTACAGCGCTGTGTGCCATAAGTGGACGCTATATAAATACAATACAATACATACATACTGTTAATCACTGTGTGTTTAATGTACAGCTCGATGCGTCCCCAAGTGGTGCTATATAAATAAACATTATACATACATAATGTATAATCTGTTGTTTTAAGTACAGCGCGTGTGTACCCAAGGGTGGCGCATATAATAAACATATACATACATACTTATATCTGTATTGTATAATGTACAGCGTCGTGTACCATAGGTGGCGCGATATAAAAATAAACAATACATACATACTTGATAATCTGTATGTTATATGCTAACAGCGCTGGTCCCCAAGGTTTTGGCCCCCGCTTATAATAAACCAATTATACTAATACTGTAATAATCTTGTATTGGTTATTTAATTACAGCGCTTGTGTGTCGCAAGTGGCGCTATATAATAAACATATCACATACATACTGTACATCTGTAGATGTTATAAGTACAGCCTAGTGTCCCCAAGTGGCGACATATAATAAACATATCCTACATACTGTATATCTGTATTGTTATAATGTCCGCGATGTCCCATAGTGGCGCTATAAAACATATAATACATACTGTATATCTGTATTGTTATAATGTACAGCGATGTGTCCCCAAGTGGCGCTATAAATATATTAACTATACCATACATACTATAATCTTTAGTTATAATGGTACGCGCAGCTGTGCCCTAAGTGGCGCTATAAAATAAAAATAACACAGACTGGATAATCTGTTATTGTTATAATGTTACAGCGTCTGCGTCCCAAGTGGGCGCGCTAATAAATAAATCTATACATACACACTGTATATCTGTATTTGTTATATGTACCGCTGTGTACACCAGTGGCGCTATATAAATAAACATCTACATACATCTGTTATAACTGTATTGTTATAATGTACAGCCTGCTGTGTACCCAGGGAAAGGAATAAAAGAGACTGAAGTAAAGATACAATATACATAGACAATACGCTGTATAATCTTGTATTGTGTAAATGATACGAGCGCGTGTGTACCCAGTGAGCGCTATATAGAACATATACATCCATCTGTATTAATCTGTATGTTATAATGTACAGTCCGCTGTGTACCCCAGTGGCGCTATATATAAATAACATATACATACATACTGTATATCTGTATTGTATAAGTACAGCGCGTGGCTACCCCAAGTGGCGCTATTATAAATAAACTATTACTACATTACTGTATAATCTGTATTTGGTTATAATGTAACAGCGTTGTACCCAAGTGGCGCTATAAAATAAAAAACATAGACTACTACGTGTATAATCTGTATTTTTATAATGTCAGCGTGTGTACCCAAGTGGCGCTATATTATAAAAACATTAACATAAATACGTGTATAATCGTATGGTTATAATGTACAGCGCTGTGTACCCAAGTGGCGCTATAAATAAAATATACATACATCTGTATAATCCTGTTCATTGTTATAAATGTTCAGCGCTGTGTACCCAAGTGGGCGCTATATAAATAAACATATACATACATACTGATAATTATGATGAACACTTGTACCCAATGGGTTATAACCATTAATACTACGTAAACTAGTACGCGCTGTGTCACCAGTGGCGCTATATAATAACATTATACATACATATACTGATAATCTGTATTTTATAATGTACAGCGCTGTACCCAAGTGCGCTATATATAATAAACATTACATACATACTTGTAAATCTTATTTTTATAATGTACACAGTCGCTGTGTACCCAAGTGGCTGATAATAAATAAACATTACATAAATACTGTATAATCTGTATTGTTATAAGTAACAGCGCTGTGTACCAGTGGCGCGCTATATAATAAAATATACAACACTGTATATCTTGTATTGTTATAATGTAACACGCTGTGTCCCAAGTGGCCGCTATATAAATAAACAATATACATTACTGTAAATCTGTATGTTAAATGTACAGCGCTGCGTGCCCAAGTGGCGCTATATAAATAAACATTACTACATAATGTAAATCTGTCTTGTTATTAATGACATCGCGTGTGAGCCCAATGCTGCGCTATAATAAACATTTATACATACAATACTGTATGAGTTGTTATTTTTTGTTATAATGTACAGCGCTGTGTAAACCCAGTGGCGCTATATAAAGTAAACATATACATACATACTGTATAATCTGTATTGTTTAAGGTACAGCTGCTGTGTCACCCAATTGTGGCGCGAATATAATAACACATATACAAAACATACTGTATATCTGTTATTGTTATAAGGTACAGCGCTGTGTACCAAGTGGCGATATAAATAAACAATACATACATACAGTATAAATCTGGATTGTTTATAAAATGTACACGCTGCGTACCCAAGTGGCGGCTATATATACAATAACATAACATACTACGTATACATCTGTATTGTATACATGTACCCAAGTGGCGCTATATAAATAAAGTTCTACATACATATGAGTAGACGATTTACTGTGTGTTAAAGGTTCCAGCATGCTAATGTACTGATGGTTGAGCGCTGGCTGCAGAAATATTATAGTACTCGAACGTCTGTACACGTTGTATAGGTCATTAAAATGAAACTTAGGACAATTTCCCAGATCAGCACGTTCCCATGTTAAAACAATGTGAATGGAATACTCCTACTAGATTTGATTTTGAAACGTCTATAAGAAAATTGAGGGAGTTACGGCCAGAGGAGATGGCGCGATGGTTAACATCAGGGGCCACTATACGTAATGTCTTGTTTTTCCCCCGTTAAGAGGACCATGTTCTGACTATATCGGTAACGTTGCCCCAATACGCGATCTTATGGACAGGGCAGTAAAGCAAAGCCGCAAAGCTTTTACAATAAGGTAAAAAGAACGGAATACCCAATCAGCATTATAATGAGGATTAGTCTCCTTAATAACAGACTTGTTCAGTCCTATCCCCATTTCTCCCTATGACTCATAAACCTTCATTATCCGCTGTCTGGGGTATTAACTGGTGAGCTGCTATCCTGTCAGGTTGCAGCCATTGTGGGGTGCGTAATGGATGGGGGGAAAGGGGTCATGACAGCTCCCTGGTGGAGGCACCTTGCCAAACACATGATATTCATTTTTGGGGTTGAGGGGAGAATGGGACGGACTCTGTATTACGCGCGTAGAGGTACTCGGCAGTGGTATAACTAGGATCCTTGGCCCCCAGCAAAACTAGACAGGGCCCTATACCGCTGTCATCACAGTGGTTTTCTAGGAGGAGGCTTCGATATCAGTACATAGAAGATTAAGAACACGGTCCCCCCCCCTTGACTGTTATTGTTGCTGAGATACGTGGGAATGTTCGTATAGTGGGAACATGAGTCAGGATAGTAACAGGGCACAGTGAAAGATTACGATCACCCACGCACATATGAGAGTTTTTACTGTCCTCTATACGCAATTACCGTTTACCGCCGCATCTATCAATGTAAATTAGCCATCTCATAAATTCCCATGTGCGTTTTATTTTAAGTTCCCCCTTTAACTTTAATAGTGCGCTACTGTTTCTTTAATGCTTATTTCTTAGGATTACACTTTAATGTTTATGTCCCCCCCAGTTAACCCTTAGCTTATCATCTGAATACACGGATGTATGTTTGGACAGATGTGATAAGGTTGAAATCACGGTCAACTTGCAATATAATTTATGGATATTTTCAGAAAGAATGTAAGTTGTTACATGTGGCCTGCGAGAAGGGGGGGGGGTTCCACCAATACACCAATAACGATATTTACAAGGGGGGGAGGAGGGGTGAGGATAAAGGGGATGAAGTAACTGCCTAGGTGTGTGTTAATCCTGCCTCAGGAATGTGACGTTTCACGCTGGCCAGGCGTGAGCTGTGAAATTCCTCTCTATAACTACTGGCCATTGGTCATCTAAGTTATTACTTTTAATTACCCCTTTAAATGAACTCTCTGACTATTTATGAATGTTCACTCTGATAAACACCCCAAACGTTGCTGGCACTTCTCTCCTAACTCTCATCCTATGGTAATATACCTTTAGTAGGATACATACACTATGGTAAATATCCCTTATGGTATAACTAACATTGTGGTAATATCCCGTTAATGTGATAACGGCTACGCACGTTATGTAATACCTTTAAGGTGATAAGGCGGCACATTGTGTAATATCCGTTTGTGAAAGGATCTCTACACGTTTAGTTTAATGCGTTTTAGGTGGACCTTCATTACAGACCACGATATATAACACCATCTGGGGTACCGGAACGTCACGTGGTAAGAAATAACCAATTTTTTAGGACCGGTGTGCCGCGATGGATGCTATATATGCCTCTGTATAAGAGACCAAGCAGTGGTATCTGGCAGGATCATCTGGACCTTGTAAAGAAGGTGTGCGGGGATATCAAGATATCATCTAATAGTATCATTACTATGGAAGCATATCGTTAATGTCACATACTAGTAAATCTAGTATATCTCATACTATGGTAAATAATACCTTGTAAGTATGATCTACATACTATGGGTTTTTGTAAATACTCCTATAACGTAATGATATCGTACGATCAGTAAATACCCTTTAACGTAATGATCTACAAAACAGGTAGAACTATCCCTTTAACGGAGATCTACATACTAGTAACTCGTGTCAATTACTAGTACCCTTTAACGGAATGATCCTACATACTATGGTAAATACTCCCGTTAACGAATGATCTACAAACTATGGTAAATCCACTTTAACGTAATGTATCTACATATTGGTAATAACCCTTTAACGTAAGGATCTTACATACAGGGTAAAAACCCTTAACGAATGACTACAACTATGGAATAATCCCTAACGTATGATCTACATCTATGTAAAATCCTTTAACGTAAGGAATCTAATACTAGTGGAAATATCCCTTTAAACGTAATGATCACTGACATGGTAATAATCCCTTTAACGTATGACTACATAGTAGGTAAATATCCCCTTTACTTATGATCTACATACGTATGAAGATATTCCATTACGTACATGATCTACATACTATGAGTAATATGCCCTTTAACGTACTATTACATACTGTGGTAACTGATCCCTTTAACGTAATGATACTACAGGGTGGTAAATATCCTTTAGACGTGCAATGATCTTACAACTTTTGGTAAATACCTTTAACGTAATGATCTACTACCTAGTAGAAATCCCTAACGTAATTGACTACCCATACTACGTGGTAAAATCCCCTTTAACTTAATGGTTCTACACTACTAGGGTAAATATTCTTAATCGTATATGATCACATCTGTGGTGTAAATTTCCCTTTAACGTATATATAATTCTACTGACTGTGTAAATATCCGCTTTACGAATGATCTACATACTGTTGTAATATCCACTTTAAACGTAATGATTACATACTTGGTAAATACCCTTAACGTAATGATCTACATAATGGTAAATATCCATTAACGAAGATCTAGACATGTATATCCTGAACGTAATGTCTATACTAGGAATATCCTTTAACGTAAGATTCTACATACTATGGTAAAGTATCGCCCTAGACGTAATGACTAAGACATGGGAAAGTATGCCTTTAACGGAACTGATCTATCAATACTATGAAATATCCCTTTAACGAAGAGCACAACTTGGATATCTAGTAGACTTGTAAGACTAGGAATCCGTTAAGTAGATGCTACCTACTATGGTGAAAGTTCCTTTAGATCCTAGATTACATCAGTGTGGTTAAATGTCCACGTAATGATGATCAGAAATCCGCTTAGCATAGGGTCTACATAGGTGAAGACAGTCCGCTTTTAGTACTGATCTACGATTTACTATGGTCAGATCCATACTGTAATGATCTAATCTATATGGTATTCCTTAACTAAGATTAAATTACTAGCTGTGATGTCATGCCAATAGTGTTCATCAGGACCAGAGTCGCTGGTCTGGTGTCCAACCCCAAGCTAATCTTGAGACCCGGGTCACGATGGAAGAAGGGAAAGGGGAAAAGCGAACGAGGAGCGAATAAAGACTAGATGTCTGGCTGCCGCCGCTGGGAGAGGGCATGTAATGAAATGGAAAGAACCAAGTCAGGGGGGTCACGGAGCACAGAATTTCCCAGCATGCCTGCAGAGGCTTCTGGCCAGAGTTAAATAACTGACAGTTTGTAAAACACGAAGCACTTGAATTCCCATTTTTCTCAGGAATAATAGGGAGAAGGGTGGACGGTCCATTTCTTGACACTTCTTGCTTTTAAAAAAAAAAATGGTTTAGGAAAAAATGTTTTGCTGCCTTTCCTTTATAAAACAAGGTAAGGAGAAAGTTTCAGTGGAAAATATGATTATATTTAAATTTATTATCGTATAATGCACAAATCTAGGTAAAACACATAATGTCAAGATTTTTGAAAACAGAATTGATTTCCACACCAATTTTGCTGTGCGTCAGTAGTGAGCGGCCATTTTAGAAGGTTTTGGGGCAAAGTCCTTCTGTCTACCCAGTATGCAATCACTTCCTTAAAATGTTCTAACAGTAATCTTCTTAACTATGGCATGTTGGTGGGGTAATAACATGCTCAGATTCTCGTTACTGAGGCAACTTAATCCAGACCCAAGACTAATAGGCCTCATCACTCCCATCGCAATTGGAACGGCTACTGGATCCCACACCATCTATCCAATAACCAATCCCTGTACACACTAATCTACTGGATCCCACACCATCCATCCAATACCCAATCTCTGTACACACTAATCTACTGGATCCCACACCATCTATCCAACCAATACCTGTAAACACTAATCTACTGGATCCCACACCATCTATCCAATAACCAATACCTGTAAACACTAATCTACTGGATCCCACACCATCTATCCAATAACAAATCCCTGTACACACTAATCAACTAGATTCTACATCACCTATCTAATACCCAATCCCTGTACACACAAATCTACTAGATCCCACACCACCTATACAATAACCAATCTCTGTACACGCCAATCTACTAGATCCCAATCCCTGACACCACTAATCTACTGGATCCCACACTACCTATCCATAACCAATCCGTACACACTAAGCTACTGGATCCCACACTATCTATCCCAATAAACCAATCCCGTCAACACTAATCTACTGAGATCCACACCATCTATCAATAACCAATCCCTGGACACACAATCTACCGGATTCTACATCACCTATTTAATATCCAATCCTGTACAGCACTAATCTTCTGGCTCCTACATTATCGATCCAATAACCAATCCCTGTACACACTAATCTACTGGATCCCACACCATCCATCCAATAACCAATCTCTGTACACGCCAATCTACTAGATCCCAATCCCTGTACACACTAATCTACTGGATCCCACACTACCTATCCAATAACCAATCCCTGTACACACTAATCTACTGGATCCCACACTATCTATCCAATAACCAATCCCTGTACACACTAATCTACTGGATCCCAAATGAACGATTTAATAAAAATGGTGAGTACTCGTTCTTACACATATGGCTATAAAATACATGAAACCCGGACAAGTCACTGGTTATGAGAGTGTGAACATGGATGACCTAGACTTAAACAGTAAAACCGGAACAATGATTTGTACCTCGACTTTCACGGAAACGTCTGGAAATCTCGGATCCCGTGGGAATATCACAGAGATTCTCTTTGTCCTTTCCCACCACTGGAAACATTGACATTATAGGAAAGCACATGTCATTAAGCCAGAACTGACCCTCTCCAATGAAAAGGTTTTGTTTTTTAAAGGGGCATGGTCCCCCTGTAATAAAAAAACAGTGACTTGGCAGTTATCTGCCCACATCCCACCCAATCTCGTATTATTACCCGTTTACACCGTAACATCCTCTGAATGCGCCCCCTACAGAACCTTGTTAAAAGTTTTGTAGTAGATTCCGTGGTTATCTTACCTTTGCTCTTACACTGTCCGTAGAATCTGATCCACTTTGATTGCATGATCTGACACGTTGAAGCGATTAATGTGGATCTTCTCCATGAGCAGGGCTGACTGCAAACTGTGTGAAAATACGCAAGTATTTATTTAGTCTTCATTATAAACAGATTGCTGAAATAAGCAACTCTTCCTATGGACGGGCATTTTGCCAGGCATTCGCTTTTCCCGTATACGGTAAATATTAATACGTCTCCCTGAGTGATTGTAGACAAAACTCTGTAGTTGGAAGCCACACAATTCTTATTTACATGATACGATTCCACAAACACAGTTAAGAGGAGACGGTCGGGAAGGGACAGAATGAACAAGTCACGTTATTTTACACACAAAAATCATTTCAGTGTTTACAGACCTTTCCAGACTAAAATGTACGGTTATTCTCCATCGCGGAATTCGCTAATGTTTTCAGAGTGCCAAATGTCCATTACCTCATAACCAGTGTCTCCAATTATTTCATTCATTCGCCGTAGAGCACCCCGAGAGGAACAAGGAAGGGAAGACAGAGATAACACGGAAAGGGAGAACACAATAAAAACTGCGCGATATCCTGCGTCCCCCCCCAAAACTACAAGCCACACGACAAGAATGCATCTCAGTTCAGGGTAATAAAGACAGTGTTCCTGACACTTTGCCTATAGCGTCCCTTCTTTCTTTATTAATCTCCCCTCATTGTCACTGCCGTTTTTTATAATAATCCCGTGTACAACCAAGTGCATGAATCTTCTCTCATGGGAGTGGCAAGTCCAAAAACTACTTGTACTTTTAGGTTGGCCATACACAATGCTGATAAAGGTTAAATCCAGTTGGGAACTGACCGTAGTCGGCATTTATGGTTGGTCGGGAAAGAAGGAAATTTCCATTGGTCATTATCGCTCCCTTTAAGGAACTAAAGCAAAGGACAATACTATCTGTACATGTATGGCCGCATAGACGATCGATACCTTATAACGTGTGCAGGACAATCGGATGGTCTGTGTGTGTTAGCACCACCGCATGTGTGCCGACAGATACAATGTGAATCTGATCTGTCGGCACAATGCAATAAGACTGGCATGTGTATCCTTTTCACCGAAAACCCCAGGGGGCGGGTTGTCTCGGTTGGTTACAAGCTTGTAAGCTGATAACAGGCGGGCATGAGTTTAAAGATAATTAAGCAAGCATATCCAAAGTGCCAGACAACCGTAGGTAGGATGTGTTAAAGAAAGGGGAAAGTTGGCAGGGTAAAGACTAGCATTAGTCTATCCAGCTCAAGATTGACGTCAAGTTCAACTGGTCAACTTTTCCCAATCTTATGTTTAGGGTGATAAAATTGCCTTGACCATTAGACATCATCAATCCGTCATTCAAGATACAAAAGACAAAGCAACTAGGGACCTGCTTCTAATTAAACAGAAAGCACATGACAAAGGAATTTGCCCCCCAGTCTCCCCTACAGCCAATAAGATCTCATTGTAATGATATGCTACACAGGCAGGAAATTGCCCCAGTCTCCCTACCAGCCAAAAGATCTCATTGTACGATACTGCTACACAGTACAGGATTGCCCAGTCTCCCTAACACCAATTAAGATATCATTGTATGATACTGCTACACAGGTAGGAATGCCCCGTCGCCCTACCAGCAATAAGATATCATTGTACGATACTGACAGTGTAGGACTATCTAACAATTGAGTAAGGTTACAGAGGGACGGGACATATTATGAATGAAAATGTTTGACAGTTAATTTCCTATGGTAAAGCTCACACAACCTGTGCAAACTGCCCATTTGTTACACATAGTCTTTGTGCTAAGGAATGTGTGTGACATATTAGGGACACCGATGGCTCAGACAGTTGCCATAACATGCGTTCTTGGTGCAGAATTGGTTCCAGAGGGAATTCAGTGACAAGTTTATTTCTGTTTCCCCTGGCACTCCACATTGTTCGGAATCCCCTGAGGGTATTGTCCACCTCCTCTGCAAAATCGCAATGTGGTGTGTGTGGGGGGGGGGCCGGGAATGGTGGAGGGGTTTATGAAGTTGTCTTTGATTCTCATTCTTCACCATCTCCCAGAAGACAATTTAATCTGCTGTTGTAACAATATTTCCTCCTACTCCATGCTGAAGATTCATTATCTCGCATACTAAGCTCCAGGAGACAATTTGAAATAATAGAGAAAATTGCACTTGTCCTCCATGTGTCCGACAGGAGGCCGTAATGTGGACAGTGTTGACCTGCAGTCCTCCTGTTATTCCTTAACTAGGGCAGCGGACGTCGGGGGCAGAGAGTTGGAGTTCTACAGTATCGGGTACAGGGCGGCTGATGGGAATATGGGTACAGGCGGCGATGGGACATATCGGAGTACAGGGCGGCGATGGGGACCCATATGGGTACAGGGCGGCGATGGGGACATATCGGGTAAACAGGGGGGGGACATATGGGTACAGGGCGGCAATGGTGACATATCGGGTACGGGCGGGCCGCGGATATGAGTGGAACATAGCGGGTACAGGGGGGTGACTGGTGACATACGGGTACAGGGCGGAACTGGTGACATTATCGGGTACAGGCCGCGGGAGATGGGGACATGATCGGGGGTACAGGGGGGTGAACATATCGGGTACAGGGACAGGTGATGCGTTCTATAGATTATAGGGCGGTAGGGTGATAACGTTCTATAGATTCTAGGGGCGGTTGATAGCGTTTATAGATTTAGGGCTGGCGGTGGATTGAGATAGCGTCTATAGATCTAGGGCGGTGAGGTGATAGTGTTCTATAGATTCTAGGGCGGTGTGGGGTGATAGGTTTATAGGATTCAGCGGTTGTGATAGTTGATAGTGTTCTAAGGGGGGGGGAAAAAATTGTTTTTTTTTTTTTTTTGTTTTCTAGGCTGGGTGGGGGGGGGTGATAGGTTATTAATTCTAGGGCGGTGATAGTGTTCTGTAGATTCTAGGCGGGGTATAGTGTTCTGTAGATTCTAGGGCGGTGATAGTGTTCGGTCGATTCTATTGGGCGGTGGTGGGTGATAGGGTTATGTAGATTTCTAGGCGGTGATGTGTTGGTAGATTCCTAGGCTGTGATAGGTTCTGTAGTTCTAGGGCGGTGATAGTGTGTTCTGTAGATTTCTAGGGCGGGTGATAGTGTTCTGTAGATTCTAGGCGGTTGATAGTTTCGTAGATTTCTAGGGCGGTGGGCGGTCCGATTAGTGTTCTGTTGATTCTAGGGGCGGTGATTAGTGTGGGTGGATAGTGTTCTGTAGATTCTAGGCGGTGATAGTGTTATATAGATTCTAGGGCGGGATAGGTTATATAGATTATAGGCGGGTGATTAGTGTTATATTAGATAAGGGCGGTGGGGGTGATAGTGTATATAGATAGAGGGCGGAATAGTGTATAAGATCATTCACACACACACAAACATTTAACTTGCATTCCAATAGGGCAGTTTGCATTTCACGGGCCAGTTATGGAGTTGGCAGTTATGGATTAATATTTCTGCTCTCACTGTACCTACAATGTAAAAAAACTTTGGGACCACACGTAAAATTGAAGTGACTGAAACATTTATCCAACTAAAATTCAAGGCTGGACCTGGACAACTCCAGGAGTCAATGCATCTAGAAATGTATTCTTAAAAATTTTAAAGACCTGAACCTTGAGTGGAAGTGGAGTAGAGAGAGACTAGAACTCGAAGCCCGAACTATCGCGTTCGAAACGGACTCGTACTTCTGGAACTATCCCGGACTTTTGATATTTTCCGGACTTTCAATTAATTATCGAAAGTCCAAGGCACGCAAATAAATGTCTATTATTTCCTATACGCGAGTAGTACGTAAAAATTATCGTCGAATATCGAATCCACGAGTCGTTTATGGATATAATTATCGAATGTCGAACGTGAGAGCTCGGAAGATTAGCGCACGTGAGAGTAAAATCAAGTTTTCGAATGTCCGTGGATATTGAAAATGTCCACCAGACCATTTCCCAGGTCCCACGACATTACATTAAGTACCATGATAGTTTAAAATGTATTTTATTAAACTTTCGATCTATTTGAACTCCCCATTGACTTAATGGGTCAGTTTTTGAAACTTCCCTTATAGTTCAAAGCGCGCCGCACCTTTCGAACGTTCGGCCATCTCTACAGGGGCCTTGAACATGTGGGTGTGGTCTTGAAAGGGGGTATTAAGAGGCAATAGTTGTGGCAATACCGAGCCTACAAATGGGCAACACACAAAAACTAAAAAACCTAATCCTAAACCCAGCAGAGAAGACCTTATACCCAAATGTTCCTTGTTTAACAAATTATCATTAATGTATTAATAAAAGTTCATAGTATTAAATATAATTCATAGTATTAAAAAAAGGTCATAGTATAATTAATTTCACTTAGTTTAATAAAAGTTCATAGTATTAAATAAACAATTCATAGTTAGTATTAATAAAATTTCATAGTATTAATTAAAATAGAATTATAGTAATTAATAAAAGTTCATAGTATAAGTAATGAATTCATAGTATAATAAAGTTCATAGTTAGTATTAAATAGAATGCATTAGTATTAATAAAAGTTCATAGTATTAAAATAGAATTCATAGTATTAATAAAAGTCATAGTATTAATAAAAGAGAATCATAGTCTTATAAAAGTCATAGTAGTTAAATAGAATTATAGTATTAATAAAGTCATAGTAGTAAATAGAATTCATAGTATTATAAAAAGTCATAGTATTAAATAGAATTCATAGGTAGTAATAAAGTTTCATTAGCGATTATAAATAGAATTCATAGTATTAATACAAAGTTCATAGTATTTAATTAAATTATTCATAGTATTATAAGTTTCATAGTATTAAATAGAATTCATAGGATAATAAAAGTTCATAGTATTAATAAATATATTAGAGTATTAATAAAAGTTTCATTCGTAATTAAATATATGCATAGTATTAATAAAAAAGTCATAGTATTAAATAGGAATTCATAGTATTAATAAAAGTTCACCTACGTTCTGTGCGTATTGTAAAGGGAGAATCCGCCAGACGTTTTGCTGAAAACTGACCCCCCTAGGAGAGGTCATTAGGAAGCACAGGGTAAAAAAATCAATTCCCAGGACAAATATCCTAACGTGGGGAAGAGAACAAGACAGAATTTAACCCAACATGTTACATGACATACACATGATACCCTCTCTACAGCCACATGAGATCGCCGTTAAGGGTTCCAGACCTCTAATTATCAGCTGCTAAAACGGCCGATCATTGGACAGACAGACCCCCTTTGTCTCCCAACCCCCTCACAAGATCACGGGTAGCGGAGGCAATTGTTTTATGCCCCCAGATAATTCCCATCTAGCAAGATTCCAGCTTTCTCATTGTGGGTACACAGTAGGTACCAATTTCTCAACAGTTCATGTCCAATAAGAATGCCCCACCATTTATTGAAACTGTGATATTTCAATAATTGTACCAAGGGACAGTCATTTCATCAGTAACCGACTGCTGTCTGGCTCCTCCCCCTGTCAGAGGCCCTGACTCCCCTCCTATTCTTGATGATATTGGCAAGCATATGCTAATACTGGGGAGAAGCCAGAGATCTGGTCAGTTACGACTCTAGGTATATGTTCCTTGAGTCATTTAACTCCTATGCTAGCTGCTGGTATTAAGATTTTGGGGAAAAAAACAAAATGGATCATAGCAAAAATGTTAGATTACTTTTCAAAAAATTAAAGTTCAGGCAAACATTTCTTTAAAGGAGAACTAAAGCAAAAAGTCTAAATTTCTTCATTGTTAACTAACAGATCTCTCATTTATAAAAACAGCAGAGTTTTGGAGACACCATTCTTTCTGACTACTTTTGCACAGTCACACATGCTCAGTGAGTTCTCTAGCCCTCATAGACCAGCTGTGTGAATATACACACACGTTACACTGTATCTTAGGCAACATTGTTTTCTCCCACCCTTTTCCACTAAGGGGTAGTGTCTAGGAAAACCGATTCTAAAACAGATTTCTAAATCCAGACAAAGGGACTGTATATTTAAAGGGGACAGTAAAAGATATAAAAGAAGATGACAATAAATCCAAACGGACGAGAAACCAGAGAATAACATGAAAAATAATTTTCATAAATGACAAGTAACTAGAAATGAAATTGCTGCCCCCTTTAACATTTAGCAGAGCTGCGCTTTCTATCTAGGAATGCTAGGCTTGCAGGGATGGTCAAAACTACATTAATTACAGTTCCAAAAGCAGCATCATCTCCTTGTTACCGCTTGTGATTGGTAGGTGTAGGTTTAGTTAAAGGGCATAGGCGTATAGGAGTATAATGTTTACGATGGTGCCCGTCATTAGACAGGAGAGAAGTAATAAGGAGAATTACACAAAATCTCTGTCAGGAGAGTGTAGTGTTAGGACATTGACAAGGAACATGACAGCTATGACCGACTCTGAAGAAGACGCGGATAACGAGATCGATTCACATCTTGATAAGTGACAGCGCCTGCCCCCCAGAGGGAGGAGGAAATAGAAGTGGACATAGATGTACATAACAGGGCTGTTCCAGCTCATGAATTGAGATAAGGGGGTGTGGGGGTTGCTTGCACTAATTGGATCTACACCAACAACTACAAGCAGGAACCAAAGCTACTGGGTCTTGGGACTGAGTAAACCACCGCGACCGTAACTTATTAATAACAGTACAAGTCAATATATTGATCAATTAATCTGCTGAAAGGGATGATTTTAGTGGCACAAACAAGTAATTCATCCAAAACCAACCGATCATTGGTAAAGGTTATCCCATATTTTCACCCCCAATACACACTAATCTACTGGATCCACACCATCTATCCAATTAACACAGGTCTGTACCACACTAATATACTGGATCCCACACCATCATCCAATACCGGTCCTATACACAGCACATCTACTGGTCCACCACCCATCTAGCCAATACCCGGTCCCTATACACCACTAATCTACTGGATCCCACACCACTATCCAAGAACCGTCCCTATACACACTAATCTACGGGATCCCACACCATCTATCCAATACCCGGTCCCTATACCCCTCATCTACTGGATCCCACACCATTCTCCAATAACCAATCCTGTACACACTAATCATACTGGATTCCCACACCATCCTATCCAATAACCAATCCATGCTACACACAATCTACGGATCCCACACAACCTTCCAATAACCACCCTGTACACACTAATCTACTGGGAGCCCACACCATTATCCCAATAACCAATCACTGTAACACTAATCTACTGGATCCCACCACCATCTATCCAAGACCGGTCCCCTGTACACACTAATTACTGGATCCCACACCATCTATCCAATAACCAATCCTTTTGTACATACTAATCTACTGGATCCCCACACCACTATCCATAACCGAATACCTGTACACACTAATATACTGGGATACCCCACAACATCGTCTCCAGTACCCGGTACCTGTACACACTAATCTTACTGGATCCCACACCATCTATCACGGTACCGGTCCCTGTACACAGAATCGAATTGGACCCACAAATCGATCCAATGAACCGAGTCCCTGTACACCACTCACACTAGTCTACTGGATCCACAACATCTATCAGTACCCGGTCCATGTACACACGAATTACTGGCATCCCACACCAATCTATACCAAACCCGGTCCCTGTACACACTAATCTCTGGATCCCACACCTGATCCAGTACCCGGTCCCTTACCACACTAATTACTGGATCCCACCCATCATCCAATAACCAATTCCCTGTCACCACACTATCTACTGGATCCCACACCATTCTATCCAATAACCAACCCTGTACACACTAGCTACTGGATCCCACACCATATAGCCAATAACATCCCTGTACACACTATCGTACTGGATCCCACACCAATATCCCAATCCGGTCCCTGTACAACTAATTATACTGGATCCACGCCATCGATCCAATACCCGGTCCCGGTACACACTAATCTACTGGTTCCCACACCATCGATCCAAAACCAATCCTGTACACACTAATCTACTGAGCCCCACACCCTCTATCCAATACCCGGTCCCTGTACACACTAATTCTTACTGGATGCCCAACAATCGAGCCCAATTTACCCCGGGGTCCATGTAACAATAAATCTACTGGATCCCACACCATATATCCAATACCCTGGTCCTGTACACACTAATCTACTGGATCCAACCCATCTTCTTCCAATACCCGGTGTGATCCATGTACACACTAATCTACTGGATCCCACACCATATATCCAATAAACGAATCCTGTACACACTTAATCTATGGATCCCACACCATCCATCTCAAATCCCAATCTCTGTACACCTAATCTACTGGATCCACACCCTTATCCAACCAATACCTGTAAAACACTACTCGACTGGATCCACACCATTATCCAATAACCAATCCCTGTACACACTAATCTACTGGATCCCACACCCACTATCCAATAACCAATCCCTGTACATTACTAATATACTGGATCGCACACACCAATCCCATAACAATACTGTAAACACTAATCTATGGATCCCACATCCATCTATCCAATAACAACACTGTACACACTAATCTAATGGTTCCACACCATCTATCAACATAACCAATCCCTGTACACACTAATCTACTGGACCCACACCACCTATCCAATAACCAATCCCTGTAACACACTAAATCTACTGGATCCCACACCATCTTTCCAATAATCAATCCCTGTGTACACACTAATCTTCGGGATCCCCACACCACTATCCAATACACGGTCCTGTACCCACTTAAATCTACGCTGGATTTCCATTTTTTTCCCCACACCATCTATCATATAAACCATCCCGTACACACTAAGCTACTGGATCCCACCACCATATATCCAGTACCCGGTCTTTGTACACACTAATCTACTGGATTCCCCACACCATCTATTCCAGTACCCGGTCCCTTGTACACCACTATATACTGGATCCCACACATCTATCCAATACCCCAGGTCCCTGTAAACATATCTACTGGATCCCACACCATCGATCCAGGACCCCTTTGGTCCTGTACACACTAAGTTACTGGATCCACACCATCTATCCAATAACCAATCCCTGTCACACAAATCTACTGGGACCACACATCTATCCCAGTTACCGTCCCTGCACACACTAATCTAATGGATCCCACACCATCTATCCAAATAACCAATCCCTGTACACACGAATTTTTCTACTTGATCCCACACCCTCTATCCATACCCGGTCCCTGTACACCACTAATATACTGGATCCCACACCAATATCCAATACCCGGGTCCCTGTACACACTAATATTACTGGAGCCCACACCATCTATTCAACTTACCCGGTCCCTGTTGTACACACTAATCTTACTGGATCCCAACCATCTATCCAATAACCATCCCGTACACACTAATCTACTGGCTCCCACCCATCATCACCCAATCTCTGTACCCACTAATCTAGGATCCCAAACCATCTCATCCAAACAATACCTTTAAACACTAATATACTGGGATCCCACACCATCTATCCAATAACCACTGACCTGTAAACACTAATATCTGACTGGATCCCACATCTATCCAATAACAAATCCCTGTACACACTATCAACTAGATTCTACATCACCATCTAATACCCAATCCCTGTACCACAAATCTCATAGATCCCAACAACACCTATACAATAACCAATCTTATGTACACGCCAATCTACTAGTCCCCAATCCCTGACACCACTAATATACTGGATCCCACACTACCTATCCATAACCAATCCGTACACACTAAGCTACTGGATCCCACACTATCTATCCCAATAAACCAATCCCGTCAACACTAATCTACTGAGATCCACACCATCTATCAATAACCAATCCCTGGACACACAATCTACCGGATTCTACATCACCTATTTAATATCCAATCCTGTACAGCACTAATCTTCTGGCTCCTACATTATCGATCCAATAACAATCCCTGTAGTACATACTAATCTACTGGCCACACCACCATCCAATAACCCAATCCTTGTAAATACTATATACTGATCCCACACCACCAATCAATACCAATCCCGGACATACTAATTATGGATCCCACACTATCTATCCAATAACCAATCCTGACACAGAATCTTATGGATCCCACACCACCTATCCAATAACCAATCCCTGTAAACACTTAATCTACGGATCCCACACACTAGCAATAACCATCCTGTACACAGTAT